>FR990122.1:14166591-14766591 GCA_905404295.2 Ochlodes sylvanus | reverse complement strand
TTTATTGTTCCAAATGTACATCCTAACGCCATTTCTGGAGTGATGGTTGCAACTCTGAATGAATGGGCTCAGCACTCAGAAGTTTTCTTGCCAATTAAACAATTATTAATTAATTTTAGGATTGAAGCGGTAGCGCTTCACCATGCACCCCGCCTTGAAAGCTCGTAAGACTTTCAACCCGAATATTCTCGGTACGACGATGTCGAGTGCATCCTATAATTAACGATAAAGATAGAATGCTAAGCAAATAAAATAGATGAATAATTATGTTTCCTTCACGAATGTATGAAAACTCAAAACAGTTATGTAAATACAAAGGTTAGTTCTATGGTAAACGTATTAAATAATATATATATAATGTAATCTAAATATAATATGTTGCGTTGAAACATTAACGTTATTGCTTCGGCAGAGGATACAATTTGATGACAGGTCGTTTATAACAGCCATGGTTAGTTCTAACTGTAGCCACGCGAACAATCCCATCTGCTCCAGGAAAGGTAGCGGTAATGATGCCTATAGGCCACGATATTGGCGGTACATGGTCCTGTTCTATTATCACGACGGTCCCGATTTCCACCGTACGATCTTTTGTTTGCCACTTCTGCCTAACTTGCAGCGTGTGCAAATACTCAGTACGCCATTTTTTCCAATAGGAGGCGACAATATTATCAAGCAAATGTTTACGCATGACGATATTACTACATTCATCAGACAAATTTAATGCTGGTAAATATTTTAGAGGAGTAGACATTAAAAAATGTGCCGGTGTTAATACTTCCGGATCAGGATCAGAGCTAATGACACTAAGTGGCCTTGAGTTCATTATGCATTCGATCTGCACCAAAACAGTTTGCAACTCCTCATAAGTTAGCAATTGATTACCTATTACCCGATATAGATGTGTTTTCAAACTCTTAATGTTTGATTCCCATAATGCTCCAAAATGGGGAGACCGGGGTGGAATTAGCTTCCACTCAATTCTATGCTGCTCAAGCTCACGCTTCAACCGTTCATTGTGTTGAGTGTCGAGTAGCAATTTGTATATCTCATTTAATTGTGCGCGTGCACCAACAAAATTGGTACCATTGTCCGAGTACATACAAGATACCGGTCCTCGTCGCGATATAAATCGCTTGAAAGCGGATAAGAAGCAATCACTTGACAGTTCAGTGACTAGCTCAATATGAACTGCCTTTGTCACGAGACATACGAATAGACATATATATGCCTTCTGAGCGTGTTGACCACGACGACGCGTTAAAATTATACGTAGTGGACCCGCGTAATCCACTCCCGTGTGTACGAACGCTTTAGCTTGCGTTATACGATATGAAGGAAGATCTGCCATTTTTGGCGTCGGATGAGAGGGGTTCACACGAAAACAAGAAATGCATTTTCGAACTCTCGCCCGTATGACAGTTCTGGCATCTAATATCCAGTATTTCTGCCGTATAATGGACATCAAAAGACCTGGGCCTGCATGACAGTATAACTCATGAGAATGAGTAATAATAAGATCCACGACGTGATCATGTTTCGGCAGCAAAGCCGGGTGTTTAACCTCAAAGGGTAAATCAGATTGTGAAAGACGCCCTCCTATACGTAAAATTCCTTCGGTATCGATAAAAACAGATAAATTACGTAATTTCTTTGAAGGCAACTTATTATCTTTTAATAAATTTATGTCATCTGCGAAATAATGATTTTGGATGACTTTAATTAAGATTATCTCAGCCTTTAATAAATTTTGTACGTTACTACAAATATTTTTTAATTTCTTAATGAAACGTAAAACATATACGACAATTCTTAATAGTTTACTCCAAGATGAAATACGTTGAGACAAATCATATAACACCGACGACTCCACTCGTACAGTCGCGATCATAATAACATTTGCCTTATGTTCCGGTAACTCACCTAAATCGGAAGGTATAAATTTACGACTTGGCCATTCGCAAGGAGGTAACTGAAGCCACTGTGGGCCGTTCCACCAAAGTTTATGTGAAATTAATTGTGACGGCAACATACCACGTGAAACGCAATCACTAGGGTTATCTGAACCCACCACGTGATAGAAGTGCTGCGGAGCTAAATTCTCTTGACATTGTGCCACTCTGTTCGCTACAAAAATGGACCAACGATGTGGAGACGAACAAATCCATGAAAGAGCTATGGTGGAATCTGAAAATGCATAGACACCAGCTATTTGAATTCGGTCACGATAAGAATCGAGCACCGTCTTTATTAATTTTGCCATTAAGACAATAGCACAGAGCTCCAACTTCGCTAAAGTTGTAATTCTAGTCGGTGTTACTTTCGATTTCGAACACAGCAATCTTACAGATATGTCACCGGCGGCGCTAGTCACGTGTAAGTATATAACGCAACCGTAACCGTTTAAACTCGCGTCACAGAAACCCACGAGGATTACCTTGCTGGAAGAAGTAACGCCAACATGACGTGGAATTTTAAGACTCGAAAGCAAAGGAAATTCCTGTGTGAGAACAGAAAAACGCCGAACTATGTCTAATGGCGGTGCTTCGTCCCACCCAATGTTAGCGAGCCACAATTCTTTAATTAGAATTTTAGCATATAATATCACTGGAGCAACTAGGCCCAGTACATCGAACAAGCGAGCCACAACAGAAAGAATATTTCTTTTTGTGCATTTTTCGTGGATCGCTATGGTTGTCATAAAAAAGTGATCCTCAGTTGGATCCCAAGACAAACCTAACACTTTAGAAGAAGAAGATAAATTATTTTCATCGAAATTAATCGAGTTTCGGTGAGAATCCGGTAGGTTATTTAATAAAAAAGACGAATTGCTCGTCCACTTAATCAGATCCATGCACCCAGCCTTAAATAAAGAAATAAGTTCAGTAGCTAAACGAACAGCTGTTGATTCATCAGGAACTGAATGGACAAGATCGTCCATATAAAATTTGGATTCCGCTATATTAGCGACTTCTGGAAAGTATGTGGCCATATCAGTAGCCAGTTGACGCAATGTCCTCATAGCCAAGAAAGGGCTACATTTCAAACCGAAGGGGACTCGGTTGAATTGAAACGTACTAATATTTTCACTATCATGAAATCGAAATAATATTCGTAAATATTTGCGATCATCAACAGGAACACCAACTTGCAAATACATCTGCTGTACGTCCGCTGTCAAAGCCACAGGAAATAACCGAAAATTTAATAATAAAAGAAATAAATCGGCCTGTAAGTTAGGACCTGAATGTAAGATGTCATTTAACGACAACCCTGTGTGAGTCCTCGCACTAGCATCCAACACGATGCGAGGCTTGGGCTTATCCTTCCGAACGACGGCATGATGAGGAATATAATATCCATCATCATTGAACTCCAAATCTGCGACCTTGGATAAATATCCTTTCTCTATATACTCATTAATAACAGTATTATAATTTTCTCGCAGCTCGGGTACCTGCCGGAACTTCCTTTCAAGAGACAAGAAGCGACGGTGTGCGGCACTCCTAGAATTACCTAAATTGTCGGGACTCATACGAAATGGTAGGGCGACAGTGTACCGACCCTCATCGTCTCTCGACACAGAAGCAACGTACGCGTTCTCGCAATCAGTTTCCTCTGGACTCAAGAAAATCTTGGACGGAATTTCCTCCAACTGCCAAAACTTCTGTAAGTCATCGTTCAAGTCCTTCAGAGCGACAGCCGAGAACGACGACTTCGAGGACTCTGTAGAGTCATGATTGGTATAAGGGCAGTCGCCCATTAACACGTAACCAAAGGAAGTAAGCAAAGCAGGCGGGGCCTTAGACCCTGAGTCAATTTTTTGACCTAAATAAATATAAGGAAACAGTTGTGCACCGAGCACTATATCTATATTACTAGGAATATTCCATGATAAATCTGCCATGGGGATATTATGCAAATAAGCCATATCACAATTTTCAATAAAATGTGAAGGCAACTGATCCGTTATGCAATCCACTACTAATGCATGTAAGCTATATTTATTGTGGGGGCTAACCCTCGACACAATTTCAAAGTCTACGTATCCGTAAATAGGTCGCGAGGACATACCAACTCCTCTAATAACAGAATTATTTAATGCGACAACGTGTAAGTTCAATTTTTTACAACATTCTAAAGTAATCAAATGATGTTGCGAACCATTGTCAATAAGACAACGAACTAATGTCCTATCGCTACTACAAAACCCCCTCGCATAAACCTGCGCAGTAGCTAAAAGTATAGTGTTAGCGTTCGCTTTAGAATTTGTACTCAACGAAAGTGAAGGAGTGTGCAACGAGGACATCCCATTCCCTTCTTTACTCGGTGGTATGTTCGAAAAGCGCGCGCAAACTGAGCCGACGCGAGCCGTATTGTTATTCCCAGCGGTAGGTAAT
This sequence comes from Ochlodes sylvanus, assembly GCA_905404295.2. NCBI lineage: Eukaryota > Metazoa > Arthropoda > Insecta > Lepidoptera > Hesperiidae > Ochlodes > Ochlodes sylvanus. Next base: position 14,762,191 of record FR990122.1, on the reverse strand, counting down.
TGCCGCGACGCGGCGGCCGGAGACGACGGAGCGGCGACAGACTCGGCACCGATGCCGGCGGCGGGCGACAGCGAGGCGCATGCCGCGGTGTTGGTACACAACCCGTGAGTACACGCTAGCGGTTGTGGTACTTGTAGTATGGACGAACTATCATCCGACGACTGTGACGTGTGAATATGCGATACAGTCGATTTATCTTTAGTATGTTTATAATTACTATTACTATTTTTATCAAAATGTAATAATGTATGATGAAATTTGTTTTTACAAATTTTACAACTAGCGGGCGCCGTACAAGCTGAAACGGAATGAGAAACATTGAGGCAATTCACACAACCCTGTTTCGATTTAATAAACTCGAATCTTATATTAGGCGATTTCATACCCTTAAAGTGTAAACATTCGGAAAGTGTATGATCCATCTTATTACATAGAATACAGGTAACAGCATTATTGTTGCTATATGAAGCATGAATATAACTATCGTTTTTATTGCTGGACACAAATGTATTCCCGCGTACGGCTGAAGACCTCGGCTTGTTTGTATTATGTTTCGCGCGCAAATTCGACAAAGAACTCGAATCATTTGCGTGCGATCTTTCTAAAATCTTAACTTGATTTTGTATAAATGAAATCAAATCCTTATATGAAGGAATATCTTTGTCAGTAATTGACATTTCGAACGCTTGAATTACTTGAGCATCCATCTTTTTAAGTGCACAATGCAATAAAATAAAGTCGGTTAAATCGGGTATACCTAATTGTTTTAAAGCCAAAATAGATGCCGAATATTTTTCTATGAAAGAGTCGAGACTACTAGCATTGTTTTGACAATTCTTTAAATTGAATATATTATTCAAATAATGTGTGCCTAATGCACGTTTATCTTGATATTTATTCACGAGACTATCCCATATAACCTTATAAGTGTCACCTGTAGGTACGACACCAGCTAAGAATTTTTGCGCATGATGTGTGAGTTTACCAACCAAGTATTGCACACGCTGCGAGTCCGACAATGACAAGTTATCGTGAATGTTAGATTTAAATGATTCATAAAAGATAGGCCAGCTCTCGGTTCTGCCATCAAAACTGGGCAACTCGATCGGCGGCAACTTAATATTATTATTGCACTTATTATTATTTGAACCATTAGCAGTAGGCACGGACGAGGAGTCTGAACTCAAGATTTTATTTCTAACCCGTTTTACCCTTAGATATAACTCATCGAATCTAATTAAATCATTATAATTTGGATTGTCATCTGACTTTATGGATAGATTCAATTCATTAATCTCATCGACTATGAGTTCAAACTTCTCACGGAACTCGTCAATGAGTTCCGATTCCGCCATAAACTGTTCATTTGAACGAGAGTCAAAACTAGAAATATTCTTAGATAAACCGTAAACCGTGTTAAGTTGGGAAAACAACGTCTCTTTCTTACAAATAAGTATTTTCAATTTCGATTCAAAGTCTAATTCACCTTTCTTATATTTCGACATTTTGACAAAGGTAACCGCTACCGAAACTCAATAACAAATTAGTTATGTATAAGTAATGTAATATTACAACATAAATATCTACTGTAGTGTAATAAATAAACACACAATATTGAATTATTATCGTTCGAGTATGTAGGTATGTAAATACGTTTACGCTGCAAGAATGTTAACAAATGTTGAGGTAGTAGGCCAAGTATAAACGGAGTCGATGTTCTATGCGCTTCTTTGCGACGTATTTATCACAAAGAACCGGATTGATGCAATAATAGCAACACACCGTTTTTATACTGAAAACAAGCACCAAATATTACGTACTTATTTATTATCAACACTAAGGACACGCATCAAGTATTAAATGTACTAAATAGTATGTACCTACTTACGTACGCCTTTATGTGTAGAATGTTTTAAACTTTTGTACCTACTATAGTTTATAACTATTGTAATGTTATATAATATATAATAAGATACGTGCTAATACTTATGTACGTACTTACTATGTACTAAGAATTATGTACTTTATGAAATTAACTATGTTTGACTGCTAAAATTATGCAATCGACATCGTTTACCGATACAAATCCGGAATCGAAGGACCACTTATAATTATGATGGGGCGTGTAAATAGCCCCATCAAGGTGTGTACTTGCGTACTAAATAATTAATTTTGTCAGACCTGTAAAGGAATGGCTGACCACACAATAGATCGGATCTACACTCTTATTATTTTCTTACAAGAAAACAACTGGACCACGGTGCCGGTAATAATTAGCCCACTCACCTTGGCTTCTCCGATGAGAATCTTCCTTTGCGTTAGGGAAATGGTGATGATGAGGATTTTGATGAAGCCGGCCGGCGCGGTGTTGTATCCGTGGAAATTTGTGTCACTTCACAATATTATATACCTTTCTTACTGTAATCCTAAAGGGTGCACCCTATATCGAAAGAATTACGTTATATTTTTCACACTACACCAAAATTGTTCTTATAAACTTGCAGCAAACTTGAACTCAAAACTCGAACGATCACGAAGTGTGTATAGCGAAAAATATTATGGCAGAGTATTTCTTCTTAAGGATATTTTAGCCAATCAGTGCTCGCGAACTCGCGATCAGTGACCAATCACAGAGTAGCGATTTATTGTTCCAAATGTACATCCTAACGCCATCTCTGGAGTGATGGTTGCAACTCTGAATGAATGGGCTCAGCACTCAGAAGTTTTCTTGCCAATTAAACAATTATTAATTAATTTTAGGATTGAAGCGGTAGCGCTTCACCAGTTAGTAAGTCCTAGAAACGGGACAATTCCTTTGAAAATTTTTAATACCAGAGAGACCGAAGTAAAATTAAGTTATTTTACTCCAGATATAATTAGTTCGGAAGAGTACCTACATATTGTGTTCGTTTGAAAGCGCGAAGTGTATGAATGCGGATCGAGTGAAGAAATTATTTTCAATTTTGAATTTTAAACACATGAACAAAGAAGAACAAGTTTCTATTGAAAATATATGTGCAAAGTACTCTGATGTATTTTTGTTACCGGGTGACAAGTTAAGTGTTACAAACTTGTATAGGCAGTCTATTCAATTGAAAGAAAGTGTTACTCCGGTGTATACTAAACCTTATAGACTACCCAGAAGTCAGAAAATTGAGATTGATAGACAGATTAGTGAGATGCTAGATAACAATATTATAGAAGAGAGTATGAGCGAATGGTCGAGTCCCGTATTGCTCGTCCCTAAGAAGAGTGACAGTAGTGGACAAAAGAAATGGCGAGTTGTGGTTGACTACAGAAAATTAAACAGTAAGCTTCAGGAGGACAAGTTTCCGCTACCAAATATCACTGAAATACTCGATTCTTTGTCAGGTGCAATATATTTCACCCATTTAGATCTCAGTCAAGGGTATTTCCAGTTAGAATTATGTCCGGAAAGTAGAAAATATACAGCTTTTACTACCAACAAGCAGTATCAGATGAAACGACTCCCGATGGGTCTGAAAACTAGCCCTAGTGCCTTCAGTCGACTAATGACAGTCGCTATGTCTGGCTTAAATTATGAAAAATGCCTTGTTTACCTAGATGACCTCATTTGTTTTGGTAGAACACTTGAACTACATAATAAAAATTTAATTGGCGTTTTTGAAAGGTTAAGAAGAGTAAATTTAAAAATTAATCCAGACAAGTGTAAATTTTTGGCTAAACAATTGCTGTACTTGGGACATGTAGTTTCTGAAAAGGGTGTTTTGCCGGACCCTGAGAAGACACGAGTAATTCAGTGTTATCCGACACCGACGAATGCAACAACGAAGTTCGGCGTTTTGTTGCTTTCGCCAACTACTACCGTAAATTTATTCCCCATTTTGCCGAAATTACCATACCGTTAAATAAATTATGTAGGAAATATTCTAAATTTGAATGGACTACGGAATGTCAAAATTCATTTAGTACTCTTAAGCAATCTTTGGTTAATCCGCCCATATTACAGTATCCAAATTTTGACGAAGAAAATGAATTTATCGTGCACACCGATGCCTCTGGTTCGGCTATAGGTTCTGTTCTATGCAATAAAAATGACTTGCCAGTTGCATATGCAAGCCGTTCCTTAAATAAATCAGAGTTAAATTATCCGACCATAGAAAAGGAACTCTTAGCTATTGTTTGGTCTGTTAAACATTTTCGTCCGTACTTATTTGGCCAAAAATTCATTATTAAAACAGATCACAAACCGTTAGTATATCTATTCAGTATCAACAATCCATCCAGTAGATTATTAAAGTTTCGGTTAACTTTAGACGAGTACGATTACGCGATAGAGTATGTTAAAGGTGCGAGTAATGTAGCTGCAGACGCATTGTCTCGTATTCTTATAACATCAGATGAATTAAAAGGCATGAGTCAGGATGTTCTGAACGTTATGACGCGGCGAATGGCGAGAAATGTAGATAGTAATTCGAGTAATTCCTTAGTTAACAGGACTGATGATGTTCGGCCTGATCAACCGAATGTTGTTGAAATACTTGGAAAACCAAGGAATTGCGTTAAATTAATTATTTCTCCCTATAAAATAAGTAAAGATATGCATTATATGCGCATTAATGATTTTATTTTTGTGCCAGGTAAGAAAAAAAATTTTGTAGACCCATTTTCTCAATCATGTTTGACGCGAGACGCTTTCATGAGAGATTTGGATTCTATTTGTATTAAAAATTCGATAAATGAAGTTTATGTTATAAAATGTGATGAAAATAAGAAAATTATAAATTGGTTAACCAAGTATTATAAGAACCGGACCGGTCCCAGAATTTATATTTTAAGAGGCGTTGTCAGAGTGAATAATGATGATGATAAAAGAGTTATTCTCAATGATTTCCACCTGCTTCCCAGTAGTGGGCATGCGGGAATACGACGTATGTTCAGTAATATTAAGAAATATTACTTCTGGCCAAACATAATTGAAGATGTGACGTCATTTGTAAAAAAATGTGACAAATGCCAAAAACAAAAGCATTCGTTACATACAAAGCAGCCAATGGTAATCACTACCACGGCTCAATCGGCTTTCGATAAGGTTTTCTTAGATATAGTTGGGCCCTTAGATAAGGATTATGATAACTACTCTTATATACTCACTCTCCAGTGTGAGTTAACAAAATTTGTAGAAGCGTATCCATTAGTCAGTAAGGATAGTATTAGTGTAGCACGAGCCTTCGTTGACAATTTCGTTCTCAGATACGGTGTTCCACGGGAGATAGCGACCGACCGAGGAACCGAGTTCATCTCCAGCACCATGTCCGAGGTTTGTAAACTCTTAAATATTAAACAAACTATGTCTTGTGCTTATCATCATGAATCAATTGGCGCACTCGAAAATTCTCATAAATCTTTAAATGCATTTTTAAGAATTCAGACTAACAATAATTCTAGAAATTGGAGTTATTGGATTCCATATTGGTGTTTCTCATACAACACATCTGTGCATTCATCGACTAAATACACACCATACGAATTAGTGTTTGGAAAACGTTGTAATATACCTTCTAATTTACAAAACTGTACTGTTATTGAACCGTTGTATAATGTTGAAAACTATTCTTGTGAATTAAAATTCAGGCTACAAAAAGCGCAATGTGAAGCGAGACAAAATTTAATTAGATCTAAGGAAATTAGAAAATGTACATTTGACAAATATTTAAAACCGATTATGTACAAAAAAGATGACATGCTGTCAATTAGAAACGAAACTGGAAATAAATTTAGTGATGTGTATTCTGGACCTTTTAAGGTGATAGAAGATTTAGAACCAAATGTTAAAATTTTACGTAACAATAGATTCAAATTCAAATTCAAATTCAAATTCAAATTCAAATTTATTCATCAAGAATATGTTTACATGTACATGGTGTTGGGTAATACATTTTTATAGTAAGTAGTCCAAATCAAATGTTCGTCAGCTGCCTAAACTGGGCGTAAACCTGTAATATAGGCAACTGAACTCTCCCAAGAGGTATCCGTTTACTATAATGGATAAGATGTGAGACATAGTGAGTATATAAACATAGTTTTTGATATTCATTTTAGCAATTTAAGTAACCAAAATTAACATGCAATAAAAATAATCACAAAAAGGAAAAAATCTGCAACTTAGCGTGTGTGTGTGTATGTGTGTGTGTGTGTGTGTGTGTGTGTGTGAGTGTGTGTGTGTGTGTGCGTGTGTGTGTGTGTGTGTGTGTGTTAGGATCTGAGTACGTGTCTGATGAGTCATTTTGGACTTGAAAGGAAGTCTTCAGTTTCGTCATAGGTAAGATCTGTAGCGGAGCTACTGTTAATTATTATAATGTAATTTATATAATTATTTTGTATAAAAAACTTACAACTAAATTTACATTTAAATTTATAACTAAACTTACATCTAAACTTAATTTAACTACTAACCTAATATAAAATAAGAATTTAAAATTATTTGTTAAAAACTAAAATAAAATTTTATTAATGTCAACGCACGGACGGACGCGCAAGACTTTATTAACTATAGCGACCGGCCGGGTGTTATCGCGCGCCCGCCGTCGGCCTGCGCGTTCGCATATTCTCGTGCATGATCGGCGGGCACGACCAGTCCGTCCGGAACCGCTGTTGCTACGAGGCGCTTGCGCTTCCACTGTACGTTGACCGGCCGCGCTTTATTTGCATTGCATATTCGTGTTCTACTATTGCTACTCAGTTCTATCTATCAGTTTCATCTTTCTCCTTCTTTCTGTGCTTCTGTTCTGTGCTAATAAACTTTCTTGTGCGCACTCTCGACTATATTACTTTCAACGACCTGGCTATCCATAAGGTACCTGCACAGACCCACGATTCAGCACATATAGCTTACGGTGCGTATTACTCCTTCTTTCTACACGCGCACCTACATTGGTGACCCGAGAAGAGCACTACGACATGAGCGATAGCAGTAGCGATGCCTTACAAAGCGCCGTGTCACAAGATGGCGCCAAGATAACCACGCGGCGAGTGAAAAAAATGCGCCCGTCCCCAGCGGCACGTCGTAACGATGATGAAGGCACGGAGTTGATGATGCCCAGGCCTCGATTCAATTTGAAAGTGCCACCTTTCTCCCCGGAGGACCCGGAAATATGGTTCGCGCTGCTGGAGGGTCAATTTGCGAACTTTGGTATTACGGACGACGACACCAAGTTTACACAGGTTACCATCAACCTTGACCTGGTGCACGCAAAGGCAGTCAAGGACGTCATCGTGAATCCACCTGCTCGTAACCGGTACGAAAAAATAAAGACTGAGCTGATTCACCGCCTGTCCGCTTCCCACGAGAAGAAGGTGAGGCAGCTGCTAACCCACGAAGCGCTAGGAGACCGGAAACCGTCGCAGTTTCTACGCCACCTGCAGGATCTGGCTGGACCCTCGGTCCCGGCCGATTTCATCAAGACCATTTGGTGCCAGCGCCTGCCCAGCAACGTGCAGACTGTGTTGGCTTCACAGCCAAGCCTGTCAGCGGAGCAGCTTGCCGACCTTGCTGACAACATCCAGGAGATCGTCACGCCATGTAATGTTGCGGCGACATCCTACGCCAACTCGTCCAGTGAGATCGCCGAGCTGAAGAGGATGGTGGAGCAGCTGGCCTTGAAGGTCGACGAGAACAGCCGCGCGTCGCGTCACCACGCAGGCAGGTCCAGGTCCCGGCAGCGCCCCCCGCGCTATGGGTCCGGATCCCGACGGCGATCAAGTTCAAGGTCACGGTCTAACTCGAGTTACCGCAAACACCCGCTGTGTTGGTACCATTTCAAGTTCGGTAGTGATGCGCGTAAGTGTGTGAAACCGTGTGATTATGCGGAAAACAAGTAGGGCAGTCTGTTATGGCGGCCGACGCCTGCCCTTCTAGCGGTCGCTTATTTGTGAAGGATAGACGAACTAAAATAACTTTTTTAGTTGATACTGGTAGTGATGTTTGCGTTTTTCCACGCTCAATATTAAAAGAATATCGCGAAAAGACTAACTATGACTTGTGTGCCGCAAACGGCTCTGTTATTAATACGTATGGCTATACAAACTTGTCGTTGAATATAGGCCTGCGCCGCGACTTTCCCTGGCGATTTATTGTCGCCGACGTTACGCGGGCGATAATAGGTGTTGACTTCTTATCCCACTACAACCTAATTGTAGACATAAGAAAACAACGACTTGTCGACGGACATACTATGCTTGCCACCACGGCTTCACTCGCAAAATTTTTTGATAATGTTTCTTCGGTTAGGGTTATGTCTGGTGATTCGGAGTATCATACTATACTGGCACAATACCCCGACATCACCCGCCCACCTGGCATTAACAATAACAATAACACATCCAAGCACACTACACTACACTACATCCGCACAACACCAGGACCGCCTGAATCCTGCGCGCCACGCAGACTGGCGCCGGATAGATTAAAAATCGCAAAGGCAGAATTTGAGGTGATGTTACAGATGGGCACCTGTAGACCTTCAGAGTCTCCGTGGGCATCTCCTCTTCACCTCGCGCCCAAGAAAGACGGCTGGCGACCTTGCGGTGATTACCGCAGATTAAATGCACGCACCATCCCGGATAAATATCCGATCCGCAATATTCAGGATTTTTCACACAGCCTGGCTAACTGTACAATATTCAGCACGTTGGACTTAGCCAGAGCTTACAATCAAGTCCCTATCAACCCGTCTGATGTTCCCAAAACTGCCATCACAACACCTTTTGGCTTATACGAGTTTCCGTATATGACGTTTGGTCTTCGTAACGCCGGCCAGACATTCCAACGGTTCGTGGACGAGGTGTTGCGAGGGCTAGACTTCATATACTGCTACATCGACGACATTTTGATTTTTTCAGCAGATCAGGAAACCCACGAAGAACACCTTCACCAAGTGTTTAGTAGGCTGCGAGATTTCGGTTTAGTGGTGAACCCAAATAAGTGTGTCTTTGGTGCTTCGCAGGTCAACTTCCTCGGCTACGAAATTTCAGCGGATGGTACGAGGCCCTTGCCTGAGAAAGTTGAGGCAGTAAGAAATTTTCCCCAGCCCAGAACAGTTAAGGAGTTGCGCAGGTTCTTGGGCATGCTTAATTTTTATCGCAGATTTATCCCGGACGCAGCGAAACATCAAGCACCACTGAACGCACTCTTGACTGGATCCGTGAAAGGATCACATTCGGTCACTTTTGGCGAGAGGGAGTTGAAGGCCTTCGAAGCATGCAAGCAGGGTCTGTGCCAAGCTGCTATGCTAGCACACCCTGACTGCAACGCTCAGCTGGCCCTCGTAACGGATGCCTCCGACACCGCAATGGGCGCAGTGTTGCAGCAGCTGAGAGCAGGTACGTGGGAGCCGCTAGCTTTCTTTTCGCGGAAATTCAGCCCCTCGCAGACCAAGTACTCCCCTTATGATCGCGAACTGCTGGCCATCTATGAGGCGATCAAACATTTTAGACACATGGTTGAGGCCCGCAACTTTGTGATTTATACTGATCACAAGCCGCTTACGTTCGCCTTCACTTCTAGGAAGGAAAATTGTTCACCCAGGCAGTTTCGTCACTTTGATTTTATATCACAATTTTCAACCGACATCAGGCACATCACGGGGAAGAACAACGTGGTCGCTGATCCTTTGTCTCGGGTTGAGGAGATCGTGCAACCGATCGACCCCGAAATGTTAGCAGCCGCGCAAGAAAGTGACCCGCAGTTGAAGCAGCTTCTTACTGGTCACACTTCCCTGCAACTTAGTAAAGTGAAACTGCCTGGCACGAACGCTACTTTGTTTTGCGACGTAAGTGGCATTTCCCCCCGACCATACGTCGCCGAGAGCCATAGACGACAAATCTTTGACTCACTGCACTGTCTTAGCCACCCCGGAGCCAGAGCATCCACCAGGTTGGTGAGCGAGCGTTACGTGTGGCCAGGTATCCGAAAGGATTGCCGTGAGTGGGCACGCAGCTGTCTAGCTTGCCAACGCTCAAAGGTCACGAGGCACGTCTCCGCTCCGTTGGGTACGTATAATATACCGCAGGGCAGGTTCCAGGAGGTCCATATCGACCTCATCGGTCCATTGCCACTTTCTTCAGGGCAACGGTATTGTCTCACCGCCATCGACCGTTTTACTCGCTGGCCTGAGGCAATACCAATCTCGGACATAACCGCCGAGACAGTGGCAAAGGCCTTACTAAATGGTTGGATTTCGCGGTTTGGTTGTCCTGTCAAGATCATCACTGACAGGGGAAGACAATTTGAGTCATCTTTGTTCAAGGAGCTCTCCCGAATTATAGGTTTTGTCCATAGGCACACTACGGCGTACCATCCCGCAGCAAATGGCATGGTGGAAAGGTTCCATCGCCAGCTCAAGGCTGCTATAACCTGCCATGCCGATTCAACTTGGGTGGAGTCGCTTCCTTTGGTTTTGTTAGGTATTAGGACTGCCTTCAAGGAGGATCTGCAGTCATCGGTCGCTGAGATGGTGTACGGCGAACCGTTACGCCTCCCAGGAGACTTTTTCCTCCCCCCAGAGAACGAGCAGTACGACTTGACGGACTACGCAGCCCGCTTACGTTTATTCGTGAATAGGTTGAAAGTCCCACCTGCATCACGCCATAGTAATAGTCGATCCCCGTTTGTTTTTAAGGACCTAGCTACATGTACTCACGTCTTCCTTCGCGATGACACTGCAGCTGGTGCACTAAAACCTCCTTACACGGGGCCATACGAAGTACTTCAAAGAGGCAATAAAGTGTACAAAATAGTAGTAAGAGGTAAAACAGTCACCGTGTCCATTGACAGGTTAAAACCCGCATACACAATACATGACACACAGACTTACACTCATACACCTAACACTCACACCTCTCAAACGAAAACTAACACTAACACTTCACAAGCACAAAACAGCACTCACACACACAGTTACTCTCCCACACATACCCCGCACCAACGTACACCTAGGGCCAAAGATAACATTATCAAAACTACAAGATCGGGACGAAGGGTAAGATTTCCTGACTATTATCGCCCGTAGGACGGTCTCAGGAGGGGGGTGATGTAGCGGAGCTACTGTTAATTATTATAATGTAATTTATATAATTATTTTGTATAAAAAACTTACAACTAAATTTACATTTAAATTTATAACTAAACTTACATCTAAACTTAATTTAACTACTAACCTAATATAAAATAAGAATTTAAAATTATTTGTTAAAAACTAAAATAAAATTTTATTAATGTCAACGCACGGACGGACGCGCAAGACTTTATTAACTATAGCGACCGGCCGGGTGTTATCGCGCGCCCGCCGTCGGCCTGCGCGTTCGCATATTCTCGTGCATGATCGGCGGGCACGACCAGTCCGTCCGGAACCGCTGTTGCTACGAGGCGCTTGCGCTTCCACTGTACGTTGACCGGCCGCGCTTTATTTGCATTGCATATTCGTGTTCTACTATTGCTACTCAGTTCTATCTATCAGTTTCATCTTTCTCCTTCTTTCTGTGCTTCTGTTCTGTGCTAATAAACTTTCTTGTGCGCACTCTCGACTATATTACTTTCAACGACCTGGCTATCCATAAGGTACCTGCACAGACCCACGATTCAGCACATATAGCTTACGGTGCGTATTACTCCTTCTTTCTACACGCGCACCTACAGATCAATTAAAACATTGGTAAGAGTCTTTTTCAAAGTAAAATTGTTGAGGTTTGTGATTTTTATTATTTTAGAGATTTTGTTGTAAACACTACTACCTAAACAGTATGGAAATCTGCTGGCAAATGCTGTTTTAACTGTGTTTAAAACAAATACTTTGTCTTCCCTGCGTTTGGTTGGAAAGGATGCATCTGACGATTTAAAGGGAAACTGTTTGTGCTGCGTTATCGTTAGTTTTAAGATAAATAGTTTACGCACTGAGAGAACACCGCATTCTTTATATAATATTGTTGTGGGGTATCTAAAAGGTAGAAAGTAGCTAACTTTGAGTATGGCACGCTGTGCTCTCTCCAAAGGCAACATATACGTTTTAGCAGCACCCCCCCAAGTATCTATACAGTATGTTAGTATAGATTGACACAGTGCAGAGTAAAGCAGTTGAAGGGTCTTTTTATCAGCTACATGTCTCATATTTCTGAAAAGAGCAATAAGTTTACGACATCTATTGGTGACAGCTTTTATGTGCTCTTTAAAATTTAGATGGCAGTCCAGTACTATTCCTAAGTATTTGCATATAGTAACTCTTTCCAATTTCAAACAGTTGCAAGTATTTTCCGAACATAGTAAGTTGTTAGTATTATTATTATGGACTTTTATATTATAACAATCAAGATTTGGTGGTTGGAGGTTTGATCGGATCGAAAAGGTTAGTATTTTGGTTTTTGAAACATTCAGACTAAGTAAATTGCTTTTCAGCCAGTTCGTTACTATATTGAGACCTTTTTGTGCAAGAGAATAAACTTCGTCCCAACTCTCTCCATGGAATATAAGCGCCGTGTCATCCGCAAAGGTAATTACTTTTCCGTTTTTTAGTTTTAGGTTGCACAAATCATTAATATATACCAGGAAGAGAGTTGGACCCAGAATACTTCCCTGAGGTACCCCATATGTAACAGTTTCCGGTTCACTCGTAACACTGTCCACTCTGACACATTGTGTGCGATTAGACAGGTAGTCTTTAAAAATTTCTAGTTGTAAGTCTCGTACTCCTATCGCTTCTAACTTACGAAGAAGAAGTGAGTGGGAAACGGTATCAAAGGCTTTCTCCAAATCTAATATGATCGCTATACATTTATTGCCAACATCAAGGTTTCTAGCTACATGATCTGTCAGATGCCGTACTGCATCAGATGTCGACTTATTTTTCCGAAATCCGAATTGATTATCCGATAAAAGCTTCCTATCTTCTAGGTAGTTAGTAAGTCTTTTATTTAACACCCGTTCTAACACTTTTGAGAAGGTAGGTAATATGGATATCGGCCTATAATTACTTGGAGTATTTTGGGTCCCAGATTTATGAATGGGTAGTATTATAGATTTCTTGAAAGCGGTTGGGAAGTGTCCTACATTTATAGATAGACTGCAAATATGGTGTAGTGGCTGAGCAAGAGAATCAATATTTTCTTTTAGAAGTTTAGATGTTATGTTGTCTATTCCGGACGTGTAACTAGTTTTGAGAGACTTTGCAATCGATATTATTTCCTGAATATCAGGTCCAATCAAGACAAAGGAATTTAACTTATTATGGCTGATAGGTATAAGGTCACTATTTAGGGAATTATTAGAAGAAAGGATTTTTATTGCTACATTTTTGCCAACATTAGCGAAAAAATTATTTACGATGTTAACTGACTCTAATGGAGCATCCGACAATGTTAGAAGTTCCTTACTAATACTCTTAGTAGGTTTAAGGTTTCCAATACGTTTTATGACCTCCCATAGCTTTTTTATATTCTTAGCATTTTCAATTTCTTTTCGTTCGTATTGTATTTTTAATTTTTTAAGAATGCGTGATAAGTAATTTCGATACCTAGTATATGTAGTTTTTAATATTTCATTATCAGGTGACTTTTTAAGCCGTAAATGTAGTTTATCTCGGTTTCTCATACAGCGAACCAGTCCCGGAGTGATCCACGGTTTCAATGGGGCCTTGCGACGTGGAAGTGGTTTTACAGTACAAGACGCGCTTATTATGTCCGATATCGTTTTAATAAATAATTCAGCTGCCTGGTCACAATCATAACAGTCTAAGACATTTTGAAAATTTGTGTTTTGTAATTGTGTTTTAATTTTAAAGTAATCAAATTTCTTATATATTACAGACGTGTTTTGTGTTTTTTGGCTTTCAATAATCAGTGACAAAAGGATAGTGTCATGATCCGTTATACTGTTTTTAATAACCAACGTTGTAGACGAGAACTGCGATTTCATCAGAACATGGTCTAAGCAGTTTCCTTTTCTCGTTGGTATGGTATGCGCTGTCATCAGGCCATGAGATGCTGTAAGGTTATGATATTTGGCAGCGTGACGATCTAAGGAGTCTGTTTTTATATCTACGTTTATGTCACCTTTTATAATTACTGATTTATATTTATTTAGTGAATTTAGCAAATCGTCTAGCGAGTTTAAAAAATTATCAATGTTAGTGAAAGATGGCGGTCTATATATAAAAATCATAGCAATATTATTGTTTATAATTGCGACGAGACAATTTGCGTCTTGCAAGTTGGGTTCATATGTTGTACAGAATAACTTAGTGTTTGTATAAAGTACCAAACCATCGTTTTGATTATAACGTTTAGTTGTTGCAGTGCAATTAAAGTTTTCAATTTGAGGAAGAATTAAATTACAGGATAGCCAACATTCCGTTAAACATATAACATCCGGTTCTACTATAATTCTATGCAATAAGGTGGAAAATTCATCAAAATTGTGCCCAATGCTTCTAATGTTTTGTGTTATTACATTCAAGTTAGGTTTTTGATTAGAAATATATGATAAACAATGTTCCGGTTCGCAGCTATATGACACAGAGACATGAAAGTTATCTAAATCATTTTCTATAGAGGATCTAGTACTATCCATAAGGAAACAATCGTAGTACTAATGTTAATTTATCACGCATAAGTGTTACCCATTTGGAAATACAATATTTATGCACACATAACATAAAAAGATCAGACCATTTGTAAGTGTAATAGTAATTTGTGTGAGTGTAGAAGTGTATTTGTATGTTTATATGTGAGTGAAGGTGTGTGTGTGTGTTATACATATTTAGGTTACCAATTAAAGTAAATAATTCTAGGATTATAGAATTACAAAATAATAACATAATAATTTTATGACATAACCACTGAGTAACTAGTCATTGTTTACTGAGCTTGTCTAAATCCGATGAGTCCATAATTTTAATTAGTTTTGTTCCGTCTGATTTCCTCAAATATATCTTTCCTCTAGATGTCCAGCAGTACTTAAAATTGTTTGTTTTTGCAAACTCACGAGCTTGGTAAAATAATTTTTTAGCCTGTATTGTAAGGCATTCTGATATAAATACCGGCTGACGAGGACCGCTTAACTGTAAATGGTTTGTGCCAAGTTTTGAGTTTGTGTTTTTCTTGTTAAATACTCTGGAACAACTGATGAATTTATCTCGAAGCATAACGCTAGTCAGCTCAGCAATGATGGTCTTATTTGCGTCTTTTTGTGCATTTATACGATAGACGTCACGAATTTCCTGCGTTTGCAAGGGGGCGCTTATTGTATTTCCGACCTTTTTTACGATTTCAATTAGATCACTTTTCGTTTCGTCCGCTGTTTTCGGTACATTCCGAATCTCAATGCTCGAGCTGCGTATACTTCTCTCAAAATACTCAATTCTCACCTCCAACGAGTGAATGTATTTTTGATCAGCTGATCGTTCCGCTTCTAATGTTTGTACTTTAGTAATTAACTCGTCATATTTTTGGCCCAAAAAGTCTAATGATTTGCGTATCTCATTATTTTGCTCGGTGTGAGATCGAATTCCGTCCTTCATAGTCTTCATGATTGTTTTAAAGCGGGATTCTTGTTCCTGCTTAAAAGACTCAAACATATCTATTACCTCACTCTTTGTAAAGGTATTTTCATCTTTGCCTTTCCGTTTTCGAAACGTAATATTAGGATCGCTACAAGCAGTCAACTCCCGCGCCGCCGTTTGTACCGGTGAGTTACTTAAATTAGTATCCGATACACAGTGTACGAGCGGAGAAGTTACGCTAGGTGTGGTTGGTGGCGAGCGTCGCAGCGGCATATCCGAGAACTATACTATGAGTCGTAACGTAATGTACCAGGAGATTATAACGGCAAGCAGGTACGCGCAGGCCACAGTGTCACAGACAGTATTACCGTGAGCAGCGGATGAATCACTCGTTATCTCCGTGCGGCCGTGCGTATGTTGAAGCGGGATAGATAGACATTATTACTTCTCACCATAAGCGTTGTTACGCCGCGCACAATTACTCCAGCCACTTTATGCACTCCTAATATTTAGAACTTTATTTTATCTTCCAAAATTTAAATTTTATGAATTTAAGACAAATAAGGGAATTACACTATAAACGTTCGCTCAGTACGAAGGTCCGGAGGGGAGGGAGATAGAGAGGAAATAATACATAAAACAGGACGAAATTATATGTGATGTAAAAAAAAATCAAATGTTATTTAATTATTTTTTTTTCTATTTTGTTGGGGCGTGTGGAGATATTATAATTATTTAGTATATAAGTTCATCTCATTGTATGTTTAGAGACTAATAAAGATGCATCGAACTTGATCGGTCGTATTATTCCGAACCTTATACGGAGCCCCGAACACACACTTTGAAACATTAATGACCATGCCGTACTCTCGCAGTCTGCTGAACACCTGGCGAAGATGGTCTTCGTGTTGTACCTCATCTCTGCTAAAAATAATAAAATCATCTAAATAACAATAAATAAAATCTAGACCCCGCATTATTTCATCTACAAAACGTTGGAACGTTTGGGCTGCGTTACGAAGCCCGAACGTCATGTAGGGGAACTCGAACATACCGAAGGGCGTAGTGATCGCCGTCTTCGGTACGTCCTCCGCACAAACTGGGATTTGATTATACGCCTTCACCAAATCGAGCGTGCTAAAGATTTTGCAACCCGTTATGCTGTGTGCGAAATCATGTATGTGCCTGATTGGGTACCTGTCCGGGATAGTTCGGGCGTTGAGCTGCCTATAGTCGCCGCATGGACGCCAGCCGTTGTCTTTTTTTGGCGCCAAGTGCAGTGGAGACTACCAAGGGCTCTCAGATGGTCTCGCTGTACCATCCGCAATCATGGCCTCGAAGTCCTTTTTGGCAATGAGTAATTTGTCTGGAGCCAGACGTCTTGGGGAACAAGCTACTGGAGGACCGGGAGTAGTGCGTATGTGGTGTTGTGTGTGGTGTGGTACTATCCTTACCGTGCCGGCGGGCCTCGTAACTTCGGGAAATTCGCGTGACAGGAAACTGTGGTAACGAGAATCGCCAGTAATCAGCTTTACAGAAGCTATATCCGCGCTACAAGCCGGTGAAGCCGGAGAAGACAAAGTAGTTAAATTATCTATAAGCAGTTGGTTCTTACAATCTACCACTAGGCTATAATGGCACAAAAAATCAACCCCGATAATGGGCTTAGTCACGTCCGCAACCACGAAGCGCCACGGGTAAGTCCGACGAAGGCCTAGATCGAGGTTTAAATGGGCGTAACCGTATGTATCGATCGTTGATCCGTTGGCCGCCGTCAGCTGGTACGATGTGCGTTCTCGCCGTCCACGAAGTTGAGACCGAGGGAAGACGCATAGGTCGCTGCCGGTGTCGACCAGGAATTGCGTCTTGGTGTTGCGGTCCATCACGAAGAGGCGACCAGGGGAAGAAGGGCAATCAGTCGTCGCCATTACAGAATGCCCGCCGCGTTTCCCGCCTTATAGTCGCACGGCTTCATGCACCTGCTGGCCTTGGACCCAAACTTCCAATGATACCAGCAAACAGGGAAGCGACGGTAGCTGGAGGCGGAACGTGACCTGTCGCGTGAGGGACTGCGACGCTGGCGGGCACGGGAACGACCTGGGGCGCGCGGCGTCCTGGTATTCTCATCCAGTTTCAAGGCCAGGTGTTCTACCATCTTTCTGAGCTCTGCAATTTCGCTCGAAGAATTGCTGGTGGAAGGGCTCGGTGATACAGCCGCTATCTGATTTGGCGCTGCTATCTCCTGGATCCTATCCGCCAGGTCACCAAGTTGCTCCAGGGTCAAGGTGGGCTGCGATGCTAATACCGTCTGAATTTTAATCGGCAGGCGGCTAGTCCATATGGGCTTGACGAAGTCTTCTGGTGCGTTTTTACCAGCCAGGTCCTTTAAGTGACGCAAAAACTGCGATGGCTTTCGGTCCCCTAACTCCTCATGCATCAGGAGCTGTCGTATTTTCTTCTCTTGCGAGGTGGATAGACGCCGTATGAGCTCGCTTTTAATTTTTTGGTAACGTTCATAGGGGGGCGGCTCTAAGATCAGGTCCTTAACCGCTTTGGCGTCCTCTATGCCCAAATTATTTATCACCTGCGTATATTTAGTTTTGTCGTCAGTGATGCTGGAAGTCTCAAACTGTGATTCCAGGAGCGCAAACCAAATGTCGGGTTCATCAGGCGAAAATGGGGGCACTTTAATATTAAGTAACGCCGGCTGTGGTTCAGAATGCCGGATCGGCTGCCGGACCGGATCGGATCGGATCGGATGTTCGTCCGATGAACTGTCGTCCGTGAGCTTGGTCGCTACCCTAGCTTGTTTAGAGCGGCGCATGGTCACGGTATGATCGCGTGGCGCTGATTCGCGTACTGTATCGTCACTGTGATCACTCATAATTAATGTTCGTTGAGGGTCACCACTTATAGCGTTGTATGACAGCGGGTGTGTGTTAGCTGAAGGTTAGTGTCTTTCTTAACTAATTTAGTCCTTTATCTACTCACGGTAAATAATACAAGTCTGCGTCCATACAAGCGTATATTAAGCACAGCACGGAAAGGAAGATATAAAAGACAGATAGAAGGTACACAGTTCACACACGCAAGAATTCCACACTATATACAGACGGAAGGAGAAAGAGCGAAGCACAGATTTACACTAAACAGTATGGTAGTACAGCTGTTATATATAATCTCAACAAGCCCGAACAATATACAATAGTTAGCAAGCAAACAGCGCGCAGTGCGAACGAGACAATGATACGCGCTTCGCGCCCGGTTCTGTAAAGCCGACTGACTGGCGGGGCGCGGGCGCGGGCGGCACGGGCGAGGTGGCGTGATCTCCACATAACGGGACCGGTGGAGCGGCCGCCGCTGCGCGGGCGCATAAGACGGCGCTTAACTAGCCGGATTGAGCGGCCGGGCTCCTAAAACGAACGCTAACCGGCACGATATGATAGAAGTAAATGATAATAGAGAAAATACTTAAATATTGTGCTAGTGTGTGTGTGATGTCAGTGTAAAATATAATTATAAAATATGTGAGACATGTGTGTATGTGAGTGCATGGCCGATGATCGCTACACATTCATACATTGTTTATTTCGTGGATTAAAATTTTGTCGTGAGTTAATTTCCTGTCTCGATTTTATCTCTTGTTCTTCAGAAATCGCTATTGACACTGCTTCTTCAAATGTAGCTGTGTGAGTCTTTCTGTTGAACGCACCATGGAACTAGCTTGTGTGGAACTGGAACGTTTTATAATAGTATGCTTATACCGGCCCCCGTCTAGTGACTTTAACTATTTCGAAGATTTGCTAGAGGATGTACTTAAGAAATTGTGCATATCAAATAAAGAATTAATAGTATGTGGAGATTTTAATGTAGACATTCTTGTACAGACATCAATAGCTGTTAGGTTGCTAGAATTGTTTAAATGTTTTAATTTAACTCCACTTTTCACAGAGCCCACTAGAATAACTGCTACCACAGCTACTTGTTTTGACAACATTTACTGTAATTGTTCAATTGTAGAAAAAGAAATATTTAACAATCTAAGGTCTGATCACTGTGGGCAAAGAATTTCAGTTTTCAATCAGATTAATAACAATAAGAAATTAGTAAAATACAGATCTATAACTAACAATAAACTGCTAATATTTAAAGATAGAATCTCTTCCAAAATTGCTAATCCGTCTGCTTTTAATCAAAGTGATCCCTCAAATCACTATAATGCTTTATTCAAAAATATTAATGAAGAGTTTAATACAGTTTTTAAATTTAAGTCATCTCACGGAAATAATAAAAGTAAATTTAGCGATTGGGCTACTAAGGGCATTTTTTAAAGTAGGAACAAATTATATGAACTGTATGATGAAAAACAATTCAATCACAGTGCGGATTTCCTCAAACATGTGAGAAATTATTCAAAAATATTTAAGGCCGTTTGCATACATGCAAAGTCACTTTATATTAAAGACAAAATTATAAACTCTGATAATACAATTAAAGCTACTTGGGATGTTATTAGTAATGAGACCGGTGCTACTAAATCACGTGACCGTAATTATGAATTAATTATTAACGAAAGTAAAGTCACCTCTGATGAGGAGGTGGCAAGCGCTTTTGAAGATTACTTCCGAAGTATACCAATTTCCTTAACTAACTCTCTTCGATCTTCTCCGGCAACAGCATGTACTCTCTTAGAAGAGGTCGTCGATAAATGTAGTGTTCTGTTCGAATTTAAACATACTACGACAACAGAGATAATTAAAACCTTCCATTCTTTGAAAAATAAAAGAACAGGCGATTTATGGGGAATATCAGTAAAAATAATTAATAATATAATAGATGTTTTAGCCCCTCACCTAGCTGTAATTTTTAATAATTGTGTAGATTTGGGTACTTTTCCCGATCTTATGAAATATAGTAAGATAATACCTCTTTTTAAGTCCGGAGATAAAACAGACATTAACAATTACAGACCAGTTGCAATTTTACCAACACTTAGCAAGGTTTTTGAGAAAATTATGCTAAATCAAATGATTACTCATTTCTCTGACAATAATCTGCTTCATACTGAACAGTATGGGTTTATCAAAGGTCGTAGTACAGTTGATGCAGGTGCTAGGCTCATAAAACATATATATGAAGCCTGGGAAGCATCACAGAACGCTATTGGTGTATTTTGTGATCTTTCGAAAGCGTTTGACTGTGTAGAACATAAAACATTACTTCTTAAATTAGGTCATTATGGCCTTACCGATAAGGCACTAAACCTAGTATCAGCTTACTTAAATCGTAGAGTTCAGAGTGTTTGTATAAATGGAGCAAAGTCGTCAGGATCCCCGGTTTTGATTGGTGTCCCTCAGGGCTCAATTTTAGGGCCTTTTCTTTTCTTAATACAGTGAAACCTGGTTAAGTGAGACATCAAGGGACCTGCAATGTCGTTTCACTTATAGAGGTATTCCACTTACCCAGTGTCTCAGATATACAGGTATAAATAAATATCTGTCTCATTTACAGAGGGTTCCATTAATAGAGGTGAGAATACAGGTTATTTCAGTTATACAGTCGCGATCATTAAATAAAATAACGTGTTATGTATGTAAATGAGTTTTAATAAAAAAAATATAGTATGTACTATACGTATGTGTGTCATAAACGGATATTAACTTCAGTTTTTCACGTAATGATAACGATTGTAGCTTTCGTTTTGACATTTTTCAAATAAACATCTGTATGATAGTAAAGCGAAACTAAAACTGAAGGTAATTGAAGCTCAAAACTTGTACTTACGTACTTGGAATTACGTGTGGAATTTGTGGGTAGAATAAGAATGAGTAAACAAACAATGTTATCTCAGTTACAGAGGTTTATGCATATAAAATTTACTCGCTGTCTCAGTTATAGAGGTAACTATGATGATAAATCGAAAGAACAAATCCCAGATATAGAGGTTTACCTCGTCCCACGAACAGAGGTAATTCAGTGCCAAAGTGTTGGGACCTCAGCATGAGTTCCAGTTATGGAGGTTTCTCACTTATCCAGGTGCCACTTAACCAAGTTTCACTGTATATATCAACGATCTTCCATATCATATTAGTAAATATGCTGATATTGTACTGTTTGCAGATGATACGTCACTTGTATTTAAAACTAAAAGAGATAAAAGAAACTTTGACGATGTAAGCAGTACTCTCAACTATATCTCATACTGGTTTTCTATTAATAATTTGGTTCTTAATGCAAATAAAACTAAATGTGTAGAATTTGTTTTGCCAAATGTTAAAAGCGGAAATACGGCTATTAAATTGAATAACGAAATATTAAATATGGAAAGATCCACAGTATTTTTAGGAATAACTTTGGACTATAAGCTCCAGTGGGGATCCCATATAGTGACGCTTGCGGGTAAACTTAGTAAGGCTGTTTATGCTATAAGGAAAATAAGACAATTTACTGATGTGGAAACAGCAAGGCTCGTTTACTTTGCCTACTTTCATAGTATTATGTCCTATGGTATTTTACTTTGGGGTAAATCGGCAGATATCGATACAATTTTTGTGTTACAGAAGAGAGCTATTAGGGCAGTTTATAAATTAAAATCACGCGATTCACTGCGTGACAAATTTAAAGAAATAGAAGTACTAACAGTAGCTTCGCAATACATTTATAGTAATTTGATGTTTATCCGCAAAAATGTAAGTTTATACAAACAAAAATGCGATGTTACCAATCGGCAAACTAGACATATGCACCAGTTAGTTACCTCCTCATATCGCCTGCGTAAGGTTCAGCGATCTTTTGTGGGGCTCGGTGTACGCTTTTACAATAAATTGCCCAAGTCAATCACTGATCTCCCCATACAAATATTTAAGAAACGTATTAAAACACGGCTTGTAGAGAAAGGTTATTATACTATCGATGAGTATATTAATGACAAGGATGCTTGGTAATAGACATCCGCATCCGGTTCCGCCCAAGTTAGTATTTAGGTATAAAATGGTAGTACCTAGCAAAAAAGATTGTAATTAGTTTTTAAGCACTATATATATTTTTTTAAAAGATGTGCCGAGGAGTTTTCTTTCGCCGTTTCTTTTTCTCCTCGTAAGATTTAAAATTTAAAGGCACCTTAGCGAAACGGTGGTAAATGCAAAAAATGACGTTCATAAGTGTATTCTAAATACCTACATGGAATAAATGATTTGAGTTTGAGTTTGAGCTGGTTTTTGTGATTTCAACAAAATATGAAGCTGTGGTAGAAGACCTCTAATAAAGATGTTAAGAGCTTGTTTTTTTAATAGTTCAACGTTAGCTTCACGCGCCTCTTTTGTTAATTTAGTATCTAATGATTTTATTAATTTAATGTAGCAATTCGACCCTATTAGAATAGTTTAATATTGCTTCATTCTGACCTTGTCTACACGAATTCAATTCCAACTGCCACTTGAGCGAATGTCCGCTTTTCCGAATAATTTTCTAAAAGATGTTCTTTTAAATTTTGCCACGAAGAAAATGATCGGTTTAATAATGTTGACCTAATATTTCCTTCATTTTTTGATAAAACGACCGACACAAAAGCATTTTTATAGATTGGGTTCAAAAGAGAAAATGCGTTATTGCAATTATCTATAAATACATGTAAATTTGATTTATCGCCATCATATTTATTTATCATGCGTTCGGCAAGGCTAATGTCAATAAATCCACCACAAACTTTTTCCTCTGAACTAGTCATTGTTATCTACTATTCAATTTATCGTTCTCTAAAATTTCAAATGACTTGACTTTAAATACAAAAATTCAAACTAATTAGTACTTCGTAATTTAAATACAAAGAAAATACATATATTACACAATACACAACAAAAGTTTATGACTCACTCGGATGTCTTCTGCTGCAAATAGTATTGCGGAGTTCCGTGCTTCTCTCGTAGCTGTCGGGATTGAACTGTCGCTGTGGTACTGGCGTCACCAGTGAAGAACCATAAAGCGCCCAGCGTCTTCCAACTTAACTGCCTTGAGATACTTTACTTCGTCTTGACAATCAACGTCTCGTTGTCCAGGCTCCTTCCACAGTGCTCTTCAGTACGTATCTACTTTTGATACGTCGTTACCGAAATATGCTGCGCTCCAGTGCGTATTGAGACGCTTGCTGACCGGAGGACCGTCGAATATACTTTCGTCAGGTTGCTTACGAAGGACTATAATATTTCAATAGCCTTTTATAAAAGCATCCCACTTCTGACACCAAAAATGTAATGTTCGGGTCAGAAGGGGCCTTGGAATAACGATTACGCTTTACTTATTAACAATATATTAAAAGTAAGCCTAACTGTACAGACTGAATCTGGAAGTGGAACTGTCGGTACTGCCGAAATGAGCAGCTTATATATCATAACAATACAAACATTTGATAAATTAGTAACTTTGAGAAAGTCAATATCGGCTAACACAACATCATTAGAGAATATACACTCATTTGGACTTTACTAACAATAACAACAGTAATTACTAATGTACGATGGACAATACAAATAAACGGTTCTTACAAACATGGTAATAATTCTAAACTCTTAACTAAAATATCCAAATATTACAGTGCAAAAGGATCGTATCGCTGTAGTCTCCTCCTAGAAGCAATTCAAAGGCTCGGTTGGAAAATAATGCCGAGTCCGCGAAGAGTAAGTTACGAATGTGAGTGAAGTATTCACTTTCACGGAAATCATATTTTATATTAGGAATGTAACTTGTAATTTTTGAAATAACATGAGCATTAATCGTTACTACAGGTTGTAGCTTGTTGTGTGGTGTCAGATCACAACATATAAATCGCGGCACATAAGTTGAACCAAAATGGCTGCCGTTTGCGCAGGTACTATTGTAGACAAACGGGTGGAGAGGGACGGGAAGCGACTGTGCGAATGCGCGTGAGCGAACTGAGCGAGTGACGTACCGCCCCCGCGTCCCGCGCTTCGATTGAGACCCGAAAATGTGTTACTGCGCACTCAAAGATATAGTTCAACTTATACGCCGCTTATTATACCATCCCGTGGGATCGCACCGAGTCACCCTGGCCCACGCCCGAAATGTAAATAGAAGCATCGGTACGATGGCGCGATAGACCTAAACGTTGTACACACGCTTCAGTGATTAGTGATGTTTGTGAACCGGGATCGATGAGTATCCTGATAGTGGAAGGTTTAGATGAAAGACAGTCGTGATGACGTACATCAACAACAGCTGTTGCGAGGAGCACGGAGTAGTCCGTCTCGCGGAAACCGTCACCGCGCGTTGAACGGGGTTCAGCCGCGCAAATTAACGCGCTAGCGGCGGGGGGACATGAATTCCATTCACTATTTAAATTATCATGAAGCGAGGAATGATGTCTTGCGTTGCAATGTTTACAATTAAAACGCGATTTACATTGTAAAACGTTCTGTCCTTTTATTAGGCAATTAAAACAAATGTTATTATTTTTAACGAAATTGCTACGTTCAGTTAAACTGAGTTTAGAAAAATTATCACACCTTTGTATTGAATGTGAATTAAAGAAAGAAAGAAAGAAGAAAGAAAGAAATAATTTATTGCGTCTTAAACACACTGCAACAATAATTTTAAAACAAACAAAAAAAAAACAACAATAATCTTATATCTTATAAAGAACCCGTTCAGCATGACTAAAAAAAAAACAGATAAAAAAGCCAATGCTACAGTGATGTTACTAAACGAAAAAGGAACCGCACTCAGCATGAGGTCGAGGAAAATCACGACCGCTGGTTTTCAGGGCAGCCCTTCTTATCGCGTAGTTCGGACAGTTGATGTCTGTCTTATCACTTTTTTTTTGCATTTAATTGCCTGTTTGAGATTGTGTATAAGTATGCGTGTAAGTATGTGTATAAGTATGCGTGTGTATGTGATTGTGTGTGTGTGTGGGGGGGGGGGGGGGGGTGGAAAGAACGTTTGGTTGTGACGGAATTGTATTTAACTTTATAACCCCAAACAATAAAGATGCAAAGTGCAGCTGTCTACGGTTAATCATTTTTAACATATCGGAACTGTTTAAGTACGGCGTAACATGCGTCCGCGGTGGTATGTTGAACCAATACCTAGCACAAGCATTCTGAACACGCTGAATAAGGTTCTGTGAACGGACAAGTAACCGCGGCCCAATGACAGCATCAGCGTAGTTTAGTTTGGAGAGTACTAGTGTCTCACAAAGTTTTATGCGCAAGTCTTGACCTATGTACTCTCTAATCTTGTATAATATCCGGAGGCGGTAAAAACAGTTACGAACAACATTCACGACATGGTTTTCAAAACGCAGGGATTCATCTAATATCACTCCTAGATTT
Source organism: Ochlodes sylvanus (assembly GCA_905404295.2). Lineage (NCBI taxonomy): Eukaryota > Metazoa > Arthropoda > Insecta > Lepidoptera > Hesperiidae > Ochlodes > Ochlodes sylvanus. The sequence continues at coordinate 14,736,318 of FR990122.1, read as the reverse complement.
CGGGCCTCGGACACTCTTTCGATTTTTCTGTTTCCAACCATTATTTTCGGGTCATGTGCGGTAACTCTATGGACTTGTTTTTTAGATCCGATAATAAGAAATTTTGTTTTCTGGGGGTTTAGGACAAGGGTGTTTTTATGAGACCAATCAAGAACACACTGTAAATCCTCATTAAGTTTATCAACCGCTGCCTGGGTTTCGGAAGACTTGAACGATATATAAAGTTGAAGGTCGTCAGCATATACAAGGTGGATACCATCATACGACATTAAATTTAACTGCATGTACCTATCCATCTTCCAAGTCTACAAACAAATTTTCAATCAAATATCTTCAATACTTTAGGCACAGGAATTTTTCTTCATTTTTGAAATTTTCTACACGCGGTGTCTAAAATCAGTCTATCATAAAAGTTTAATGACCCCAGACGGAACAACTACAAATGTTGCAAATTTATCAAATTAAATACATAAATGCATATTGAACCTTATAACTAAGTCATAAGAATCACATTGCGTGTGAAAATTTTAACTTCTTCCATTGCACTCATGGTACGAAAATTTAGTATACCTACGTGCGAAAGAGATAAAAACAGGAAGCACAAGCAACCACGCTGTGCTGCCAAAATCTAGTTGTACTCTTTATCGATATAACACTTGTTTCTGTGTCGATAATTTTCACAATCACAATATTTATTTCGTAATTTTTAGTTTTAAGTAAAAGCTAATATTTTGGCCATATTTATTTTTTTATATGTATGCGCAGTAGAATTAAACCAAGCTTATTAGATGTTTTTCTTTTGACATCTGTGCCTCGTATCAATAATTTAAGGCCGTTACTTTAATAGTATTAGTTCACATCATAAAACCAAACAAGATTACATTAAATAAAAAGGTGATTTACTTGTTAAATTTACTTCTTTTTTGTTGCTTACTTAGTACGATAAAATGTTTCGATATCATGTACTCCTGGTGCGCCACGTCACTATTGTTAACTTTCTCTTTTGCGTCCTTGGACACTTGCGTGTCCTAATTCCTTTTTAAGGAATTAGGTCAGTCGGCCGCAACGAATGATATCGTGTACACGTAATACTGCGCGCTAACGCGTCCTTTGAAGAGCGCCGGCGCCGCCACTTCGATATAAGTGTTAATAATTGTGTGATATTGGACGCCTATTTTGACAGGACACTTAAACCTTTTGTGAAGTGATTACGCGAAATAAGACGCTTATTTATTGTTAGTTTTGTTTAGTTTAGTTAGTGCGAATTAGGAACGATGCGTCGTTTTAATTATACAGCTGCGGAGTACGCTGATATGATTTGGACTTTTTTCTGTGGGGTTACATCAAAAATGACGTGTACGCCACGGATGTGGTGTCGGTAGACGATTTGAAAAATAGAATCGTCATTTCGTTTTAAAAATTAAAGAATATGGCGGCTAACAGCGATCTCCTTACAAGAGTGACAGATAATATCAGGAGACGTTATGATTTGTGCATTCGGGTTAGTGGTGGACATATCGAAAATTTGAAAATTTAATAGTAATTGTTGTCGTTAATGGATTAGTGACTAGACTAGGTATTTACGAATTCAGCAATGATGGCGGCAAAAGATCACGTGACGAAAGTGCGCTGTTGCCGCTCTTATCAAATTTTTCAAATTCAAATTCAAATTCTTTTATTGCGCAAATATGGTTCATACAGGTGTTAAAATTACATGAGTAAGTTCAGACATATTTGGCCGTTTACAGCATGAAATGTATTACATAATTATTACAAAGTCTATAGAAACCCATAGTTTTAATTAATTAATATAGATTACAAAATTAAATGTTATAAAATATTAAAATTTAATTTTTTAGTAGTCACAATAATTAGTATTTAAATATTTATTTTTATCCAATGTCACTGTTAACTGTTATTTAAGAATTCATTAATGTTATAGAAATTATATTGTAGTAGAAAACTTTTTAACTTCATCTTAAACTGTTTGTCATTTGCACCTTTAATATCGCCAGGTAGTTTATTATAAATTTTTAAGCACATACAATATGCACTGTTTTGAAGCAGGGAAGTACGTGGGGTTGTATCCAGAACTAATCGCCGAGGATTTCTGCTGTTTCTGAGATACAATTTATCAGCTGTTTTAAATAATGCATTGTGTTTCCTAACAAAGTTACATAACTCTTCAATATACATAGATGCTATTGTTAAAATATTTAATTTTTTTTAAAGTGGCCTACAGCTTTCTCGTGGGTTTGCACCACACATAGCCCTTACACATTTCTTTTGTAGGATAAATGTGCGCTTGACATGTGATGAGTTGCCCCATAATAGAAGTCCATATCTAAGATTGGAGGCCACATAACCATGATATGCTGCTAGCGCACTGTCTATTGTTGCAGTTTGTCTGAGTTTTGATAACACGTATACGAATATATTAATTTTTTTACAAACTACCTCAACATGGTATCGCCAGTTCATGTCCTTGTCTATCATGATCCCTAGGAACTTAGTTTTATCCACTTCTTGTATTTGTTGTCCCTCATAATTAACTTTAAGTTTATGTATTAATTTGTTTTTTGTCCGAAATTGTATGTAATTTGTTTTTTCTAAGTTGATTGCTAAGTTATTGTCATTTAGCCATGTAATAATTGATTTAATTGTGGAATTAATATTATTTTCAAATTCATTTGTATTAGTATTTTTATCAGAAGTTATAACAATAGAAATGTCATCAGCAAATAAAATAATTTTGTTATTGGTCACATCTGGTAGATCATTAATATAAGCTAGAAACAATAAAGGCCCCAATACACTGCCCTGTGGTACTCCTGTCATACTTTTTTTATATGCCGATGAACATGGTAAAACGTCGTAATTTTCTGTTTTTCTATCAATTTGAACACACTGAGATCTTTGATTCAAATAACTATGAAACCATTGGAGCGCAAGTCCTCTTATTCCATATTGCTCAAGTTTTCTCAGTAATATATTATGATTTACAAAATCAAATGCCTTTGACATATCAAAGAAAAGTGCAACTACGTCATAATTTTTGTCAAGAGAGTTTATAACATCATAAGTTAGGTTAAATCCAGCTAAGGTTTAAGGATTTATTTCTTTGAAATCCATGTTGCTCTTTTGTAATAATGTTGTACTTGTCCCAGTAATTTAATAGTCTATTTACCATTGCTTTTTCAAATATTTTTGCGATTACGGATATAAGAGTTATGGGACGGTAGTTTGTAATATTTTGTTTATCTCCTTTTTTAAATATTGGTTTTACTATAGATTTTTTAAGTTGTTCGGAAAGTAACCAGTTTCAAATGATAGATTTATCAAGTATGTAAGGACAGGCGATAATTCATATACACATTTTTTAATTGCTTTTGTGCAAACTTCATCATATCCGACTGCACTAGAGTCTTTTAGTGACAATGTAGTGGACTGTATAATAGATTAAGGAGACAAGGTGACGTGGATAATTTGGAGACTGGGATACTGGGATAATAGAAACGACTTGCACTGACTAAACACGGACTCTAATATAAAGTAAAGAATTACACTACTACAATACAACAATGGCTTACACTTTAACTTTACAACACTCAGTAGCTAACTAATGCGAGATCTAACCATTCAATTCAGCTCAACGTGTCGACTCTTTGGTTCGTTCGTCAACTCGTTGTTTGCCTCAACTCAACTCGTGTCACTCAGTCATGTTCTTATATTGGATTCTTAAGCTCCCTTCCCTCAGCCAAAGACCAATCGGCGTTACATTAAATTCTCGGGAACTAACTTGAGTTTTTTGCCCATATCTTTTCTACCCGCGGGCTAGCGCCCCAAACGGTCTTTTGTGTCCACATCTGGCATTTACAAGTGGCGTTACCACACAATTTATTGCCACGGCAAGTGTCGGTACCCCGCGGTTTGGGATCCTCATGCTGGCGCCTCGAATTACTTTGTTTTCTATATGTCTCGCTCTTTCTTACATCGGGCACATCGGCATCCCTTTCTTAGTCCTATTTTGGCACCGACCGCATGGTACACGCTAATACACGCTAATTTCATCTTTATTATTACATGGTTACATTCTATTATCGATTGTACATATGGCTTAACCCAAACATTATTTATTACTTTTATCTTTAAACAATAGCACTTCTTAGTGAATAGCGAGTTATCCACTACAATAAACTTAACCATTATTCATTGTCACTTATTGAAACACTTAAACTTTATTTATTGGCACTTCTTTAAACACTTAAACATTATTTATTACCACTTTTGTTCTAAACAATACGATTTCTTAGTATTCACGTTCTGAATCGCGAGTTGTCCGCTACAGCTCTCCCCCCGGCGCAGCTCGCGTAGCCTCTTCCTTGACTAGGACGACGAGCCTCGATGCGGGACGCTTGAAGGCGCCGGTCTTCGTTCTCACGTCGACTTCGCACGCCGCCGTCAGGTCCCTCGTAGTCGGCGCCGCAGGCTTGTTGCGGCGCACGCGACACAACGCGCTGGTATTTTCTACGGCGCGCACTGTAGGTCGCAGATGAATGATCCAATACTTTTTCCGCAGGTCATTAGTCACGCGCTCCCTGTTGGCGTGGCCAGCAGCGCAGTGCTCACGGAGAACTAATAACTTACTTATTCGGTGGCGGCCATCTAATATCGCGCATTATCTCAAGTTGAATAGTTAGATCATACATTACCAGTACATAACCAATTCTTACACCATCGTCGATTATTATTATCACTTCTCATATATATATATGTATATGTATATATATATATATTAATTGTATAATATATAGGTATATTTTATATCATATTTATTTAATTATGTTATTTTACAATTATTTATATATTTATTTATGTATGTAAGTATATATGGCTGTGTGTTTTGTATTTGTTTTTTTTTTCTGTATTTTTTTAATTCATATTATTTATTTCATCTAATTCTATCATATCCTTGCCGCCATTTCGTTGTGTTCACACTGCCCGAAGGTTGACTGGGAGAGAATGCTTTTAGCATTAAGTCCGCCTTTGTTTCTGTACTTTTTGTATGGTGCATAAAGTTTTAAATAAATAAATAATAAATATCGCAGGTCGTTTTGTTTCCATCGGTGCGTAAGCTGCCCCGATGCGGCCTCTCACTCGTAGCATGCCCTCTTCGTATACTGGATCTAACTTCCATAGGCGACTTGAACTGGGTAATTTTTGGTTTACCTTTAACCTTTTTATATCGTCGGCGAAGCTTTCTTCTTGGGCCCGCCGTATTAGCGCTCTCTCAGCTTCTTCGACATGTCGCAGCTCCAGACGCGTAGTTCGACGTCGGCATATGTCGATGAACGCTAAAACTCGGGCTGTAGCTCTTACCAATATTTCGTACTTAGAAAAACGGGCAGGGTCCGGTGTCCAGTCGCGACGTTCTGCGACTTCCCTGCTCGTATGTAGCACCTCCTCCGTGGCTACATCACTGATTGTTTTTTCCATGGGCCATCGTTCGTCTGGCTCATAAAGAAAGCCGGGACCTGTAAACCATCGGTCGCTATCGCTTACCGTTGAGTTATTGATTCTGGTGGCTTCGTCGGCGACGTTCTGGCTAGTAGGAAGCCACCTCCACTCCTCTTTGTGGGTCAACTCTGCAATCTCACCCAGGCGGTGCGCAACAAACGGCGTGTATCGTCGCTCATCGTGCCGGATCCAATGCAGCACGGTTGTAGAATCTGTCCAATAATGGGTTCGGTTTACATTTATACTATGTTCCTTTTTTACCGTGTCTGCTAACCTTACGCCGATGACCGCCGCATGCAACTCGAGACGCGGGATTGTTTGTGTGCGGCGCGGCGCTACCTTGGCTTTGGCAGCCACCAAGGTCACGCTGACGGTCCCGTCGCGCCGAGTGACCCTCCAGTAGGCCACGGCGGCGTAAGCCTGCTCGCTGGCATCGCAGAACACGTGCAGTTCGATGTCTTCGTAGGCACCCGGTTCATAGCACCTGCGCAGACGTAGGTCGGACACCTCGGGTAGACGCTGAATCCAACTCGCGAAAGCGTCCCCCTCTTCTTCTGGTACCGGTTGGTCCCACGTTAATTGAAGGCGCCACAAGCTCTGTAAAATTATTTTCGCACGGATCGTATAGTGACTCAACAATCCGAGCGGGTCGTAGATAGACATTACCGCGCTGAGTGCTTCTCGTTTCGTTGGCGCGCGGGTCTGCGCACGCACCTCGGCCGGGACGCGGTTCATTGTTGTGTTGAACCCCAGTTCGTCTCGTTCGGAGTCCCATACTAGCCCTAAGATTTTATTTGCGGGCCCCGCTCCCCCCAGTCGCGCAGGCGTTGTCGCACGCAACTCGGCGGGCACGTCGCGCAGCACCTCATTGTCGCTTGCGCTCCATCCCCGCAGTGTGAAACCCGCAGCGGCGTGCACGTCGATTGTCTGTTTTATCGTGCTTTGAGCTTCATACACGTCGCTGTAGCTGGCCACTAGGTCGTCCATGTAGTGGCACTGGGTGATCGCTTCCAATGCACGAGGGTGTGTATGCGCGTGCGCTCGCGCGTTGAAATCACGCACAAAGTGAGCTGTAAAGGGTGAACTAGCAGCACCAAAATTCATACTAGTCATTTTATACCTGGCCGGCGGTATGTCTCTCTCGCTCCCTCTCCATAGGAACTGTTGAGAGGGCTGATCCTTTTCCAATATTTTTATCTGTAAGAACATCTCCTTGATGTCGGCAGTGACGGCTACTGGCCTCTCTCGGAACCGAAACACGATCCCCTGCAGTGATAGTAGCAGGTTCGGTCCCTCCAGCAGGTAATCGTTCAGGCACACTCCCTTGCTTCTAGCCGCTGCATCAAAAACAAGTCTTATTTTACCTGGCTTGTTTATGTTCTCTACTGCGAAGTGAGGTAAATACCAGCAGACCGGACTGTTCATCTCTGTACCGTTGCATGGCACCGCGTAGCCTTTTTCAAACAAATTATTAATTTGCGCCGTGTATTCTTTAGCAAATGCAGGAGACGCGTCCATTTTTCTTTCAATATTGCGCAGCCTGCGTAGTGCTACACCGTAGCTTTCCGGTAGACGTACGTCGTCCTGTATCCACGTTAGCCCGATTTCGTAACCACTGTCTATTTTTCTTACCGTGTTTTCGGCTATCCGCGTCGCTCGTCGATCTGCGTCGCTCACATGAGGCTTGCGAGCGACACCAAGCGCATCTATTTCAAAGTGTGATTGCACTAGGTTGTGCAGCTCCTGCAGGTCGCCTCGGTCGGACTCGTAGACGTGTAGCACGCTGTCTCGTTTATATATTAAGCTACGCGGCGCGGTTCCGTGCACCACCCATCCCAGTTGGGTTCGTGAAGCAGCTGGCTGGTGGCTCTCTCCGATCCGAAGCTCCCTAGAAACTATATACTCCCAGTGGTCGGTCCCCACTAGGATACCTGGGCGTGCTTGTTCATAACACAGCTCTTCTCGATCCAAGCCTTTGAGATGGTCATGTTTTAACAACGAATCAGGAATAGATTGTCGGTGTAATTCCAGATTTTTAATCGTACGCGCACGCAGCTTGTATAGCACCGTCTCTTTCTTTCCTCTTACGTGTAATGTTACCAACTTACTTTCAGTTTCTTGCTGACTCATGTTGACGCCGCGCAAGTTGAGCTGTTGAGTCGGTCCGCCGGCACCCACCCGCTTGGCTAAGTCTTCATCGATTAGCGTAACGGTCGCGCCCTCGTCGAACAGTGCATAAGTCGACTCCTCCCCCCGTGGTCCCACGATGACTACAGGACATATCTTAAGTAGAACGCTACGTGGGCCAGTAGTCTGCGGGTTTGCTATCGACAGCACTGCCTGTGCTTCCTGCTCATTCGAAGCCTCACTCGACGATCCGTTGCTTCGCCGTTCTTGATGTAAGCTAGCATGATGCGGCCGACGACACTGATTCACACCGCAGAGCTTCGCTTTACAATTCGTTCGCCGGTGCTTACGTGTTACACATTTAAAACATAGTTTATTCTCTTTCGCGAATTCCCAACGTTGATCCACCGACATGTTTTTATACACAGAGCACTGTGGTAACACATGATCTTGTCCACATTTCCAACACACAATTGCATTCTCTTCGTGCTCGGTACTATATACTATTGTTTTCTTTGTGCGCAGTACTGGAATTCGTTCCTTTTCGCTTCTATTGTTTGTTTTATTAGGCCCCACGTGTCCCACATAATTGTATTTCAAGGCACGGTCCGCCTCGCGCATGAGAAAGCGAGAGAGCAACACTATTTCTGGCTCTGTTTGGCTCTCACTTTCTATTGCGTAATCACACCATCTCGTTCTAATATGTGGGCTGAGCTTTTCTAACACTTCCTTGGTTATCATTGGATTGTATAAATAGCCGCGTCTATCTATCGTCTTAAGCACGCAGGTAGCGTTCTGAATTTTGATCGCGAAACTATTTAATTCTGCCGCTGATGGTCCGGGTCGAGGTAATTTCTTTAATTCATCGAGTGTTCGCTCGATTATTACCTCCGGTCGCCCGAAGCACTGCTCCAGCGTATTCATGATTGCCTCCGGTTCTGAGGCGGTGTACAGCAGCGCGGCCACTGCGTCTCGTGCCTCCCCACGCAGACAGCTTCTTAGACGCAACAGGTTTTCCGCGGGAGTGACGCTGTACATTTTTGTAGATTCTCGCATCGCCGCCTTGAACGGCAGCCACTCGTTAATGCAGCCAGTAAATATAGGTAGCTCCGTCTGTCTTATTCTAGGCCGAGCCATCTTCTCTATGGCCTCAGCCAGTTGTTCGATGGCGCCTGTCGTTCTCGGGCGCGTCGGTGTCGGAGACCTAGGTCTGGAGTTGAACCGCAACGTTCTGGGCTCGGCGGGCTCCCTACCCTCGTTCGGCGGGTTACTACGAAGCCAGCTCTCAACCCGGTTCTGCTCCTCATCACAAGGCGATGGGTCTCCGTGCACACTTTCATCTTGTATAACAGACACCTCTGCCGCTAACCTTTTTCTAATTAGATCCGCTTCCATTTCATACTCACGTCGTTTCAGTACCGCTAATCTCTCCGCCGCTTCCAATTCGGCTAGCTGCCGCTTGACCGCGACGCTTGTCGTAGACCTCACCGATAGGGCCGGTGACCGACGGCTCTCGTAGGTCGGGAGAGTCGATTGTCCCGGTGCCACGTCGCTCGCAGTGACGTCTTGACCCGCAGCGTCGTGCCTCTCTCTGGATACTGGGTCGGATTCCTGGCGTTCCCGTTGAAGAGCATCGCGTCGTTCAGCGACGCCCCTCCGGTCCGGGATGTTGCTTCGCTCTACAACACGCCCCTCGTCCGCCCCCGCCACGTCTGCTTGGCTCCGGGTGATAACCATTGTTGGATACCACACACAACAACTAACTAACGGGAATTAAGGGTGTCGATGGCTCCGCTTGCCCATCCGACGTCGAAGGACCAGAAAATGTAGTGGACTGTATAATAGATTAAGGAGACAAGGTGACGTGGATAATTTGGAGACTGGGATACTGGGATAATAGAAACGACTTGCACTGACTAAACACGGACTCTAATATAAAGAAAAGAATTACACTACTACAATACAACAATGGCTTACACTTTAACTTTACAACACTCAGTAGCTAACTAATGCGAGATCTAACCATTCAATTCAGCTCAACGTGTCGACTCTTTGGTTCGTTCGTCAACTCGTTGTTTGCCTCAACTCAACTCGTGTCACTCAGTCATGTTCTTATATTGGATTCTTAAGCTCCCTTCCCTCAGCCAAAGACCAATCGGCGTTACATTAAATTCTCGGGAACTAACTTGAGTTTTTTGCCCATATCTTTTCTACCCGCGGGCTAGCGCCCCAAACGGTCTTTTGTGTCCACATCTGGCATTTACAAGTGGCGTTACCACACAATTTATTGCCACGGCAAGTGTCGGTACCCCGCGGTTTGGGATCCTCATGCTGGCGCCTCGAATTACTTTGTTTTCTATATGTCTCGCTCTTTCTTACATCGGGCACATCGGCATCCCTTTCTTAGTCCTATTTTGGCACCGACCGCATGGTACACGCTAATACACGCTAATTTCATCTTTATTATTACATGGTTACATTCTATTATCGATTGTACATATGGCTTAACCCAAACATTATTTATTACTTTTATCTTTAAACAATAGCACTTCTTAGTGAATAGCGAGTTATCCACTACAATAAACTTAACCATTATTCATTGTCACTTATTGAAACACTTAAACTTTATTTATTGGCACTTCTTTAAACACTTAAACATTATTTATTACCACTTTTGTTCTAAACAATACGATTTCTTAGTATTCACGTCCTGAATCGCGAGTTGTCCGCTACAGACAATATGATGTTTTTTATTTCAATTTCGGTACATGGATATATATACATAGATTGAATTTCATTATTATTTAAATTAGTTGTCTTATTACATGTTGTCATTTTATTTATATTTGTAGTAGTGGTATTAGTGTTATTCGTGATGTCAATAAAATAATTATTAAATGTAGTTGCTATATCTATTGGATTTGTTAAAGTATGTCCATTATGACATATTGTTTCAATATGTTCGTAATTTGCTGTAGGCAGTGACACATTTTTTATTACCTTCCAGGACGCTTTACACTTATTTTTACTTTTCAATATATATTTTTTATTCTGATTTTTCCTAGCATTATTTATACATTTTTTAAGTACTTTTGAATATGAAACAAAGTTGTTTTTATTTGTATCTGATTTTCTTTTATAAAACAACATTCTTAGCTTCCTTTTTGTTTGGCAACTAGTTTTTATCCCTTTTGTTAACCATTTTGGTTTCCTATATGTAGAAGTTATTTTTATTTTTATAATTGGAAAGCACAACTTGTATAAAGAGACATAAAAGCTCATGAAATTCATTAAATGCTGAGTTCAGATCATTTTCATAATATACATTAGAAAAAGATAAGCTTTTGATGTGCCTATGAAATAAATTAAGATTAACTGTATTTAAGTCCCTTTTGTAAATCCAATAATAACTATTATGCCATTTTACATCACTACATGATATACAGAGCATCTGTGCCGTTTCATGATCTGATAGGCAAAGAGGTAATATATATGACTCTGCATTTTTTATATTACTTAGTATGTGATCTATGCAGGATTTTCTTCGAGTTGCTTCCACAATAAACGTTGTGAAATTGTAGTTTTCGATAAGGTCTAAATAATGTTGTGTTATTTTATTATGTTTTAGTGTATTAATATTTGTGTCCCCGGCTATTATTACCCTTTTATTGTGGTTTTTCGACACTATATTTAGTAAATTTTCAAACTTATGTAGAAAAATTGTTGGGTCTGAATTGGGTGTTCGATAAATGCAGATAATAATTAAGTTTAATGACTTAACTTCAATACCGCAACATTCAAAGATTTTTGGTACAGTTAAATCATCATGAAGTCGCAATTCAGTACTCTGTATTCCATTTCTAATAAATATGCATACTCCTCCTCTTTGTTCTTTTCCCGAAAAATATGATGCAAGTTTATAATTGTTAATTTTTGCATAATTCTCGTTGCCTTCTTTTAAAAATGTTTCAGTCAAACAGATAGCATCTGGTTGTTTGCCACCTTCGCACAAAAGCGATATAGTTGCTTCTAATAATTCTTTTTTCGACATAATGCTAGCAATATTCTGATGTAGTACTAAAAAAGACCGATTACGATTAAGTTTCGGAGCGAAAAAAAGTACTATCAGTTTGCCTCTTGGTACCTATTTTGTCAACTTTAATGTTAGGTTCTTTAGTTTGTTTTATTACTTTTGGAAAGTAAAAGGGAATAGTACCTTTTTTTTCTGCAACATTTACGCATGTAGTATTTTTTTTAGTCATTTTTTGGAAATAGTATTCAATAGTACCTTTTTTGTATTGAGGTTTGACAAGCTCTTTATTGCCTGTACACCGTGCTTCAAACATTTTTATTGGTTCCCTATTTTTAACAATATATTTTGCATTATAGTCAATAGAATCAATACTAATATTTAATTTGTAACATAAATAGTTGTGGAAGTCGCTTAATGCATCATATTCACTTATTTCTATAAATTGACAATTTTTTAATTGCTGACATATTAATTTAATTTCATAATTTATTTTTTTTACGTTTAAAAATTTATTGTCTAGAATTTGAATTACGAATACACTGTAATTACTTAGTTCTTCTAATTTACTGTACAATAAAGCCAAAGTTTTTAATGGATTGCAGTCATTTTCGCCTATACATAAGATAATTTTGTCACTTTTATCAAACTTTATTACATTGCATCCTTTTAAAATGTCAGTACAAAGAGCATAAGGTTTTGTTGAAGAAAAGACGTTATATTTATTATATATATTGTTGAGTCTTGAGTACACTAATCTAGACGCTAAACCCACAAATTGCTGACTTCCGTACATCCAAATATTTCTTTCATTCTTTTCAGCTATGTTGTTTACTATATCCTTCTGCAGCATTGGCCCATCTGTTTGTTGTTTGCTTGATTCTGGTTCTAATAACTCGTCTTCCCTTTTCACATTAGTCGTTTCATTATGTTCGGAGCTAGAGAAGTTTATTTTTTTCCTTGTTATTTTGTTATCCCGGAGACAGCAATGTTTTTTTTACTGCTGGAATTGCCTAAAATATTAATTTTATTTTTTATTTTTTTTCTAGTTCTAAAATTTTCTTTTGCAATCCTCTATTCTCTATTATAAGATTGTCAATTTCTATATTTGCACTTTCCAGCTTAGCAAGGGTGAGTGAACCAATGTTTACAAATGATGTATTATTTTTTAGCCCATTTTTTGCTATTAAGTTTGTTTGAAAATTTGTTTTTTTTTAATTTGATGTTAACAGTTTTTTAATTGATGCAACATGTTCCTAGGAGGGAGTAGGGCTTGTGTTTTCATTTAATGTCGTATGATGGTATCCACCTTGTAGGTGGTATTTACAGTGTTTTATGTTCTTGATCACGTCTGCACTATACAAAATAAAAAGCAAGGGTTCCTTGCTTTTTATTTTGTATAGTGAATCAGCATCAAGAATAGATCCTTGAGCCACACCCCTATGTATATTCCTGGAAGAGGAGAATTCCTTGGGACCCGAGTTTTCCCGTTCCAACACCACACATTGAGACCTATTACGGAAGTAGCTTTCGACTGACGACGGCTAGCTTCTGAACGACGCTGTTGAATGGCGATGAAATTCATAAAATGTCAGACTAGACAGGGATACAATACAATACAATACAAATATTCTTTATTGTGCACATAGAAATAATACAGTAAGACAAATTTAGTAAAAAGGTTACACAACAGGCGGTCTTATCGCTAAGCAGCGATCTCTACCAGACAACCTTTGGGTAGGAGATTTAATAATTAAAATAAGAGTTGGTAGGGTGCACACATACACAGTAATATTATACACCTACATATACATATGGACAGTACAAAAGAAAGGAAAGACTTAAAAGAGTAACACATACTTTAGCATACTATAAATATACATACAGTTGCAATGGTAATGGGGAATCCGTGAAATACTGGGAAGGAAAGGAATAACGCAGGAAGGAATGAGAGCTCATGTATCAAGGTAATGTTCTTTTACTCTGTGTTTGAAGGTGTCTAATGTGTTGGATTGACGAATAGCTAAAGGTAGCGAATTCCATAAGTGGACAGCAACTGCGGTGAACGATTTTGAATAAAAGGAAGAAGAACGGGGAGGGATAGACAAGGTCAGATTTACACTGGAGCGCAGGAAATGATTATTCTTAAGGTATTTGAATTCAAAACGTTCCTTTAAATAGGCAGGAGATAGCGGATTAAATAGTAGACGGTAGAGAGCTGAAAGGATATGAGCATTCCGACGAAGACGAATAGGAAGCCACTTGAGCTTAGCGCGATATTCAGAGATGTGGTCATATTTGCGCATTCCAAATATGAACCTTATACCAATATTTTGAAGTCGCTCAAGTTTATTTAGCTGCTCCGCTGTGAGATCTAGATAGCAAATATCAGCATAGTCAAGTATAGGTAGAAGCAGGGATTGAACAAGCGTAATTTTTGTTGGTATAGGAAGTAGATTACGCAGGCGACGAAGCGATCCTAAGGCTGCATAAAATTTCCTGCTTACTTCGCAGAGTTGTGGTCCCCATGATAAGTTCTAGTCCATAATTACTCCTAAATTTGTAACCTTCTCGCTGTACGGGATAATCGTGCTGTCAAACATAATTGGCGGCAGTAGCAACCAGTCGATTTTTGCTAGGAGTCGACTACTGCCGATGATGATGGCTTTGGTTTTGGTAGCATTAACCTTAAGGCCATGAGTTTTAGTCCAGTCCAGAATACAAGCCAGATTTTTGTTAATTACATTTATAGTGTTAGGTAAGTTTTGCAAGGTTGATTGACTATATATCTGGAGATCATCTGCATAAAGGTGGTAGAGAGAAGAGAGTTGAGAGCTTATCGAATTAATGAAAATAGCAAATAAAAGCGGAGACAACACGCCACCTTGCGGTACGCCAACGCATGTATTACTCCAGTCGGAGACGGCATCTTGAAATCTAACACGCTGTCGGCGCCCATACAAGTAACTATGAAACCAGTCAGTCGCAGTCGGAGATATGTTAAGAGAGCGTAAGATAGCTAGTAGAATGTCAAAGTCCACCGTACAAAAGGCATTGCTGAAATCCAGCAGAATCAGCACCGTGAGATTTTGCCTGTCCATCCCAAAGCGGATGTCATCAGTAATTTTTAATAAAGCAGTAGCCGTACTATGGCCAGGACGGAAACCGGATTGGAAGGGATTCAAAAGGTTATTGCTGGATATAAAGGAGTTAAGCTGATTATGGACGAGGCGTTCGAGGACTTTGGAAAGGAATGGCAAAATGGATATAGGGCGATAATCTGTTGGATATGTTGGTTTGGACTTTTTTGGTATGGGAATAATTTCGGCGTCTTTCCATACGGCGGGAAAGGAACTGGATGAAATTGTGTGGTTTAAAATGGATTTTATGATAGGAGTAAGTGTGTCAAGCAAAGGGATGACCATCTTACGACTAATGCAATCACTGCCAATTGCATCCGAAGAAATGGAGAGTATGCTCTTCTTAACATCACAATCTGTGAATTGACTAAAGGGATACAGTGTTGGTGAAGGGTTTTAGGCAGAAAATCAAATATGCAGGCCAGATTAAAGTTGGTTTAATTAATGTAGCACAAGACATTAGCACACAGTAACAGGACGCAGAGCAGAGAGAAACAGGAAGTGTCATAGACACAGAGTATATCCCGGAGTAGTTGAGCACGGGCTCTCCGGAACCAACCACAGAACATATTTCTATTTGTTTACAGATACTATACATACACCAACACTGGCCCTTAAACAAATAGAATTCAGACTTCTACATTACTTATGTTAACATTATACATTTTATATACTACCTAAGGTGACCTAACCTAGGTGTACTAATTCTTAACACATTTGCAATTTGTATCACATGTCTAAACACAATACCAAATACATAGTAATCATTACAACTTACTTACAATGAATATTGTCAAATAAATTTAAGTATTTAACAAACTTAACATGTTTTTCTTTAGTGAGAGCTTTTGTTAAAATATCAGCAGTCATTTCAGCAGTTGACAAATATTTCAATGTTATCAAACTATTCTTAACAATCTCTCGAATAAAGTGATGTCTAACATCTATGTGTTTAGTTCTACCGTGATACATAGGATTATTACATAGTTTCTGTGCAGACTGGTTATCATTATATATAGTTATACAACATTGCTTACATAGCAATTCAAACATTAATGTACTTATGAACATAGCTTCTTTGCAAGAATCTGAGAGAGCCATGTACTCGGCTTCAGTGCTAGAAAGTGCAACAGTCCTTTGCTTTCTGCTTTCCCAAGAAACAGTACATTCCCCAATTTTGAAAACATATCCAGTGTAAGACCTGCGGTCTACCTCACATGCGGCCCAGTCCGCGTCTATATACCCCACGATATCCAAACTGCCAGTTTGATAAACAAGACTGTGATTTACAGTACCTTTTAAATATCGAAGCACGCGCTTCGCGGCTTTCCAGTGGACCTCGCTGTAACAATCATTAAATTGACTCAGCATGCTTACCGCGTGAGCGATATCAGGTCGGGAACACACTGCAACATACATTAAGCAACCAATTAAATTTCTGTATTCTAAATTTTTTGCTTTTGTATCAGCCTTTGAAAGTTTAAGTCCCGTTTCCATGGGTGTTTGAGCTGGCTTGCATTCAGACATATTAAAACGAGATAAAATCTCTTTAATATATCTAGACTGGTCTAAAAGTAGTCTATCTTTTTGCCTTGTGACTCGGATCCCCAATATGTATTTAGCTGGCCCTAAATCAGTCATATCAAACTCCTTCATGAGTTCCTTCTTAATATCAATTTTTAATTGTGAATTTTGTGTTGAAAATAATATTATGTCATCAACACACAAGCCAATTATGACTAATTCTTCCTTATTAGACTTGAAATATACACAGGGTTCTGAAGATAATCTTTTGAAGTGTAATTTATTTTGTAAAATATTATTTATCTTCTCATACCACGACTTAGAAGCTTGCTTCAATCCATAAATCGCCTTATGGAGCTTGTAGACCTTATGTTCACTTCCTTTAATTTTAAAACCGTCTGGTTGCTCTAAGTAAACTGTCTCTTTCAATTCTCCATTCAGAAATGCTGTTTTCACATCCATATGATCAATATCCATATTCTTTGAAGCTGCTATAGCTAATAATATACGAATTGTGGAGTATCTTATCACAGGTGAAAAAGTTTCTTGATAATCAATGCCATAACGCTGTGTGTAGCCCTTGGCAACAAGTCGAGCCTTATATTTCAATAATTCTCCATTTGAACCAATCTTTTTCTTAAAAACCCACTTGGATTTGATTGGTGTGTGATTCTCCGGTGGATCAGTTAATGTCCAACATTTATTATTAATAAAGGATTGATACTCATCTTTCATTGCATTTTTCCAATGGACAGCATCTGAACTGCTCATAGCCTCCTGTACAGTCTCAGGTTCATTTCTGATGTAGCTCAGGTTCACTAAGTGAGCTGTGTAGCTGGCCTCTGCATCCTCGAAATCAGCTGACAGTTCCATTGAAGTATCTTCCATTGTCGATGTCCCTGGAATGTAAGTTTCATCGGAGGGAGCACCTGATACTTCAGAGCTACTAACAGAGTCATTTATGTCAAAGATAGTATGTCTTCTGTCATTAACCCATGCCCGGTTCTCTGGTGATGAAAAAGAGGTATCAGACTGTGCTACTTCAACATGAGAGTTCTGGCCCTCAGTCTGTGAGCTGTTTGTCATCATGAAAACCTCATCTACGGGGTATTTAAGAATATCATCATGACTCTGACCATAAAAACTGTCTTCCATAAATGCAATATCTCTAGATTTGATACATTTACTAGGGTATTCAGGATCAATCAATCTATAACCCTTGCTATTTTCGCAATAACCTACAAATATATACTTTTTACATTTTGAATCTAGTTTTGTACGATTCTTTGTTAAGGCATAAGCAAGACAACCAAATATACGTAAATGACTAAGATTAACCTTTTTATTAGTCCATTTTTCCTCTGGTGTCATCCCCATCACTGCCTTCGTAGGAGATCTGTTTTTCAGGTAGACTGCCCTATTCACAGCCTCTGCCCAGTATCTACCATCCAAGCCCGCATCCCGCAACATGCTTCTAGCCTTCTCCAAAATAGTTCGATTCGCCCTCTCGGAGACGCCGTTTTGTTGTGGTGAATGTGGGATGGTTGTCTGATGAATGATGCCCTGCTTCTTAAGATAACTCTGGAAATGAGAATTGACATATTCACCTCCGTTATCAGACCTAAGTACCTTTACTCTTTTATTTGTCTGATTTTCAGCCATAGACACAAAATCCTTGAAGTTTTCGAAGACTTCATTCTTATTTTTTAGAAAATAAATGAAAGTTTTTCTACTGCAATCATCAATAAAGGTAAGAAAGTATCGAGCACCACCAAAGGATTTCACTGGCATAGGACCACATAAATCACTGTGTACAATACCTAACAACTCTTTAGATCTGCTCTGTGACTTTTTAGGAAAAGGTAGTTTGCTCAATTTTCCCTCGACACAAGCAACACATGATTTAAATTGAGTATTATCATAAGAAATTCCATTTGCCATACCTTCTTTCAGTAGTTGCATGCTCCTGGAGTTCAAATGACCTAATCTCCTGTGCCATTTCTCCTGTAAACCGCCATGCATTGTAGCTTGGATACCTTGTGTTTCCTCTACACAGCTAGCACCTGTCATCTGCACTGTAGCACAAGCCTCTTCATTGACACGAATGCTGGACTGGATCGGTGTCAGCCCACTGGTCTCTGCTATAGATGCACCAGCCTGTATCACCTCCTTGTTAACTTCTGCAAAGACAGAACAGTTACGACATCCTAACACACCCGAATCAGGCTCTCTAACAGATTCTGCAGTTTCAAGTTTATATACACCATTAAAATGCTTAGCTCTAGCTACAATAACATTATTACTAAATATTTTACAATATTTTTCATCAAAAATAACTTTATATCCCTTTCTAGTCAAAGCACTGACAGATAACAAGTTAGTAGCCAAATTTGGTACATGGTAGACCTCACTAATAGTCTTTGTACAATGTTTTAAATTTACTAATACATCACCACGACCAGACGTGTATAGTCTTTCACCGTTTGCCACCTTAACTTCTGTCACATGACCAGGTTCAAAGTTCTTCATCAGTGTCTTATCGTGACACATATGACTGCTAGCTCCAGAGTCAATCAGCCACACATTACTCTGTACACAAGCTGATAATGCAGTCAGTAATGCTCCATCACTGTGCCGTGCTGTTTGCTTCCCGCTGTGCTCCTTACTGGCTGGCTTCTTACAATTCTTAGAAATATGTCCAAGTTTCTTACATTTAAAACACTTGATAGGCTTCTTGTGTACCATCAAAGCAACAGAACCATCATTTTTCTCTTCTCGTCGCTGCTTCTCTTGCATAAGCTTAGATTTGACAATTTCACTTGACAGTGAAATGTTAGAATTCTCTAACGCCATTATTAGTGGATCATAGTCTTCAGACAAACCACTAAGCAGTAAGACAGCAATGAAATCGTCATCAAGAGGAGATCCAATGTCGTTGAGTTGCTGGCTTAGGTCGCACACCCTTGTTATATATTTCTCCATGCTTTCGCAGTCACTCAATTTACAAGCGAAAAGCAATCTTAGTAAGCTAAGCCGCCGCGACAGTCCTTTGTCTTCGTATGCCTTTTCTAGGTTGAGCCATGCAGTACGCGCCGAGTCCGCATTCCTTACATGCATGAAAACGTTCGGTTGTACAGATAAACATATTTTTGCTAAGGCTTTAAGAGAACGCTTCATATAGGTAGGCTCATGCTTGTCTTTCGGTTCTTCCGATACAACGTCCCACAATTCTTCATGGACCAATAGCATTTTTAATTGAAATTTCCAGTTACCATAATTTTCCAATCCACGGAGTTTCTCCACAGGGATAACTGGTACGCTCGAAGACATGTTGCAATCACGATGCAAGCAAACCACGTCGTCTTTTTTCTGACCTGCGCGTGCGTCAGCGCGGTTAGGTTAGGTTTCGTACAATAATTCAATTTTGTAGAAACGATGCAAAATATTATCTTTACCGCACACGGATTAGTGCCTGGGCCCATAACCTGAAGGGTTTTAGGCAGAAAATCAAATATGCAGGCCAGATTAAAGTTGGTTTAATTAATGTAGCACAAGACATTAGCACACAGTAACAGGACGCAGAGCAGAGAGAAACAGGAAGTGTCATAGACACAGAGTATATCCCGGAGTAGTTGAGCACGGGCTCTCCGGAACCAACCACAGAACATATTTCTATTTGTTTACAGATACTATACATACACCAACAGTTGGAGCCCGGAACATCAAGGAAATGATCGTTAATTTTGTTCGCATCAGCTAAGCCCATTGGTAGAGATTTGTTAGGTCTAGATTTTATTGTAATGGTCTGTTTAAGATGTTTCCACATTAAACTGGGCTTATTTAGATTCGCAGTCACATAGTGTTTGAAATACGCTGTTTTCTCTGTGTGCAGTGCAGCGGTGACAACTTTTTTTAGGTCTTTGTAATACGACTTGTGGGCATCTTTTCTAGTTTGCTTAGCTCGATTATGCGCCTCGTTACGCTTCCTTATCATCAATCTTACGTTATACGTTACCCAAGGGTGTTGTGAGTCCTTGAAGTATACAGTCTTGACAGGGGCATGTGCATCGAAAAGTTGTAACAATTGAGTATTAAATTGCATCACCATGTCATTAACGTTCCAACGTTGCTGAATACCAACCCAGTCAATAGACTTCAATTCGTTACGGAACAAAGATACGTCAATATCGTGTAAAGGCCTATAGGTAATTGACTTTGGTGGGATGCGTTGTTTCAGGGTGTTAAGTTGGCACGACAAAAAGCAATGGCTACTTAATTCTTTAATATGTCTGACCTTCATATTGGTAATAGGGGCAACTGAGCATATTAAATCGAGTAGGGTTTCACTATGTTCGGTAAAATGAGATGGTTCATTTACATGTAAACTTAATTTTTTAAATTTTAAAAACTCCAAAAGGATTTTCGAGTTTAAATTATTGCTATTAAGTAAATATATGTTGAAAATAAAACAACAAACACTATATTATTGTATTAATTAGTCTGTGCTCAAAGTATGTTGTTACTGTGACCTTCCTACTCTGTGTACACTCCACTTCAAGTAACTGAATAAATGGCTGCTCTCTACAATGGTGCTCGTTTTACTTTTTCTACCAAACTATCAAATGTGATCGCTCAGGATTCCGGCGCACATTCATCTGGTTATGGGCCCAGTAGCCCAGTCCCTGCAGTGATCATATTTTGATGAGAAGAAGTAATACCTGCGAAATTAGCGGAACGGCGGTGAAGTCGGTCGCGAGGGCACGTGTCGGTCTGTCGGTCAAGACGACGTCATTATTCGTAAGTGCAATAAAAGTAACAATGGAAAACATTATAAACGGCGGTCAAGTCAGACTGGATGGATATGATAATTGGGCAACATGGAAATTTACTGTCATGGTTATATTAAAGTCGGCGGGGTTATATGACATAGTCAGCGGAGACCTAAAATGTCCGGTAAAGGATGGTGATGCTGAAACTGCTGAAAGCATGTCAAAACGAAGCGAATGGCAGGTTAAAGATGCCAAGGCGCAAGGTGTTATTGTGTCGAGGTTAGCCGAAAATGTAATAACTCAAATAATATGTTGTCAGACATCGCAAGAAATTTGGTCAAAGTTGCATACTATATTTGAACAAAAGAGCGAATTATCATTACATCTAGCTCAGCAAAAGTTCTTTGCACTTCAGTATAAACAAGGCGAGTCAATGTCAATGTTTCTAGGAAGAGTAGAACAGATTTTATCAACACTCAAAGCGTTAGGAGCAGAGGTGAATGAAAGCATGGCTGTCACCAAAATTACAACAAGTCTACCTGATAACTATCAACATTTTATATCTGCTTGGGAGTCTGTACCATTGGAGAATCGTAAACTAACAGAATTATCAGCGCGTTTGCTTGTGGAGGAACAGCGGTATAAGGCAAAGACCGAGGAACAAACATCAGCTTTAGCAGCAGTCAAAGCAAGTAGAAAATGTTTCAAGTGTGGTAAAATTGGTCATTATAAACAGGATTGTAAGTATAAAGGTAAACAAGGTGTAAACAATGGTAATAAGTATTGTAAAAACTGTAAAAAATCTGGTAATTTATTAAAAGATTGTTGGTTTAAAGACAAAAATCACAGTAAAGATAATGCGTTTCCTGCATCCATAATACATGTACCAAATGCACAATGCTCTTCAATAGACATGTGGGTAATGGATAGTGGTGCATCTGAACATATGTGTTACAATAAAAGCTTATTTACTCAGTACGAGGTGTTAAATATTCCAAGAAAAATTGTAATAGGTGATGGTAAAATCATAACAGCTATAGGCATAGGAAATGTGGTATTAGAAGCATATAATGGTAAAGAATGGATAAGATCAACTTTATATAATGTTTTATATATTCCAGACTTAAAATTAAACTTATTTTCAGTTAGTGTTGTAACAGACAAAGGCTATGTATTTAATATGAACAATAATGTATGTAAATTGATAAAAACAAGCAATAAGCAAGTAAGTGCATTGGGATATCGTAAAAATAACTTGTATGTCATGAAGTTCAGGTATATTGTTAGTCATGTATGTGTAGGTCGTTCAAATACTGATATTTCTGAATGGCATAATAAAATGGTACATCAAGACATTGAACAGGTCAAATCAATGTTGAACAAATGCAATGTAGATTACACAGTCAATAGTGAGGAGTCTACTTGTGTGTCGTGTCTTAAAGGTAAAATGCACAAGAAACCGTTTCCATTAAGTGCAATTACAGCTCAACGTCCTGGTGAACTATTACATATGGACTTATGTGGTCCAATGGAGAATATTTCCTTAGGTGGTGCAAGATATTATTTGCTTATTAAGGATGATTTTAGTAGGTTCAGGACAGTATATTTTTTGAAAAATAAGTCAGAAACACATGTGAAAATTAAAAGTTTTTTGAATTATATTACACAAAATTTGGGTTTTAAAATAAACACTATTAGGACAGATAATGGTTTAGAGTTTATTAACAGTCATATGAAGTTATTAACTGACAGTATAGGTATAATACATCAAACAAGTTGTGCTTACACTCCAGAACAAAATGGTTGTCCAGAGAGAGAAATTCGTACCGTTACTGAAGCAGCTAGAACTATGTTATTAGATAAAAATATGAATAAAAGCTTGTGGGCTGAAGCAGTTAACACAGCTGTGTATGTATTAAACAGAACAGGTAAGAGTCGAGTCAAAGGAGTAACACCCTACGAATTATGGTATAATAAAGGTATTTTTGACATAACACAGTTACAAATATTTGGTTCTAAAGTTGCAGTTCATATTCCCAAAATAAATCGTCGTAAATGGGATTCTAAGTCTGACATAGGTTACTTTGTAGGCTATGGTGAAAACACTAAAGGTTATAGGATATATTTTCCACATAAAAATGATGTTTTGATACAAAGAGAGGTTACTTTCATTAAGGAAAATTCTAGTACAAGTATAAGTAATGAACAAAGGTCACAAGAGTTTTATTATCCTTCTGAGACTAATAGTATTAAAAGTATTGAAAATAATGATGAATTTCACAGTTTCTATGAAGAAAGCACCTTATCACCAAGTGTAACTGATGATGGAGATTTAGAGGCTACAATAGAACAATTAGATGAGGAAGTTGAGAATGAACAATTAGTATTAGAGAAAACCTGTAGTAAGAGCTTGGACAGAGAGGTAAGTGAACAACCTGAATTATCTCAAAAACCTGAGTCATTAAAGTCTAGTGTTCAAGAAATTCCTACTTGTAGTAATATTAGGGCAAAAAGAAATCAAAAGAAACCTTCATGGATGGATGATTATGAAACAAACTTTCTATTATTTAATAATGAACAATTAACATATGAAGAGGCATTAAGTAACAGTAATAGTGACAAAAGTAAGTGGCAAGAGGCTATTCAAAATGAGTTAGACAATTTAAAGGAAAGTAATACTTGGTCAAAAGTAAAGGAGATTCCAAAAGATAGTAATTTAATTTCTTGTAAGTGGGTTTTCAAAATTAAAGATATTAATGGTAAAAATCTGTATAAGGCAAGGTTGGTTGCTCGAGGTTTCGAACAGACGGAGAGTGACATAGAAGTTTACTCACCAGTTGCAAAGTTACCAACGTTTAGAGTATTTATGGCAGTAGCTAGACAAATGAATTGTTTTGTCTATCAAATGGATGTTATAGGAGCATTCCTACACGGTGATATTGATGAGGATGTTTACATAAAGTTACCTACTGGAGAAATATGTAAATTGAACAAATCTTTGTACGGTTTGAAGAAATCACCAAAATATTGGAATCAAAAGTTTGATAATTTCATGCATAAACAAAATTTTAGTCGGTCTAAGAATGATTATTGCTTATATTTTAGAAAACATGGAAATAATCACATGTATGTGTTACTTTATGTTGATGACATTTTGTTCTTTTCAAACAATAGCACAGAAGTAAAAGATTTTAAGGAGGCATTGAAAAGCAACTTTAAGATGAAAGACTTGGGTATAGCAACAAACTTTTTAGGTATAAATATTGAGCAGAATAAGAATAAAACAATAATTTCTCAGAATAAATATTTATTAAAGGTTCTAGAAAGGTTTAATATGAGTAATTGCAAGTTTGTAAGTACACCGATGGATCAGAATTTCAATTTTGAGTTACTTAAGAGAGAAAAATCAGAAAGTTTAGAGATAGAAAGAAATTGTAGACAGTTAATTGGTTGTCTAATGTATGCAGTCTGCGGTACAAGACCAGATCTCTGTGTATCCGTAAGTTTTCTAAGTCGTTTTCAGCATTGCGCTAGTGTTATTTTACTAAAGGCATTAAAACGTGTATTACGTTATGTAAAGGGAACGTTGAATCTTGCGTTGGTATATAGTAATATGGATACAGGAATACAGGGATTTGTTGATGCAGATTGGGCCGGAGATATGAGAGATAGGAAGTCAACGTCGGGTTACTTATTTAAAATGAATAATTGTTTAGTTTCTTGGGCTTGTAAGAAACAACAGAGTGTATCCTTGTCATCCACTGAATCTGAATATATTGCTTTAAGTGTAGCTATCTCTGAGGCATGTTGGTTAAAAAATTTATTAAACGATTTTGGTTTTGTCAAAAATGAAGTAATAGAAATCTTTGAGGATAATCAGTCAGTAATAAAGTTATCTTATAATAATGATAATAATAAAAGGTTAAAACATTTGGATATTCGGTATCACTTCATTGTTGACAAGATAAGAGAAGGATGTATTAGTTTGAAATATGTTAAAACTGATGATAATATTGCAGACTTATTAACTAAACCCCTTGGAAAAGTATTGTTTTATAAAGGGGAATGCCCACTTTGTATAAACACTTTGGCCTGAAGCGCACATCAGAAAAAAGGTACTGAAATGGTAGTACACAATTCCCAACATTATGTTGTGAAGAGGGTAATTGAAAAAAAGATGGGGTTTGGAAGATATGTATGTTTTTATTTTTTCATAAATTAACATAATACATATTGTTTGTCATTAGTCTGTAATAAACATATTTTATTAATTTCTTCAATATTTAACAAACAACTTGAAATTAACAATATATTAATAATTATTCATCATACACTAGGAGAACATCATCCAGAAATTGAGCAGGAGGAGCAATATTATTTTGATGCCGTGCCCATCCTAAATACCATATAACAGTCATTATGTGGGCACAGCATCCTACCGTTCGACGGCCGACTATGCAATTGCAACAATACTTCAATATTGCAGCACGACCTGAATTATTATTGTTTAGTAGTATATATACAAAATATACTTTACGGCTTATGTGCCGACTTGAAATTCTTGCCCTTAGCAAAGAACTGTTAGAGCCAAAATCTAGTCTTGCATCTGTACATACTTCAACTTGATAATACCCATTGCGTCTTATATGCTCACCATAATATGAACGTGCTTGTTTTGTTTGGTACGTTCCGCATGCAATTAGTACTAGGTCACTATATGTAAGTGTTGGAAATTCTGTAATATTCTCCAATTGTACATTTATACTAACGAAATTAGCCCTAACTCTGTTCAGGTTGTGTTGCAATACATAGTCAGCCAAATCATTATTTAACTCCACATTTTGATTAACTATTTGGAGTATTTCAGTAGCATCCTCCCTGTCAGTTATTTTTGTATGGAACTTATTAATTAATGCTCCAGCAATAGAAAAATCTGTCATGAGATGAGTGGATGCCCTATTAAAATAATTTTGGCGAAATATTTTAAAATTCGTTTTAAAAATTCCATTCACCACCTCCACTACCCACCGACATAATGTGACTGCTCTGGATCTATTTGCATTTCTTGTTGTCATTTGTGATTCACCACTTTCTAAAGACAATGGCACATGCACACTATATCCGCAAGACCGAAGTAATTCTAAGGAATCTCTGAAACCCCTATCTAAAATAAAAACATCTCCGGGCTGAAAATACTGTCTACATGGACTGTTTTCATTTCGGAATCCATTTTTAATAATGTCCGAATCTGAAGTAGTAGCAGGATAAGGGCCAAGTATGTCAATTATGTAGCCATCACTGCACACAAATAAAAATGGTTTTACCAGGTTGCGGTATTTGTGCAGCGAATATGTCTTTTTTTGGTACAGATAATTTGAACTTTTTTCAATATGAATGTATGTACCATCGGCTATTATAATAGGCCTCTGATCCTCTCCTCCAAAAAGTCCATTTGGAATTGTTAAGTTTCTTTGTGCTATTTCTTCTCTTGTAACATGGTTAAATCCAAGATGTCTGGGCACAAAATCTTGCTTCAACACATCACGAGCTTGATTCATGAGGCGCTCGAGTGTACTCCGTGGCACTTGCAATAATGCTGAAAGGCGTTCATCACTGTCTCCTGTTCTTAATTTTATCAAATAACCTGCAAGTGCCAGTGAACCTCTACGTTTGTTTGACAAACGAGGAACACTGGATAGTAATTGCTGGAACTGCTCCTTTTTTTTTTTTTTTTATTTTATTGAAAGGACTTTGTCGCTGAGCGACCACATCGTCCCGTAAATGCCACAAACAAATCCCAACAAAACAATATACATAATTATAACAATTTTATAAAACAAAATTAACATTAACTGTTGTTTTTCCTTAAAGCTACGTCAGCCATCCTATACAAGATTTTAGCTTCTTCGCTTGATGGAAGAGCCAACACACAGTTTACATAGCCCATGTTGTAACCACTTTTCTTGGTAATAGCCATTCTTAATGGTTCACTTCGGACACATTCCATCAAGATGTGATGGACATCTTCGATGACTCCACAGACTTCACAGTTTGGTGATATGGCTTTATTCATCAGATAGGCGAATTTATTTGATGGGATGTGTCCGGAGCGCAGTCTGATAGCTATCCTTAAAACATTTCTGTTAAAAGCTGTCCTGTCTATCCACGGGTATTGACCTATTTGTGGCTGGATGGTTCGATACCAAATCCCTTTCTCGCGTGAGCGTTGGTCAAAGTACTCCTGCCAGTCAGCAAAGCACTGTTTCTTTACTGACTGGACATGGTCTGTATACAAAGGAGTAATCAACAAAGGAACTCCATCCTCAACTGCTTGCTTAGCTAGCATATCTGCCGCATCATTTTCCTCTAAATTGATATGAGATGGAACCCACTGAAGGACTACTTTCTTGCGAAGAGTCCGAAGACTCAAGATCGACTCCAATATTCGGTAGGCTATCGGAGACCCTCTCACTTGAGAGGCACACCGAGCCAAGTGTTGCAGCGAGCTTTTGGAATCTGTCAGAATGACGAATCGGTCGAAAGTTGTTGAATTGATGTATGCGAGAGCTTCTGCTATGGCAATCAATTCAACATGCATAATGGATATATTGGAATCAATCTTAAGTCTCACACTGCATCCCAATTGTGGGTCCAAAAAAGCTGAGCCAGCTCCGCAATTGCTCTTCGAGCCGTCTGTAAAAATTTTGTGCCAATTTGCATATCTTTCATGAATAAAATTGGTGCATTTAATTTTGAGTTCATGGCAACTGTAGGTCCGCTTGGCACGATCAATTGGGGGAATCGATTCTGAAATGAAATCTTGTACATTAATATTACTAACCCAGGTTTCTAATAAAAACATTTCTAATTTATTACTAATGTGTAAGGGGGTGGAATTGAAGCAATTTTGAATATTAACAAGCAGAGGGATTTTCCTGTTAGACCAGTATCGGCTATGAGTAAGGGAGGATAATTCTTCCAATACCTGCATGGAGGAGTTAACAGACAAAGATTTAGATTTAAGCCAAAATTTACTACCAAGGTACTTTCTACGAAATTGGAGAGGAGGAAGACATAATTCGTTTTCCATTACGTGTATTGGAGTACTACGTATGAAACCACCGATTACACGTAAGGCTTGATTTTGTAATTTGTCCAACTTGGCTAAGTTAGTTTTGCAACTGTTGTCATACAAAAAGCTTGCGTAGTCAATTCTGCTACGTATGATAGCTATATATAGACGTCTCAAGTGTTTTTGGTGTACGCCCCAGCCTGGACCTGATAGTACTTTTAAAATATTTAGATATTTAGTAGCTTTAGTAACGGTGTTGTTTATGTGTATTCCCCATCTAAGAGAACTATCCAGCCACAAACCGAGATATTTAGTATGATTTACTAATGGTAAAAGCTGGTTGTTAATTCTAAAATCAATATTTTCCCTCGTCCTACCTTTTCTAAAGATACATATTTTACTTTTAACGGGTGAAATATGTAAACCTAAGCTATTTAACATAGAATTCAAATTTTGACAAGCCTTTTGTAACTCTAAAATAGCAGCACTGATACAATTTTTTGAAACAAATACAACAAAGTCGTCAGCGTATTGGGATATTTGTACATTTTTAATATTTTTACAAATGTTGCTCGTAGCCGCGTTAAATAAGAGTGGAGACAAAGGATCCCCTTGTGCCAATCCACAACCCGTCGATCTAACGATGTCGGAGCCCTCAATAGATATAGTCAATCTTCTATCTCTTAGGTACGCCCACAAATACATGCATATTTTCGAGCCAACACCTAGTTGATCCAAAACACTTACTAAACAGTTAACTTCAACATTGTTATAGGCATTTTCGATGTCAATAAAACAAGCAGCGGTAATCAAATGTTTCGAAAATCCACTTTGAATATATGAAACTAAATGAGTCAGATTGTCAAAAGATGATCGGCCTTTTCGAAATCCTGTCATATTGTTTGGAAGTAAACCTTGCCTTTCTAAAAACCATTCTATTCGTTTATTTAATATCGAATGAAAAATTTTACACAGGCATGATATTAGTGATATTGGTCGAACAGCGGATTGGGAATTTAAATCTTTGTCTGGTTTTGGAATGGGGATGATTTTTGTCTGCCGCCATTGCGTAGGGACGAAGCCAGTATCTAGGAAGATATTGTATAATTTAATTAAATATGCTTTAGCAACTGAAGGAAGATGGGAGATCATAGAAAATGATATATCATCTGTGCCCGGCGCAGTATCAGATTTTTTCAACGAGTGTTCTAATTCTTGTAGTTTAATTTCATCTTCTACTATGGAATTATTTGAATAGAAGTTTGGTTGAGGGGGACATGCGTAATTTGGGCATAAAGAGGTTAACAAACGTTCTGCTGTATCTTTGTCTATAGCTCGATGGGAGGTGGCATTCGACTGGTGTCCCTTCACCCATCTCATATTGCGCCACATGTCTGAAGATGATGTTGTTTCCCCAATCGACGAACAGAATTCTTGCCATGATTTATTTTTGGCCAATCGAATTAACCTTTGAGCGTGACGGATTTTGTCTTGCAAAGTATTCAGGTTAGTAGGCGATGGGTTACGTCTTAAATTAGCTAAAGCTAGACGACGCTCTGCAACAGCTTTTGAAAGTTCTGTATTCCAATAAGGCTTTGGATTAAATTTAGTACATAAATATTGGGGGATCATTTTGTAGGGGATAAATCTATTTGCTGCTGTTTGCAAAATTAGTTCAAATTTATTATATAGTACTTGGGGACACGCAGATATGTTTATATCTGGGAGAGAGCTTTCTATGAAAGACATGTAAGAGTTCCAATCGCTTTTCTTGAAATTTCTACGTTTAATAGTGTCACGACTTGTACTGTACCTGATAAGTAGCTTAATAATTAGATGGTCACTACCAAGAGATTCATTACTAACCTTCCAAGTGAACAAAGTGGCTACATCCGTGGAAGCAAATGAAATGTCTGGTGAAGATTGCTGAAGTGAGCCATTTACTAATCGTACTCTTGTTGGGCCACCGTTATTTAAATATATAACATTACTATCTAACATAGAATCAAATATAAGACTACCTCTTTGATCTGTTCTGTAAGACCAATTTGAATGATGTGCATTAAAATCTCCCAAAACTAAACTCTTTGTGCTTGCTAAAGAAAATATGTAATCCCAGTCATTTTTTGTCGTATGTACACTAGATGGACAATATAGAGCTACAATATTCTCGATATACTTACAATTAAGAATTTTTATGTGTAAAAGTTCAATGCCATTGTTGACGCAGCGTGAAATACAGGACATACTTTTAACAGACCGATGCAACAAGATAGCCACCCCTCCGTAGCCGTCAGCCCTATCAATTCTGTGCATGTAATAACCACTTATATTGAAATAGCTACCAGGCTCGAGCCACGTCTCACTCAACACGGCAATATGAATATTTTCTTGAGAAAGCAGTGATTCCAATGATATCTGTTTGGATTTTAGACTTTGACAATTCCACTGTATGATATTAACATTTACGATAATAACGCCATCATCCATTATTATCGAAAAAGTTAAGAAGGGAGTCTGCAGACATACCACTGACTACTAATGTGAATAACCACTCTGAACAGCTGCTAACTATCTTCTGTATTTTAGCTTCTAGCGAATCACTACCTACGGCTATTCTATATAATCTTGTAAGTAATTTAATAAAACCAAAATCTCTAAAACATCGACGTTTCTTATCAGTTCCTTCCTTGTTATTTATCTCCTCTTCTGAACATTCTGATTCCTGGACTGATGCTGTATCCATTGCCAGCGGTACCGAAGATGAGGATGGACCAGGAGTTGGGGGTCTTTTACGCGGCTTCCTAAGTCTTCGGGCTTGTGGTTTGGCTGTATCCTGAGTTGGGGAGGTAAATAGTTGAGTCATCAGTTTTTCCCTCTTGGGAGTCTCCTCTATCACAGGTTCTGGTACACTTTGTGTTGACTGTGGTCTTCGATGATCGACAGAAACTGCGTCAGGTAGCGGGACGTCTTGAGGTGTGGGGGAAGGTGGTACATATATGGTTAATGCTTTTCTGTATGTGCAATTAAATTCTGACATTATCTCTCTTATTCTTCTCTCTTTTTTAAACATAGGGCACACTTTTTGTAGCGACATATGATTTCCAGTACAATTAATGCAGCGGAATGAGGTTGTTTCACAATTTTCATGGTTTTTAGTACATTTGGGACATACCACTTTTTTCGATGGACACAATAAACGAGTATGTCCAAACTTCCAGCATCGCGAACACTGTGTGACAGGGAACACGTAGGGTATTACATTAATTTTCAGGCCATACATACTCACAAATGAAGGCAAACAGGGGCCTTTGAAGCCGAGGCGAATAGCTTCGCTCTTTATCCAACCCGCAGCATTATTAGATCCATGATAATTTCGTTTATTTAATCTCCTTACTGAAACTACCTCCGCTTCACTCGACAAATTTTTCAAGATATCCTCTTCGCTGACTTCTAGGTCAATGTCTCTAATAATACCATAAGATAGACCTACTTCTGAGGTTTTTTGACACCTCCAACCAAGATCACTAAAAGCTTTAGTATGGATAAACCGTTCGGCATGTTCCTCTTCTTCGAACGTAATCAAAATTTTGAACTGATGTACATATTTCACACGCGCCACCCCATTAATATTGTTATCTTTAAATAGTCGCGCTAAGGCAAACTGTTTGGGCATCGCGTTTATGCACGATGCAAAAACTTGTATTTTATCTTCACTTCCATGACTCGATCGCCGCAGAACCTTACGTCCTCTAGACATAGTATGCCATCCGTCCTCAGGTGAGCTACCCCCATGAATTCTAGTCCTCTTCCTAGATGAATCTTCCATTTCAACACCTGCATTTAATTCCGTGCTTATTACAAAAATTTCCTCGCCGACATTGTTTACGGCATAATTCGTCACTCCTATTTCACTCGTATCACCGGTATAAGACGGTTCATTTTCCATTGCGCGTGGGTCTCGGCCGGAGCGGTCGAGACCACGCTTATCGCAGATAAGAAACTAGTTTATTGTTAACTCGCACGACACGCCGTATTCGCTCAACGTGTTAACAACAACTGAACTGCTCCTTTGACATGCCAAGATAATAATGCACAATATGCTCTGACAAATTATTTATATTTTCAAAATCCAAATGATCCATACTATTTTTCAATAAAGAAGCAAAATCTTCAATTTGCTCTGCATTAAATGTTCTTACTGGATTTTCCAAAGAATCAAGTAAATCCCATAAATTACTTCTTAAATGATATAAACAAATTCTACAATCTTCAGGAACATAGTAGTTGTAGTCACAAAAAAGGCTCACTCGTAGTGCCAATGGAACTACAAGGCGGTCAGAATTAGTACAGCCAGGGAAGAAGCAGTGACTTTGTGTATTTGGTGCTCGGGCATAGTTGGGTAACACAATGTTGGCTGGAATGTCAACTGTTTCTTCCAATTCAATTGAAGGGCGCCTTACTACATCAGCAGCCATTACAGAATTTGAATGTGAGGCCTGTCTGTCACTTCTTCGCCAACAAGTATGACAAACATGTGATGATGTTGTCAACTGTAACAAAGATAAGATTTTATTGTCATATTACTGCTAATTGTGAAAAACTCTTGTACTATCATCACATCTACATATATCTGCCTGATAAAAATAGTTGTTTTATTGATATTTTAAAGGGTTTAATAAAAGGTATGATACTATTTTGAAAGCTTTCAAAGCAGGAAAGTCTCTTAGTGAAGCAAGATTACCTCTTTATAATATTAATATAGATGTGAAAAGTCAGTTTATTGTAACTGTGATGTAGGTATTCAAACTTACCTCCTGTGGTGCAATTTGACGGGCAATAACATTTCTTATATCATTTTCACGAGGAGTGTTCACATTCAATAAATGAGACCTTATCCTAAGAAGTGACTTGCCACAGCTGATGCACACATGTCTATGTCTATCGAGTAAAACATTTTCTTCACTTCT
The DNA here is from genome assembly GCA_905404295.2 of Ochlodes sylvanus. NCBI lineage: Eukaryota > Metazoa > Arthropoda > Insecta > Lepidoptera > Hesperiidae > Ochlodes > Ochlodes sylvanus. Next base: position 14,703,169 of record FR990122.1, on the reverse strand, counting down.
GGGTTGTCTAATCTCATTCCAGGCAGCAGACCAACAAGTATTACACACCATACTTGAAAGTGATACCTGACAAAAAAATGTACTACTTCAATAATAATTAATGCCACTCAAATTAGGATTCAGAGTACATAATAGTAATATTACCTGTCGAGGTTCGATCCAACGTTGTATAATGTTTCGTACTTCTGCAATTTGTAGTGAATGTCTCCGAATTCTCGAAATGTTTAAATTGCAATTTACACATCGTAAATGTGGGTTTGAACTATGGGAAGTAGCCTGGGAAGAAGTCGGTCCGGTGGTGTTGCTGGGGTTATCATTAGAATGTGCCGATGTCAAGTCCAAGTTCGTGCCGGGGTCGTCGTGTGAAGCGATAGCAGAATCCATTTTAAAAGCCGTGGTCAGATATAAGGAAGAATCGTCGGTGTCCGTAAAAAATGCGTAATATTCGTAATTCACAACACAGAGAAGAACTCGGGCGCTTACTATGATATGATACACAGGCAAACAAAGTAATGCTAATGATAGAAATTGAAATTGATAGAATTATTAGAATTCGACAATATGTCAAACGTCCCACTCAATGTTGCCATAATACACTAAAATCGATAATGGTTCGATTTAAAGAGCCTGTCGACTTTTTGTCCAACAAATGCATCTCAATAATAATATACTTGATTATTAATATGCTATTAGGGTTTGAAATATAACGTGTGTATTATATGTGAATAAACATACCTATTATGTAAGCTTTTTATTTTTATTGACATTTGAATGTACTATGTTTTTTTCACAATGTGTTGTGATTTTTGAACTATAAAATTACTCGATAGTGAAAAATCGATTGTGGATCCTGATTGAATCTTTTTACTTATGGCAATAAACAACAATATTGGAGAATACGGATGTAGAGATAATATTATTTTCACAACTTTTTATTAAAATGCATTGAATGCAAACTTATATTACTAAAATTTAGTATAGGTAAATTACCACTTTTTTAATGCTTCTTTTCCCACATAGTTTTATTTGTGTGCGTTTTCGAGCCGAAAATGGGCATGCCCCTTTAGAAATATCATACTAAATGAGGTGAAATAGATACATGTAATGTGTTCTAGTATATAGTTATGTTATAATAAATAGTTAAATAGTAATTAATGAGGTCATGTTTTATGGGGTTACAGGCATTGCAAATTAATGTACGGATATAAAGTTAACTTATATAAAAATAAGGTGTAATTATGTTAATGTGTGAAGTTAAGTGTAATGTCTGTATAGTAAAAAACCAAAGTTATAATAAAGTATTTGTTGAGGGGGGGTGTTGAAAATAAAACAACAAACACTATATTATTGTATTAATTAGTCTGTGCTCAAAGTATGTTGTTACTGTGACCTTCCTACTCTGTGTACACTCCACTTCAAGTAACTGAATAAATGGCTGCTCTCTACAATGGTGCTCGTTTTACTTTTTCTACCAAACTATCAAATGTGATCGCTCAGGATTCCGGCGCACATTCATCTATATACATTAAAATCCCCTAGTAATATTGTATAGTTATGCCAGGTAAAAGACGAAAGAGAATCCGTAAGCGCATCTACAAACATTTGCAGTGACAGGCAGGGTGGGCGGTACACGGTACCACTTAGTAGCGACTTACCGTTGACAGCTACACACAAGGAGTGCGCACATTACACCAACTCGACGTCAACTCCACTCCGACTCCACTCCGTTTCAACTCCGACGTTCCGTTCCGCGATCAACGCTTCATCGACGTCAACTCGACTCCGTCTCCACTCCGTTTCAACTCCGACGTTCCGTTCTAGGTACATTACGTCATTGTGTCGGTCGACGCGTGGACTACTCGTCTACGGTGAGTCGTCGACGCGTTGGTCTCGAAACGGAACGGCTATGGGTGTAGGGCGAGCCGTATAGGTATTTTAAGTATAAGTTCGAAATTCAACCTTACCTTTAAAGATATAAGGCTCATAATTGAATGTTAGCTTTGTCAAGGTTTTAGTCGCGTTCTCGTCTGTCGGTCGTGGAGTCGTTGTACTGTGCGCACTCCTTTAGCCACATCCTCGACCAGGTTTGAAACTGGATGCGGAAGGACGCGAACACTAACGCCCTTTTTTATGTAAAATCCTATCCCACCACCGCGCGAACGAATATGAGGCGGGCGCGGGATATGAGACAGGCGGTATCCAGGTAGCTTGGGAGCACAACCCTCCTCTCCCTGCCTCAACCAGGTTTCATTTATTGCTAAGATGTCTACTGCGTGATCGAGCGCTGCAGCTATGAACTCTTCGTGGCACGTCCCAGAGACCCAGGATTTAGTAGCCCAAATTTCATGATTTTTGATTTGACCATAAATAATAAAATACATACATCATAATAGGGGGTAAGAAACAGAAACAGGCATACGCAATCAACATTATATAATTTAAATCATATGACCTGTGTTTACGTAAAGTGTATAGTGTTCTATGTGTAAAGTGTAATATGTGTAGTGTGTGGATGCAGTATGAAAGGAGCAGGCAATTAAACTTTAAAAAATGCAAAAAAACATTAGGTGTACTACAATAGTAGTGGGGGCGACAATGATGTAATAACATTTTCCCACACTGGCATGCATGATTTATGACGTAAAGTAAGTAAGCTAAAACTAGAGTACAATTAAAAGTACTGAACGATTCGTGAGTGTCTGAATACATTTTACGAGTATATCACGGCTTACCTCACGTTTTAATTGTCGGATTCGCCCGACTAGTTTCGGACCATTCCGAGGTCCTTCATCAAGAGCCGTCACCGACGAGAGCGGACTCGTCGGCGACGGCTCTTGATGAAGGACCTCGGAATGGTCCGAAACTAGTCGGGCGAATCCAACAATTAAAACGTGAGGTAAGCCGTGATATACTCGTAAAAATACAATTAAAAGGTTGAACTTTATAAGTACTAACAGAGAAAAAAATAACATTAGTGTTATTATACAAAACTTGGAGAAAACCAATTATTTCTATCACCCGTACAAACCAAATCGTCGGCAATCTAATTACAACTTCCGCTAAAAGTTTTTTCCACATCGGATTCCACTCGTATGCGAAATGCCTTCGAATCAGCGTCACGTCGAACATAAATGCGGCCCTCGCGACACCATGCAAACTTCCAATTTCTTGCCTGGGCCTCCATGCGCACCCGGTGAAAAAGTTTACGGTTATACCACGTGAGTCTTTCATTGATAAATACACGGCGGGACTGCGCGGACGCGGTGATGTCAGTCGTGTTCACATCGCGACGGAGACGGGCGGCTCGGAGCAATTCATTGCGGAGAGCGTGGCGCGCTAGCCGCACGACGATAGTACGCGGACGCACGGCGGCGTCGGGGTCGGCGCTTCCCCCTCCGCACCGCAAGTACAATGTCTTGTTCCGCAACGGCGACACCGATCTTCTGGGCTAGCGCTGACACGAGGTTAACAGGGTTTTCATTTGGGAGCTACGACTTCGATATCAGTTGAGAAGCTCTCTTGATAGCGGTCATTGAGACGTCGCTCGACCTCTGATGCTATGTCGAACTCAGAACCGGCTCCAGTTTTGCTTTCTGCTTCAGTCAGACGCTTAGTAATATTATTAACTTTCCCTTCCACTTTGGTAAGCCTTTTGTTAAGTTCGGACACAGTGGAGTTCATTTTTGCCATATCCTGACGATAGCTTGTTAACTCCTGAATGATAGTAGTAAGCTGGGTTCTGATAACTTTGATTTCCTGGGCCAAATTAACTTCCCCGCTAGTACCAGGCACAGCTGTGACGATATCGGCGTCCGGGCTAGAGCTACAAGAATGCAGGGTGATATTTTTCGACGGCCTTTGCTTGCACGCCTTGCATAACCATTTAGCCAGGAGAGAAGCATCTGTTGTCTTAATACCAACACACCTCCTGTGAGAAATAACGCCGCAGGCGCCGCATTTGACGCCATCTACTGAGAGCGATGAAAACTTGCCACAGTTGCCACATTTAGCGGTCATTGTGTAGGGTTCACTTTAAGCTTACAAGCTGAGCACCTATTATTGAGAGTTGCCGCTAGATGGAGTTATATTCAATTCAAAGTACTTGTACCAAGAATAAAAAATAATAAAAAAAGGAAATTAAATTTATAATGTGAAGAACATGCCGCACTTAATAATATTTAAACGTCTTATAAGATTGGCAGGTCACTTTCCACTTCTCGGGAGCAAAATCTGATTCGGAACTGACACAATTAACCGGTTGCACTGTTTGACAGTCAGTTGATCAGAAGAAATTTAAATGTGTGATTTAAAGTTTCACTTAGAATTGCACTTCAAGTTTTTTTGGTTTACGGTTTATTTGCACAACTGTACTGTCCTAGTAAACACAACTTTCACAATTTAAACCGATGTAAACACTTTTTTTCAATTCAGAACGTTGAGAATGACGTGTAGACACCACTAGGTAGGTAGGACACACGCGGGTAGGTGTGAAATCGTAAACAACTGTTTTTGTTATCTCAAATTGGATCTTTAATTAAAAATAGAAAAAGCAACAATATTTATGTTTCACCGTTTTGTGTGACGTCAATCTGCCTGCTAGCTTGAATTCCTTTATTTAAATCCAACTCAGAAGCACTTAAAAGTTATGGATTCACTAAAATCGTCACTGGCTGCAATGTCAGAACTTTTCCATACACGAATGAGCGAGTTTCGAGATGAATTAAAGAAGCCCTCTTCTGCACCAGCATCCTTATCATCTCTGGCCACTGGGTTTGCTTCTTTTAAGAAGTTTATTAGTTTAAGCCTAGAAACTTTGCAACGGCAAGTCGAGTTCTTAGGCACTGAACTAGACAGATTTGAGATGAGAAGGCGGCGGAAAATAATTCTTATTCATGGTGTGCAAGAAGAGAAGACAGAGAATCCAATTGACTGCGTAGCTGCACTAGTGTCCGATAAGCTGAAGTGTCCTGGTTTCACTAAAGGTCTCATCAGCCGGTCCCATCGTCTCGGTCGGTCAACTTCACCGGGTAAGAAACCTCGTCCGTTACTTGTAAAATTTTGTGATGGGCCTTGGCGCAACAAAATATGGTTCTCAAAAAATAAACTAAAAGGCACTGGAGTCACTATCTCCGAATTCCTCACGAAGAGCCGGCACTCAGTCTTCTTAGAAGCCAGGAAGCAGTTTGGCATTGCTAATTGCTGGACTCGAGATGGCACCATACACGTCCTGTCGCATGATGGCTCGCTTCACCAGGTGGAAAGCCTGTCGGATCTTGATGCCGTCCCCAGGACGCCCGCGCCAAATTCCTCAGCACAGCAATCAAATGCTCCCAATCTGCCAGCTGAAGACAAGTACGCTTCGCGTGTGAGGAGAACAAGGAAGTAGTGCTAATAATTACGCGTTTCTGGTCATACATAACTTTTGATTGCAGTGTATGTTCCTTTTTGTGCACTTTATGTCAGTCAGGTGGAAATAAACTGCTGAGCGTACGGACGTGTTTTGTTTCAATTATCGCCTCCACTACAGTGGCGCAGCCGGTAAACAATTAAAAGCGTAAAAGTCAGCTAATAAGATGCCTGTTGGTAAATTGAGCGAGTTTAACTTAATTTCGGGGTCGTGGAACACGTATATTGAGCGATTGGAACAATATTTTGTTGTCAACGATGTAAAACCAGACCTACGTGTACCCACATTAATCGCGTGTGTCGATGATGCCACTTACGAGTTGATGGTGGATTTGTGTAATCCAGATAAACCCGCTAGGTGCACATATGATAAATTGGTGAGTTCAGTACGAGAGCATGTACAACCGACACCATCTATTTTGGCCGAGAGATACAAATTCCGTAAGAGAGTACAGGCAACGAGTGAGTCGGTGGCACAATTCGCAGCTGCTTTAAAACGATTGGCTCGTACGTGTGATTTCAAGGACACGCTGGATGAAAACCTACGCGACCAATTTGTTTGTGGGCTATCAAGTGAGTCCACTCGCCAAAGTTTGTTTTGCGATGGAAAGCTAACGTACTCGTCGGCATATAATAAAGCGGTGGCATTGGAAGCAGCGGCGACTGACGCAGCAGCAGTGGAACAGCAGCCCAGGGGTCTGGAGACCGAGGTGCTAGCAGTGCGCGCCGGCGGCGGCGGCTCGGCGGCGAGGTGGGGCGCGGCGCGCGCTCGCCACCCGCGCGAGGCTGGCGGCCGGGGCGGCGGAGGTGTTCGTAATAATAATTATGCACTAATTAATTGTTATTGCTGTGGAGGAAAGGGGCACACTAAGAGTTCATGTAAATTCAGGGAATACGTGTGCAGGAAGTGTTTTATGCGGGGCCACTTAATGAGAATGTGCCCCGGCCAGCCGGGTCAACGTGATATAGACAGTAACGGGCAAGTGTTACGATTAGATTCTTATGTTGCACAGAACGCAGAAGAGGATGGAGCTGAGGAGACTCAATACGGCGTATGTGATGATGGGGATGGGCCTAGTGGGCTGTATATGGTGGAGCAGAGTGGTGGCGAGCCGTTGCTGGTGGATGTCGAGGTAGCGGGGAAACCGTTACGAATGCATGTGGACACTGGTTCTCCCATTGCGTGCGTGAGTGAAAATCTATATCTCGAGGGTAGGGGGGCGTGTCTCGCTATAAGAAAGGTCAGTCATGGCGTAGGATCCAAAATAATACCACTCAGGTTCAACTAAGCCTTTTAATCATTCGTGTACACAACCTTCTCGCAAAATAAGAACGGATCGCACAGAAACACACGGATTACAAACAACCTATCAAGTTACTTTCGCAAAATCACAATTGATTGCACTGATATACTCGGATTACAAATTAACGAAACAATATTGGAAACGCAGCGATTTCGATATCACATGGACACGTCCGTCCTCACCAACATTCCGAATCTGAATGCCCAATCGCCGCAATGGCTACCGTCCACACTGTCTTTCTGTCAAAGTCAAAGTGTGACCACGTGCTATCGACTTCGCTCAAGTGAACTACTTGACGCTTCCATTATACACTAATAGATGGCGCTACGTGTTGACGCTCCGACACGGCCGTGCTGACCTTTCGCACGTCCCCGTGCGAGATACGTGCGCAAATTGCAAAAGTCTTAGTTCACAAAATAGTCGCTCCGTCAACCTGACCAATCTTAGAATACTTAACAAAATATAATAACTCAAGACAACCTGCACCCGGCGTCTGAGAGTCTCAAGACAACCTCTATTCGGCGTCTGACAATGACTCAAGACAACCTGCATCTGGCGTCTGATAGTCTCAGGACAACCTATCACAGGCGTCCGATAATGACTCAAGACAACCTGCATCTGGTGTCTGATAGTCTCAGGACAACCTATCACAGGCATCCGATAATGACTCAAGACAACCTACATCTGGTGTCTGATAGTCGCTCTGTCAACGTGGCACAGGGTTACTATTTAGAGCTTTCAAAACATAGGAAAAATGGCTACTAGTGCGAGTAAATTTTAATTAACTTTGTATTGCATTTTTTTTTATCCCTGACTACCGTAAACTACCACTGCTTCCAAGTGTCGCTATGGAGAAGAAGCAGCGGAACAAACTCCATAACATTACAACACATGTTTGAACAACAACAACAACAACAAACAATATCTTTATTTACTCTCACATTCATGAAATGATAAAAACTAGGAAGTTCTACAATTTAACATAATTATGTAAGGAAAATGATGTGAGAGTCTGAAGTCTGTACTAGGATAAACCTGTATTACAGATCTCCAGGCCTTCACCCCGGACCGAACAAGATAACCAATCAATTATTTGCGCGATTGTAAACTTTTAATCGGTACGTCGTCACCGTATAAATCTACGTGATTCGGCGTCTCCACGTGATCCATCTTCACAAACGCTCTACCAGCGGCAACACGTACTCGGCATTGGATATTACCAGTATTTGTACCACTCCAAGTTCCAATTCCAACCAGTAATTAAACACTATTTGTCACAGTTCACTCTTGAGCAAAAATGGCTGAAGGTCGTTTAACTCAAATTAAAATATACTTAGTCAACAACATCACCACTTTACTTTGTACTCACAAAACAGTCTCTCAAGCTATAACATCGGTACCCATAACACAAGGGACCATTCCCCAGTTACTTAACATCGTGTTGACTATCTCTAGACCTATCTGCCTTAATTTCCTCATAATTGATCGTCACATAAAATTCAACAATAACAACTTAACCTTCAGGCACTTTCATCATCAATATCACGGCTAACAAAAGCCTTCATCAAACCAAACCCGGTTATTAAGAATTATAAAGTCAAACAAACATACTGGTTAAACAATATCCCTCATATCCAATAAACTTGTAATAACTTATAATGTCATAGTTTTAATGTACACCAACTCAAAACATAACAGCTTGTACTCAAAATAAATTAACTGGTCACTATAGATTATCTCCAAAACAACTTAATTGTCACTAACTCTTTTAACCAGATTAGAAAATAGGGGATACAAAATTCTCTATACTAATAGCCAGAGCCACTCATCACAGTCGTTCGAACCAAATCACAAAACTACTCAGTACAACTGTACACAGGTTTAATAAAATCTCTAAAAACTTCCGAGTAAGACATCTAGTGCCCCGACTACCCAGCCCACCAGCAATCACATTACATTGCTCACATCCAGCGAATGGATCAGATCCTTTGGATCACCCGTGTGTCACCCCCTGGTAACCACACGTATGGTCTCTACAGACCCCGACCTCTGCCAGAGCCAAACGTTCACCGTTCACCCACGGACTACTTGAGTTGCCCCAAGAGATACCGATTTCTACTAGGCTACGACTACGTAATAGCTACTGGTTCGGTCGCACGCTACTCACTATGGCCCTAGAGTCCCCTTACTCGAGTTTCTACCACAACTTAAATTTGAACATCATTAACTTCATCTACATCGATCTCGACTGATACGTGACCTGCTGGCATTTTTCTAAGCCTATCATGCGCGTATTTGTAAGAACGATATGAATTTAACGCTCCTATTACGAAAAACGTAATACGAATTAACGATCTCCGTCATACTTCTCAACAAATAACGCAGGATTCGCAAAAGTTGCATCTAATAATTCCTTTACTCGCTTACGCCTTACTTTTCGTTCCTCTGGCGAGCAGCAGTAAGTCAGTCTTTGTACAGTTTTATTTTGATCAATTAAGCGAATTTGTAGTTTATAAGCTTTGATGCGGGTAGTCGGAAAACCAATTGCAAATATTCCTCATAAATTTCATTATATAAGCACTTTACTTAACACTCATAGGATAACTCAAGTTACTACATAAAGTTATATAACTGGCAACGGTTATCAACAGCTTGATATAAAGCTCATTTGCAAGTGACCTCAAAAACAAGAGAATTCTTCAGTAAAGCGATAACAAAAAATGATACAAATCACCAGTCACACCACACTCGCAACCGTGAGCCATGACACCAGAGGCGCGAGAAATGGCGTTTGTCCCGGCCTCCCTCGCCAGCATCAGCGCCAGCACGTGACAGACGATGCGGTCCCACACAACACACGGCCACTTAACCGCTCCCCATGTAGTCATCGCAGGTCCACGTCGGCTCACCAAATCCGATGCAATCAAGAAACAAAATAATCAAGAAAGAAAAATAAGCAACGCGTGAAATAAAAGTTATTTATCTGCACTGCATCACATTATTACCCGAAAATTAACTAAATCGGAACGGAACAACAAAATACCTTATTTCCTTTTTCTAACGATTGAAAAGTCAAATCTACCTTCATTAACTTTAACACGAGTTAATTTTGATGCTACTTAGCCTTGAATGATTCTTTTCTTTACAGCGAAGTAAAAAAAAAAGGAAAATGAGATATTAAATTGAATTACTACCGGAACCACCGATTTCCTAATTGACACCTATGTTATCTGTACTGGTTCATAACCGAGTGGTTGCCATTTTCTCTTGATGTATTGTTGTAGTACAGCTCCCGCTGAGTTATCGGACGCGTCGCTGAAGATAGCAAGGGTTGCTTCGTTTGACGGGTGAGCGAGTAAAGCTGCATTTTGTATCGCGGCTTTACAAGCTTCAAATGCCTTCGTGGCTTCATCGTTCCATTCTATTGTTGTTTTATCTTTTTTCTTAGAGTTGTGCATGTAGTCGTGAAGAGGTGATTGGATTTCTGCGGCTTTTGGAATATGTTCTCTGTAGAAATTTATCATTCCCAGGAATATCCGTAGTTCTTCGATTGTTTTTGGTTTCGCATAATCGACGATTGCTCTGACCTTTTCAGCAGGCGGTTTGATTCCGTCCTTGCTGACAGTGAACCCGAGAAATTGTACTTCTTGTTGCCCAAATACGCATTTCGAAGGGTTGATCGTGATTCCATTGTCTTCTAATCGTTGTAGGACGGTTCGTAAATTTATTTTGTGCGTTTCTTCGTCAGGGCTTGCAATCAGGAGATCATCAATGAATGCGAAAACGAAATCAAGTCCCTGAAGTACTTCGTGAAATCTTTGGAATGTCTGACCAGCGTTCTTCAGTCCTGGAGTCATTCTTGGGAATTCGAACAATCCCATTGGAGTAATTATTGCTGTCTTCTGAATGTCTTCATCGCGTACTTTTATTTGCTGGTAGGCTCTGTTGAGATCGATTGTGGAGAATATGGTCTTGTTCGACAGTTGATGAGTGAAATCCTTGACTCGCGGTATTGCGTAGCGGTCGGGAGTAGTAATCGCATTTAGTCTTCTGTAGTCTCCACAAACTCGTAATTCGCCATTCTTCTTTGGTACAACATGAAGTGGTGATGACCAAGGGCTTTTGCTTGGACGGCATATTCCTTGCTCGATCATGTGCTCGAATTCCTTCCGAACTTGCTCGTATCGGTATGGTGCAATTGGACGTGCACGGCAGTGAAGCGGTTGGACTGTTGTTTCGATGAAGTGTTCAACGTCGTTTTTCGGTGTAAGTTTCATTGAAGTTAATCTTGTTATTCCGGGATAATCTTCAAGAATTTTGTGATATGATTGTTGAACGTCTATTCTTCTTATTGTGGGTAGATTGGTTTCTTGGACGAAAGACTGAGATGCAAGATTGGTTTTCCCGTCGATGAGTCTTCTATTCTTGATGTCGACGATCAACTGGTGATGTTGAAGAAAATTAGCACCAATTATTGGTTTGCTGACTTTAGCGACGATAAATGTCCACTTGAACGGACGGCGTAGATTTAGGTTAAGTTCCATTGATTTTTCTCCATATGTTGGAATAACCGTATTGTTTGCGGCGTAGAGGTGAAATTCTAGTGGCTTCATTTTATGTCCTTCTTTGGGCGGTATAACTGAGATGTTCGCTCCGGTGTCAATGAGGAAGGTGAGATTGCTATTTCTGTCGGTGACAAAAAGACGGTAGGACTTTTCTGTTACGCCGGATCCCGTCGCATCGAGCGTATTGTTTAGTTTTCCGACTTCGTATTATTTTCGTTTTTGAATGTACACGGCGTTGTGCATCTTCTTGCTTCGGACCCAAAACGTCTATGATAATAGCAATAACGTGATCTTGATCTTGAGCTTGTCCGGTTCCAGTCTGCAGAGCGGTCGCGACGAAAAGGTGTTCTTCTATGTTGCTGATAATGAGTTTGATTTTGGCTGGCAGCTTTTAGTGCGGCGACTCCTAATGATAGCTGCCGAACTTCTTCGAGAAGAAGCCGGGTATCATTGGTGTTGGGTGAGCCTTCGATCATCGATATGTATGAGCTGCTGCTGTTTTCGATCATCTTGTCTGCCAGGAGTGCCAATTCGTCGAGTTTCGTCTGTGTGCTGAATGTTTCGCTCACTGCCAGTATCGATCGAACATGTGGGGGTAGGTGGTTTACCCACATTAGTCGTAGCGTTGAATCTGGAACTTTATCTCGCGCCAAAGTACGCATTCTGCGTAAGAGTTGTGTAGGCTTCTGGTCTCCAAGTTCTATTTCTGATAGAAGCTTCTGTAGCTGGCGACTGTCGGATTCTTCATAAGTAGAGATCAGACGATTCTTCAGCGAACTATATTGGTCGGCTGCCGGTGGGTTGTACAATAGGTCCGAAATTTGTTCGATGTCTTCCTTCTCTACTTGGGTGATCACCATCTGTGCTAGTTGTGCTTGACTTTTCTTCAAATCGTTCGTTGCAGCTTCAAAACTGATGAACCATAGTCGAGGTTTATCTCTCCAAAACGGTGGTATTCTCAACGACAGAGATATACTGGCGATTTCCTGTTCCTTGGTCGGGTTTGATGTCGATGCGTCGGATATCTTCAATTCTCGTTCCATGACGTTTAAATTACACTGATTTCTTGAATTTAGATTATACTCTTGACAAAGATTTTGCTCGTCGCTCTTGCAGGGATTTTCGTTCGCGGTCCTCCAGGGATTTTGCTCCGTAGTTCGTACAGGCGTCCTCTTCGGTGCGTTGTTCGTTGTGGGTCCTCCTCGGTGCGTTGTTCGTTGTGGGGTCACCAATGTAATAGTGGTTGCGCTGTCCCACTATTAACTGTCCGACTGGTCTAGTGGCGGATAAATAAAAGACTGATTTGGTTAACTTGACAGATGCAGAGATGTGAATGAATTTATTAGCCAACCTTGCCTGTATTTATATGTCTCGATACAATTGTGATAACCAATAGAATCTATTATTATTTTTGCTATCCAATCAAATATGTTACATTTACGCCAATCAGAAAATTATCAAATAGATGACGTGAATAGAAAATAATTAATTGCGTGAGAGGGAAAGTCGTTGTTTCATCGCGCTCCATCTGGTCGACGCTCTTCGTGAATCGTCGGCTCTCCTCGCTGTGTGACGCTGTACCCCAGCCGCGCCGGAACCGCATAAAAGCAGCGGTGGTCTGCGCGGCGGATCCCCGCGACTCTTGGGTACCACGGCGTCCGCTTGATCACCTACAAGTCCGACGGTCGCCGGGAGAAGAGTGGACCGCATATCGTCCAATCATAACACTGCTCCTCCTTTCATGGGAAAGGGCGTCCAGTGTGTGTAGCCGCGCGTAGTATCAGCCAGTGCCGTCGCGCAGGCGCCTCACCGGGCCTCCCACAAGCGGGAATCACCCGGGGGGGATAGCCGCCGACGGCTGAAGAAACCGGACTTCCCGGACTGCGCGCGGGCTACACGATGGACCGCCCCCCACCCGTATGTATTTTCTGAAATATCCAGCCAGTCCCATCCAATTATCTCACTTGTTTGATGTTTCGTGGTACTGAAGAAGTTCTCAACACCTCTATTTTTGTTTTTCCAGGTCTAATTCCATCTTCAGATATAATTCTTTCTAAGTATTCAATTTCTGTTTGCAAAAATTTGCATTTTTTAGGTTGAAAGTAAATCCAGCATCATCAAGCTTTTAACACTAAACGCAGCCTTATCAATCCTTCTTCGATGCTAATCGAGGGTATAATAATATCGTCAATATAAACTAAACACACTGTGTTTTTCAACGTCCCTAATGCATTATTTACAGCTCTTTGAAAGGTGCTTGGGCCATTACAAAGCCCAAAAGGTACTCGTAACCACTCGTAATGATTTTCAGGTGTTACGAATGCAGTTTTTTCAACAGATGTTGTTTCAATAGGAATTCCATGAAATCCTAGCGCCATGTCTAGTGTACTGAAATAACAAGCTTTTCCTAACCTATCCAATTGGTCATCAATTGAAGGCACTGGATATCTGTCTTTTATAATTATTCGGTTCATAGCACGATAATCCACACATAATCTATTGCTTCCATCTTTCTTTCTAACTAAAATAACTGGTGACGCATAAGGTCAAGTGGATTCTCTTATAATGTTATGGCGCAAAAGTTCGGTAACAATCGTTCGTACTATTTCTCGCTCGCTAACCGACATCCGATATGGGTGGTAAACAACGGGTTCTTTGTAGTCCTTATAACCATTTTAGCTGAGTTTATTTCACGGATGTTATTATTAGGCGCTATGAACTTGAGTGTTTCTGTAGCAGTTTTTTCAGGTCGGCTTGAGTGTGACTCGGTACACTACCCAAAGTGTTTCGTATCAAGTCGTCTATGGTATAAACAATCTCACAGTTATTCATTTGGGAACGACGTTGAATTATGGTGCCGCCCAAAGTTGTGATAAACATAATGTCATTGATACTTATTGCGTCTCTACCTAAAATAGCGTCGTATCGGATTTCTTTGTCTTGAATTATATGGAAAGTAGTGTAATATTTGGATATTTTAGTTAAGAGTTTAGAATTATTATCATGTTTGTAAGAAGCGTTTATTTGTATTGTGCATCGTACATTAATTCATCGTACAGTAATTACTGTTGTTATTGTTAGTAAAGTCCAAATGAGTGTCTATTCTCTAATGATGTTGTGTTAGCCGATATTGACTTTCTCAGAGTTACTAATTATCAAATGTTTGTATTGTTATGATATATAAGCTGCTCATTTCGGCAGTACCGACAGTTCCACTTCCAGATTCAGTCTGTACAGTTAGGCTTACTTTTAATATATTGTTAATAAGTAAAGCGTAATCGTTATTCCAAGGCCCCTTCTGACCCGAACATTACATTTTTGGTGTCAGAAGTGGGATGCTTTTATAAAAGGCTATTGAAATATTACAGTCCTTCGTAAGCAACCTGACGAAAGTATATTCGACGGTCCTCCGGTCAGCAAGCGTCTCAATACGCACTGGAGCGCAGCATACTTCGGTAACGACGTATCAAAAGTAGATACTGAAGAGCACTGTGGAAGGAGCCTGGACAACGAGACGTTGAATTTTCAAGACGAAGTGAAGTATCTCAAGGCAGTTAAGTTGGAAGACGCTGGGCGCTTTATGGTTCTTCACTGGTGACGCCAGTACCACAGCGACAGTTCATTCCCGACAGCTACGAGAGAAGCACGGAACTCCGCAATACTATTTGCAGCAGAAGACATCCGAGTGAGTCATAAACTTTTGTTGTGTATTGTGTATAAGTATTTTCTTTGTATTTAAATTACGAAGTACTAATTAGTTTGAATTTTTGTATTTAAAGTCAAGTCATTTGAAATTTTAGAGAACGATAAATTGAATAGTAGATAACAATGATTAGTTCAGAGGAAAAAGTTTGTGGTGGATTTATTGACATTAGCCTTGCCGAACGCATGATAAATAAATATGATGGCGATAAATCAAATTTACATGTGTTTATCGATAATTGCAATAACGCATTTTCTCTTTTAAATCCAATCTATTGAAATGCTTTTGTATCGGTCGTATTATCAAAAATTGAAGGAAATATTAGATCTACATTATTAAACCGATCATTTACTTCGTGGCAAAATTTAAAAGAACATCTTTTAGATAATTATTCGGAAAAGCGGACATTCGCTCAGTGGCAGTTAGAATTGAATTCGTGTAGACAAGGTCAGAATGAAGCAATATTAAACTATTCTAATAGGGTCGAGAATTGCTACATTAAATTAATAAAATCGTTAGATACTAAATTAACAAAAGAGGCGCGCGAAGCTAACGTTGAACTATTAAAAAACCAAGCTCTTAACATCTTTATTAGTGGTCTTCTACCACAGCTTCATATTTTGTTGAAATCACAAAAACCAACTACATTTGAGGAAGCAGTGTCAATAGCGATTTCTGAAGAACAAGAGATAAAATCGAGACAGGAAATTAACTTACGACAAAATTTTAATCCACGAAATAAACAATGTATGAATTGTAATAAAGTAGGTCATATGGCACACGAATGTAGATTCCCACATAGGATTAGACAAGTACAAATGAATCAATATAGTACTCGTCATCCGATTCCAACTTGCTTTAATTGTCAGAAGAAAGGGCATATTGCACGCGATTGTTGGAATAAGCAGAATTCGAATTATAATCGAAATTATAAGCCAATACAGAGTAATAACCAGCATAGTCAAAACAGAAATTGGGGCAATAATAATAGGCAGTCAAATAATAGGAATGTTAATGAGAGAATAAAAGATACTAGGCTCGAGGAAGGTGAAATAATGGTGAGTTTCGATGTAGAATCATTATTTACAAACGTTCCCATAACTGAGTGTTTACAAGTAGTTCATAGTATTCTGTGTGATAATGACATACCTCAGGAATATGTTAAATTGTTAGAGCACTGTCTCCGTTCTGGTTATTTCTTATACAATGGTAAATATTTTCTCCAAATCGACGGTGTAGCAATGGGTAGTCCCGTCGCACCGGTAGTTGCTAACATATTTATGGAGTACTTTGAGACCAAGGCCATTGACACCGGACCTAATTGTGTAAAGGTATGGAGAAGGTATGTAGATGACGTGTTTGCCATTTTAAGGGGGGGACAGAGTCAGGTAGAAGTATATTTAACACACTTAAATTCCATACACCGTAATATCACATTTACTTACGAAATGGAAGACAATAATAGGAGGCTACCATTCTTGGATGTCGCAGTAGAAATCCGTACGGACGGGAGTATTAGCCACGGTGTATATAGAAAACCGACTCACACCGACAGATATTTACATGGCACATCACACCATCACCCCAAACACCTAGCATTGGTGGCCAACACTTTGATAAAACGGGCCTATGATATATGTGATGGTGATCATCTGACACAGGAACTGGACCACATTAATAAAGTACTGCATCGAAACGGACACAAAACTAAAACTCGTCACTTTAATCACAGACGTGTTGCTACTAGCACAGCGGAACGGCAAACGGCATTTCTTCCATTTGTAAAAGGGGTAACTGACAAAATTGGTAGGATACTGAGTAGAAAGTATAATATTAGGACGGTCTTCTCGCCTCATAAAAAAGTTTCTGCCTACCTACGCACTCCTAAAGATATAATCCCATACCAGTGCCCCGGGGTTTATAAAGTTGATTGTAGCTGTGGAAGCTCGTATATCGGTCAAACCAAACGGGCTATCTCCCAACGAATAAAAGAACACATCAGTGCAGTCAAAAAGAACAACCCAAAGAAATCCGCCGTGGCAGAACATCTTATTGAAGCCGGTGCTAACCATTGGATCGAGCTACATAGCCCACAGGTGATCTCAACTGAGCGGCATTACATTCCGCGTATAGTAAGGGAGGCTATTGAGATCAAAAAACATCCTCAGAATTTTAACAGAGAAGATGGGTATAAATTAGCGCAATCGTGGAACCCTGTGATTAGTTTGTGTCAAACAAAAACAGTACAGCGTTCAGTGCGTAAAGATGTCGTTAGTGTCGTGAGTCGTAATTTAAAAACAAAGAGATCAAGACGGAAAGTTGACAGGCTTATCTGTCACTAGTGTATGACAAGTGTCACCTGTCAAAAGTTTCTCCCCGCCACCGCAGTCTCGCCGTGACCATGATCCATGCAACTGGGTCGAAATATCGGTAAAACAATTCGAAATCGTGAGTACCCGTATACATTACAATGTTAATGAGAGTTCTTTAAACTCCAACGGTCCAAGGCCCGTGGCCAAGCCAAGGACTACAAATTAAATACAGGCCAAATAAATTATGTTAATACGCGAATTTCATCGTTTGTAAAACTAGAATCGTGTAATATTATAGAAAACAAAAATAAATTTCTCATTGATACAGGGGCAGAAGTAACGTTGATAAAAGTATCAGCTTTGAAAGGGCAAACATTTATATACGAAGATAAGAAAATTAAATTGAAAGGTATAGACAAAGACGCTAGCCCAACCAATACGATTGGTTGTACCCATTTGACATTCGAGATAGGATATATACGAGTTAATCATACACTTCACGTGGTACCAGATAACTTTCCTATTCAATGTGATGGACTAATAGGTAGCGATTTCTTGTCTAAAACAAAGGCAATAATTGATTATGAAGAAAGTAAAATAAGAATATGTGGTACAGAGTTGAAAATAGAGCACAATGAGATTAAGTTTATGAGTAAAGGATTAGAAAATGATATGTATGAAAATAATGATATTTGTGAAGATGAAATGAAGAATGAGAGTTATTATGAAGATTTGGAGAATAGTATGTGTGAAGTTAATTGCGATGTTGATCCACAAGTGTTAAATACTGAGAAAAGTTTTATGAATAATTGTGAAAGCGATTCACAGATGTTGAATAATGAGATGAGATATGATAATAACGAAGTTGAAAGCAGTCAAAGAAAAAGTATGGTTGTAATGGAACCAAAGTGTTATAAAAGTAATAAAGTTGAGAATGGTCGAAAGGAAAATGTGGTCATAATAGAACCAAGATGTGAAAAGATTATTTCTGTTTGTGTAGATAATTATAATTTGAAGGAAGGAATTATATCAGAACCAATTAAGTTATCAGAAGGAGTCTATTTATGTCCAAGTATAGTAAGAGTAAGTGAAAACAAAGCGATAACAGTGTGTTTAAATACGACAGATAATCATGTAAGAGTTAATGAGTTGTGTGTGAAATTAGAACCGTTAGCTGATAGGCAACAACAGACAAATGATATAATGAGTGTAAACAAAGTTAGGAATGAAGAGGCGATTAAAGGAAGTCGTTTAGATAAATTAAGGCAAACATTACGTACTGATCATTTGAACAAAGAAGAGAAAGACTCATTAATAGAATTATGTAGGGAATATAATCATATATTTCATTTAGAAGGAGATAAATTGACATCAACGGATACAGTTATGCATGAGATTCCTACAAATAGTAATGTTCCTATTAATACAAAATCGTATAGGCATCCCGAAGCTCTTAAGGGAGAAGTGAACGAACAAATTGATAAATTAATAAAAGATAAAATAATTCAACCATCGAATAGTCCATGGAATTCACCAGTATGGGTTGTACCTAAGAAAATAGATGCTTCAGGTAAAAAGAAATGGCGGCTTGTAATAGATTATAGGAAGTTGAACGAAATTAGTGTTGGAGATGTGTATCCATTACCGCAAATAAATGATATATTAGACCAGTTAGGTCATAGTAAATATTTCACTACTTTAGATTTGGCATCAGGTTTTCACCAAATAAAAATGGATCCGAAAGATCAAGCAAAGACAGCGTTTAGTGTTCCTTTAGGACATTACGAATATACTAGAATGCCTTTTGGATTAAAAAATGCACCATCAACCTTTCAGAGGTTAATGAATAATGTGTTAGTTGGTCTACAGGGAATTAAATGTTTTGTTTATCTCGATGATCTCGTTGTTTACGGAAATTCATTACAGGATCACAATATTAAACTAAAAGAGGTATTTGATAGGTTATCACAGCATAATTTGAAACTCCAGCCAGATAAATGTGAGTTTTTAAAAACTGAAGTAATGTATTTAGGTCATTTAATAACACAAGACGGAGTTAAACCAGATCCAAAAAAGATAAAATCAGTTAAAAATTATCCAATACCGAAAACCCCGAAAGATATTAAAAGTTTTCTAGGACTTGCAGGTTATTATCGCAGATTTATTCCTGATTTTAGTAAACTAGCCAACCGTTAACTAAATTATTAAAAAAGGATGAACCTTTTATTTGGACTAGTTTACAACAAAGTAGTTTTGAAATTTTGAAAACTAAATTATGCGAGGGACCAATTTTGCAATATCCAAATTTTTCCGAAACGTTCAATTTAACTACAGATGCAAGTAATTATGCGATAGGCAGTGTTCTATCACAAAACTCAGGTTTAGGAGATCTTCCGATTGCGTATGCAAGTAGAATACTGAATAAAAGTGAAATAAACTATTCAACAACAGAAAAAGAGTTATTAGCTATTGTATGGTCTGTAAAGCAGTTTAGACCTTATTTATATGGACGAAAGTTCAGAATTATAACGGATCATAAACCACTAACTTGGTTGATGAATGTAAAAGATCCTGGATCTAGATTAGTTAGATGGAGACTATTATTGGAAGAATATGATTACGAAATAGTTTATAAACAAGGAAAATTAAACCAAAATGCCGATGCATTAAGTAGAATTAAGCTCGAAAATATGGTGAATGAGGATGTGAAGATAATAAATAGTATATCGAGAAATGGAGAAAGTTATTCATCATTTTTACAAGAAATGGAAAGAAAACCTATTCTGTATAATAAAGTTGAGTAACACAATGAAAAACTTCCAAGTAAAGGAAATAAAGTCATATTTACATCAGTCGATTTAGATATTGAAAATGAAAAGATATTATTAGAATACGAACCTTTTATCAAAGAATTGAAGTCTAAGAAACCGAAATAATACGATATAATTAGTATAATAGATAAGGATAATAAAGTGTATTTTACCTTTCCAAGAATAAATTATTGGGATAAAGTTAGTTATGAAGATATATTTGAATGTATTAAAAACTTTAAGGTATACATTATTAAAGGAAAATATAAAAGAGATTAATTCCTCTAGTTTTTGTAACTTTCATCTTAAATGGCATAAAATTAGGACTATGTTTAGATACGTATTTAGAGACACAGATATATTGATAAATATTTATCACGGAATGATTCAAACGCCAAGGAAGGAAGACATACCGTCTATCTTAAAAGAATGTCATTCTAATGCAATTTCAGGTCATATAGGATTTCATAAAACCTATAAGAAAATCAAAGCTAATTTTAATTGGGACTCAATGAAGAAAGATATTAAAGAATTTATTAAAAATTGTGAGTCTTGTCAAAAAAATAAAATTAATAGAAAGAAGAATATTAAACCTATGGAAATCACGTCAACTTCCACGGAAGCATTTCAAAAAATTGCTTTAGATATCGTAGGACCTTTACCTTTGACAGAAAATGGAAATAAGTATATTTTGACTTTGCAAGATGACTTAACAAAATATTCTCAAGCTTATCCGTTACCTAAACATGACGCAGAAACAATTGCAGATTGTTTCGTTCGTAATTTTATATGTAAATTTGGCATACCACAAATTATATTAACAGATCAAGGAGCCGATTTTACTTCAAACCTAATTAAAGAAATGTGTAAATTATTTCAAATTAAGAAGATTAATACTAGCGCTTATCACCCGCAGTCTAATGGAGCTTTAGAAAGAAGTCATTCAACATTAGCAGATTATCTTAAACATTACATAAATGAAGACCAAACAAATTGGGATAGATGGCTTGATTTTGCTATGTTTTCATATAATACGAGCGTTCATACTTCGACTCAGTTTACACCATTTGAACTTATATTTGGGATTAAAGCTAATTTACCTAGTTCTATTATAAAGAAACCGGAATTTAAATATTTTTACGATACATATTTGGATGAACTTGTTTTAAAATTACGAAAGTCACGAGATATGGCTAGAAATAAATTAATAGACTCAAAAGAATATAATAAACAGATTTATGATAAGAAATGCAAAGACGTATAATTTAAGGTAGGAGATTTAGTATATTTAAGTAACGAGGCAACTAAAATAGGTAAATCGCGAAAATTGTCACCTTATTGGTTAGGACCGCACAAAATAATTGAAGTCAACTCGTCAACTAATGTAACGATTAAGATTAAAAATAAGAAATTTAAAGTTCATACTAATAGACTGAAACATGCGTTTGTTTCAGAATGAACCTGGTTCGTGCGTTGACGATCGTGATATGTTTAGAGTATGTAATGAGTAATAATAGTTCATATAATATAAGTTTTATAGATAAGGGAGGTATTTACTTTGAAAATTTAGGTAAAGTTAATCATTTCGATAGCGAATGGAATTTAATAACATATTTAAACATTGCGGATATTCATAAAAAGATAAGTTTGGTACATAACACTTATAGCCAAACGAAAGATCTTTGCAATCACGAGAGTTTTAATAAGTTTTCTTTATGTCAAACTTCTTTAATAATTTTGGAACAGATAATTCCACAAATGAGCATACAAGAACATGTTCTCAAAGAATTAACTACATTTAATAATCGCAGAGTGAAACGGTCATATATTGATGGAGTAGGCACTATATTTAAAATACTTTTTGGCACACTAGATGCGCAAGATGCAAGAAAATATAACGAAGCTATAGAACATATAGATAAAAATGAAAACGAAATGTTAGAATTATTAAAAGTACAAGCGAACGTAGTCAAATCAACGATTACAAATTTTAATAATACGATTACTGATTTATATCATAATGAAAAATTTGAATTTACTGTCTAATTACACTAATTAATTACAAAAGAATATTCAACATTAAGATGAAACAAGATATTGAAGAACACATGTCTTTATTAACTCTAATTACTACTGAGGTTAACAACGAAATTTCTACCATTATAAATGCTATCTTATTTGCAAAAAATAATGCACTACACCCAGTCATTATCACGCCAGAACAATATGGAGTTGAATTGAGGAAAATAATGTCATATCTACCTCCGCAAACTTCGTACCCTTTGGATATAAATGAAAAGAATATTCCAGAGCTATTGTCATTAGTCAATTTAGCATGTTATGTTTCGAATGATAAACTTGTTTTTGTAATAAAAACACCTTTGATTACTCAAGTAAGTTATGATTTGTATTATGTATTACTGATTCCAATTAGAAGTAGAGATAACACTTTTATATTTGTTTTACCGAACTTTAAATACTTTTTGATGTCTAATAATAAAATTCATTATACTAGCTTAGAAAACTTGGATAATTGTAAGAAATTCCAAAGTAATGATAAATATATATGTAAGTTAGAAACACCTTTGTATTCTGTGCATACAAGCAAAACCTGTGAAACTGAATTAATGTATAGTAAATCGAAATTACCTATCGAATGTGACACTAGAGTTGGATATATACCTACTGAACAATGGTATAAATCACACAGCGAGAATCATTGGATTTTTGTAGCTCCGAAGA
The DNA here is from genome assembly GCA_905404295.2 of Ochlodes sylvanus. NCBI lineage: Eukaryota > Metazoa > Arthropoda > Insecta > Lepidoptera > Hesperiidae > Ochlodes > Ochlodes sylvanus. The sequence continues at coordinate 14,680,327 of FR990122.1, read as the reverse complement.
AAATAATTGCTACGTTGAATTGTAAAAATAAAGAACCAATAGATATCGAAATTACGAATAGTGGCATATTGAGAATATCAGACAGTTGTAAATTATATACTACTAATATTATGTTGCAAACTCATAGTATAAATATAGAAAGTAACTTTAACTCAGTGTTACCATCTATAAATATCGTTGAAGACGATTGTTGTAAGAAATTGAGAAATAAGAATATTACCAATATAGATTTTATACCTATAAAGATACATGATAAATTAGATTTAGAAAGTTTAAATGTGGCAAGTCATAAGATTGATAGAATTAATGATATAATTGATAACATGGAAAATGAAACTATTTTTGATAAAGTTGTTAATAATGTGTATTTCGCATACATATTCTGTTCTATTGTGAAGATGATATTTCTTTATATATTGTTTAGGATTGTGAGATATGTGTGGAAAAGAAATTTCTTTTGTAATAGAAATAGCAGATTGTTAGCTATTGAAGATACAAGAACTTGTTGTGCTAGAATTACAAATTGTATTACTTTAAAAGTAAAAAATATTGAGAATAGAGATATAGAGTTAGAAGAAATTCCTTCTACATCTGATTCGTCAGATACACCTTTAAGACGAAATGCTAGAATCGCACAATTAAAAGTTAATTGAATTTTATGTTAAAATGCTAATAATATTTTGTTTGATGTGTATAATTAGATTAGATTTAAGTATTGTGAATTTTGGAATTTTAAAATAAACCCTGTTTATTTTCTTAAAAGGGGACGATTGTAATATTTGGATATTTTAGTTAAGAGTTTAGAATTATTATCATGTTTGTAAGAAGCGTTTATTTGTATTGTGCATCGTACATTAATACTGTTCATCGTACAGTAATTACTGTTGTTATTGTTAGTAAAGTCCAAATGAGTGTCTATTCTCTAATGATGTTGTGTTAGCCGATATTGACTTTCTCAGAGTTACTAATTATCAAACGTTTGTATTGTTATGATATATAAGCTGCTCATTTCGGCAGTACCGACAGTTCCACTTCCAGATTCAGTCTGTACAGTTAGGCTTACTTTTAATTTCTGACCCGAACATTACAGTAGTTTCAAATGCTATGTTTTCTAATTGGACGATTACGTTTGTTTTCTCATTTATTGTAATGATCTCATTAGATAGTCCATAAATAAAGAGTATAGAAGACTGCCGATGAAGCCCTAAAGAATGCGCTATAGTTTCTTTCATTAAGGAACATGACTTACAATATGAATCACATTACAATATGAATGAGTATTCCATTAATAATAACAGCTGTTGTACATACCCTGCCGTTGCTCTTCACTGTTGTACATACCCTGCCGTTGCTGTTCACTGTTGTACATACCCTGCCGTTGCTGTTCACATCCTTCGGTTGCTCTCTCGTTCGACTCTCTGCTTTGTCCAACAGTTCTCGGCCATATGTCCTTTCTTATGACAAAATTTGCACCAATTATCTTGCTTAGAAAACTTCTTACTTGTGTGTGGTGTTAGGTTTTCTTCCATCGTTATAGCAGGGAGTTGGGTTGGTAATGTATGTAAACTAGTAAGACAATCACGTTGTAGATGTCCCATTCTGTTACACCGATGACATCGTTTTCCTGCTGACATAATCCTCGGTTTCTTTGATGTAGACGGTAAGGACTCTTCTCTATCATACATATGAAAATCAGATGATGAAGCCTTTGGTATAATTGGTAACGGAATGTAGCGGGCTAATTTTTGGAACAATCCAATTACTGTTTCGGCACTGCTTGCGATGGATTTAGCATGAGGGTCTGTGATACCTCCGGTTATTAATTCCAATATTTTTTTTGGGCGGTAGGTGTAAAACAAGTAACAGTGTGCTCCACATAATTCAATTCAATTTTAATTAAATTAACTAGTAATTATCTATCTTAACATAATTGTGTGGAAGAATAAATGTTAAAGTATACTTACAATATACAGGGTGTTAGGGCTTAGACCAGAAACCTCGTAACCACGCTTTCGGACCGTGATTCTAAGTAATACTACATCGAGAAAAAAAAATTCAGTGCCCTTTTTTTATTCCATATAAAATTAAATAATCTTTTTTTTTTCTTAAATATTGAAATATGACACTATTCTTGCGGCCCATCCGAGCTACAGTGAATGAAAATTACTATTCCCATTCAGTCCTACACGTAGGTACCTCAAGGTAGCGCTCTAATTTGTCACGGTTCGAATTGTCTTGGTACTTGATTTTAAATCAATCTTATTCTGCGATGAAAATGTTAGAATTATTTAATGTAACTTACATAATTATCTTCGTAGTGAACATTACGATTAATGTTATACCTACAACCTTAAAATGATTAGACGAAAGTTATGGTAGAATTTGATACCTAACGAAACACACTGCCCAGCTCAAATGTACTCTGACTACTAATTAATCTGAATTCTACACTGTCAGAATGTGGCTTGGCAATAACAACACTATTAAAGAATAATTTACCTACCAATACCGAATTATCTAACTTAACATACCTACATTGAACAGAGAAAATACATAATTAAAAAACGTCATTAATAAGGAATTTGTCAATACTTATCTAAAGCATTATCCCTACTAATATTATAAATGCGAAAGTAACTCTGTCTGTCTGTCTGTCTGTCTGTCTGTCTGCCTGTCTGTCTTTGTCGCTTTCCCGCTTAAACCTCTCAACCGATTTTGATGAAATTTGACACAGACAATCTTTAGACCCTGAGAAAGGACATAGGCTACCTTTTATTGCGACAAAAAGGGATGAAGAGGTTGAAATAAAGGTTGAAAGTTTGTATGGGATTTCTTCGGGTTTTAAGCACAGCGCCATCTAGGGGTGAACCTTCCTAACTTAAAGAATAAGAACGCCTAGCGCCATCTCTTAAAGAACTATGAAACTTTATATTTAAGCACTTGATAATAAGTTTCCCGAAGCGAAGCGAGGGCAGGTCGCTAGTTAGAAATAAATAAACGTTTCACTTTAAAAATAACACCTACGTAGTTGTACTCATGAAAACACAAAGTAGGTAATCTTACACTGCTTACAATATTAAAATCGTTTGGTCGCGGTACAAATTCAAAAATAAACGCTTCAAAGTCATAAACCCACACAGACACAACGCAGAAACGCACACTAATAGTTTGCAACGTTATAGCACAGAGTAGTTAAAAAACGTTTTTAACTACTCTGTGGTTATAGGTACCTATCAGGCATCAGCTGATGCTTTGCCGCCGCGCATCAAAAGAGGCCGCCATGTTCGATCTTGCCATTCAGGCGCTTTCCAGTTTTCGAGCATTTGTTGTTATTGAAAAATTGATATTTCACTGTTGAGAATGCAATCGATTAATCGTAAATTAATCGATGTGTGTTAACATGAAAAGTACGTATGTATTTATTATCCAACATAGATAAACAGTCAATTAATTATTAATATTTAATTGTAATGGTCGACATTATGAGTAAAAAAATAAATAAATAAATTAGAATAAAAACGATTCCGCCTATCTACTTAGCGCGTACTGTATCTAGAAATAAAATATTAAAAACTGGTCGATTATTCAATGAAGAATTTGTCTTAAATAATATCATTAGATTCTAAATAATAAAATTTAACTTACATTTCAATTGTGAAATATGATAATGTAAAAAAGATAAATAAATAATATGCCTTGTGTCACTTGTGTGCAGTTTACATACAAACTTAAAATAACATTAAAGATAAAACATAATGATAATAATAAATACATTTATTTATTATTATTTTGTAGCACATGAATAGAAACGACTTGCACTGACTAAACACGGACTCTAATATAAAGAAAAGAATTACAATACTACAATACAACAATGGCTTACACTTTAACTTTACAACACTCAGTAGCTAACTAATGCGAGATCTAACAATTCAATTCAACTCAACGTGTCAACTCTTTGGTTCGTTCGTCAACTCGTTGTTTGCCTCAACTCCACTCGTGTCACTCCGTCATGTTCTTATATTGGATTCTTAAGCTCCCTTCCCTCAGCCAAAGACCAATCGGCGTTACATTAAATTCTCGGGAAGTAACTTGAGTTTTTTGCCCATATCTTTTCTACCCGCGGGCTAGCGCCCCAAACGGTCTTTTGTGTCCACATCTGGCATTTACAAGTGGCGTTACCACACAATTTATTGCCACAGCAAGTGTCGGTACCCCGCGGTTTGGGATCCTCATGCTGGCGCCTCGAATTACTTTGTTTTCTATATGTCTCGCTCTTTCTTACATCGGGCACATCGGCATCCCTTTCTTAGTCCTATTTTGGCACCGACCGCATGGTACACGCTAATACATGCTAATTTCATCTTTATTATTACATGGTTACATTCTATTATCGATTGTACATATGGCTTAACCCAAACATTATTTATTACTTTTATCTTTAAACAATAGCACTTCTTAGTGAATAGCGAGTTATCCACTACAATAAACTTAACCATTATTCATTGTCACTTATTGAAACACTTAAACTTTATTTATTGGCACTTCTTTAAACACTTAAACATTATTTATTACCACTTTTGTTCTAAACAATACGATTTCTTAGTATTCACGTTCAGAAACGCGAGTTGTCCGCTACAGCTCTCCCCCCGGCGCAGCTCGCGTAGCCTCTTCCTTGACTAGGACGACGAGCCTCGATGCGGGACGCTTGAAGACGCCGGTCTTCGTTCTTACGTCGACGATTCGCACGCTACCGTCAGGTCCCTCGTAGTCGGCGCCGCAGACTTGGAGCGGCGCACGCGAGAACGCGCAGGCATTTTCTACGGCGCGCACTATAGGTCGCAGATGAATGATCCAATACTTTTGCCGCAGGTCATTAGTCACGCGCTCCCTGTTGGCGTGGCCGGCAGCGCAATGCTCACGGAGAACTAATAACTTACTTATTCGGTGGCGGCCATCTAATATCTCAGGTCGTTTTGTTTCCATCGGTGCGTCAGCTGCTCCGATGCGGCCTCTCACTCGTAGCATGCCCTCTTCTGGCTGGATCTAACTTCCATAGGCGACTTGACCTGGGTAATTTTTGGTTTACCTTTAACCTTTTTATATCGTCGGCGAAGCTTTCTTCTTGGGCCCGCCGTATTAGCGCTCTCTCAGCTTCTTCGACATGTCGCAGCTCCAGACGCGTAGCTCGGCGTCGGCATATGTAGATGAACGCTAAAACTCGGGCTGTAGCTCTTACCAATATTTCGTACTTAGAAAAACGGGCAGGGTCCGGTGTCCAGTCGCGACGTTCTGCGACTTCCCTGCTCGTATGTAGCACCTCCTCCGAGGCTACATCACTGATTGTTTTTTCCATGGGCCATCGTTCGTCTGGCTCATATAGAAAGCCGGGACCTGTAAACCATCGGTCGCTATCGCTTACCGTTGAGTTATTGATTCTGGTGGCTTCGTCGGCGACGTTCTGGCTAGTAGGAAGCCACCTCCACTCCTCTTTGTGGGTCAACTCTGCGATCTCGCCCAGGCGGTGCGCAACAAACGGTGTGTATCGTCGTTCATCGTGCCGGATCCAATGCAGCACGGTTGTAGAATCTGTCCAATAATAGGTTCGGTTTACATTTATACTATGTTCCTTTTTTACCGTGTCTGCTAACCTTACGCCGATGACCGCCGCCTGCAACTCGAGACGCGGGATTGTTTGTGTGCGGCGCGGCGCTACCTTGGCTTTGGCAGCCACCAAGGTCACGCTGACGGTCCCGTCGCGCCGAGTGACCCTCCAGTAGGCCACGGCGGCGTAAGCCTGCTCGCTGGCATCGCAGAACACGTGCAGTTCGATGTCTTCGTAGGCACCCGGTTCATAGCACCTGCGCAGACGTAGGTCGGACACCTCGGGTAGACGCTGAATCCAACTCGCGAAAGCGTCCCCCTCTTCTTCTGGTACCGGTTGGTCCCACGTTAATTGAAGGCGCCACAGGCTCTGTAAAATTATTTTCGCACGGATCGTATAGTGACTCAACAATCCGAGCGGGTCGTAGATAGACATTACCGCGCTGAGTGCTTCTCGTTTCGTTGGCGCGCGGGTCTGCGCACGCACCTCGGCCGGGACGCGGTTCATTGATGTGTTGAACCCCAGTTCGTCTCGTTCGGAGTCCCATACTAGCCCTAAGATTTTATTTGCGGGCCCCGCTCCCCCCAGTCGCGCAGGCGTTGTCGCACGCAACTCGGCGGGGACGTCGCGCAGCACCTCATTGTCGCTTGCGCTCCATCCCCGCAGTGTGAAACCCGCAGCGGCGTGCACGTCGATTGTCTGTTTTATCGTGCTTTGAGCTTCATACACGTCGCTGTAGCTGGCCACTAGGTCGTCCATGTAGTGGCACTGGGTGATCGCTTCCAATGCACGAGGGTGTGTATGCGCGTGCGCTCGCGCGTTGAAATCACGCACGAAGTGAGCTGTGAAGGGTGAACTAGTAGCACCAAAAATCATACTAGTCATTTTATACCTGGCCGGCGGTATGTCTCTCTCGCTCCCTCTCCATAGGAACTGTTGAGAGGGCTGATCCTTTTCCAATATTTTTACCTGTAAGAACATCTCCTTGATGTCGGCTGTGACGGCTACTGGCCTCTCTCGGAACCGAAACACGATCCCCTGCAGTGATAGTAGCAGGTTCGGTCCCTCCAGCAGGTAATCGTTCAGGCACACTCCCTTGCTTCTAGCCGCTGCATCAAAAACAAGTCTTATTTTACCTGGCTTGTTTATGTTCTCTACTGCGAAGTGAGGTAAATACCAGCAGACCGGACTGTTCATCTCTGTACCGTTGCATGGCACCGCGTAGCCTTTTTCAAACAAATTATTAATTTGCGCCGTGTATTCATTAGCAAATGCAGGAGACGCGTCCATTTTTCTTTCAATATTGCGCAGCCTGCGTAGTGCTACACCGTAGCTTTCCGGTAGACGCACATCGTCCTTTATCCACGGTAGCCCGATTTCGTAACCACTGTCTATTTTTCTTACCGTGTTTTCGGCTATCCGCGTCGCTCGTCGATCTGCGTCGCTCACATGAGGCTTGCGAGCGACACCAAGCGCATCTATTTCAAAGTGTGATTGCACTAGGTTGTGCAGCTCCTGCAGGTCGCCTCGGTCGGACTCGTAGACGTGTAGCACGCTGTCTCGTTTATATATTAAGCTACGCGGCGCGGTTCCGTGCACCACCCATCCCAGTTGGGTTCGTGAAGCAGCTGGCTGGTGGCTCTCTCCGATCCGAAGCTCCCTAGACACTATATACTCCCAGTGGTCGGTCCCCACTAGGATACCTGGGCGTGCTTGTTCATAACACAGCTCTTCTCGATCCAAGCCTTTGAGATGGTCATGTTTTAACAACGAATCAGGAATAGATTGTCGGTGTAATTCCAGATTTTTAATCGTACGCGCACGCAGCTTGTATAGCGCTGTCTCTTTCTTTCCTCTTACGTGTAATGTTACCAACTTACTTTCAGTTTCTTGCTGACTCATGTTGACGCCGCGCAAGTTGAGCTGTTGAGTCGGTCCGTCGGCACCCACCCGCTTGGCTAAGTCTTCATCGATTAGCGTAACGGTCGCGCCCTCGTCGAACAGTGCATAAGTCGACTCCTCCCCCCGTGGTCCCACGATGACTACAGGACATATCTTAAGTAGAACGCTACGTGGGCCAGTAGTCTGCGGGTTTGCTATCGACAGCACTGCCTGTGCTTCCTGCTCATTCGAAGCCTCACTCGACGATCCGTTGCTTCGCCGTTCTTGATGTAAGCTAGCATGATGCGGCCGACGACACTGATTCACACCGCAGGGCTTCGCTTTACAATTCGTTCGCCGGTGCTTACGTGTTACACATTTAAAACATAGTTTATTCTCTTTCGCGAATTCCCAACGTTGATCCACCGACATGTTTTTATACACAGAGCACTGTGGTAACACGTGGTCTTGTCCACATTTCCAACACACAATTGCATTCTCTTCGTGCTCGGTACTATATACTATTGTTTTCTTTGTGCGCAGTACTGGAATTCGTTCCTTTTCGCTTCTATTGTTTGTTTTATTAGGCCCCACGTGTCCCACATAATTGTATTTCAAGGCACGGTCCGCCTCGCGCATGAGAAAGCGAGAGAGCAACACTATTTCTGGCTCTGTTTGGCTCTCACTTTCTATTGCGTAATCACACCATCTCGCTCTAATATGTGGGCTGAGCTTTTCTAAGACTTCTTTGGTTATCATTGGATTATATAAATAGCCGCGTCTATCTATCGTCTCAAGCACGCAGGTAGCGTTCTGAATTTTGATCGCGAAACTATTTAATTCTGCCGCTGATGGTCCGGGTCGAGGTAATTTCTTTAATTCATCGAGTGTTCGCTCGATTATTACCTCCGGTCGCCCGAAGCACTGCTCCAGCGTATTCATGATTGCCTCCGGTTCTGAGGCGGTGTACAGCAGCGCGGCCACTGCGTCTCGTGCCTCCCCACGCAGACAGCTTCTTAGACGCAACAGGTTTTCCGCGGGAGTGACGCTGTACATTTTTGTAGATTCTCGCATCGCCGCCTTGAACGGCAGCCACTCGTTAATGCAGCCAGTAAATATAGGTAGCTCCGTCTGTCTTATTCTAGGCCGAGCCATTTTCTGTATGGCCTCGGCCAGTTGTTCGATGGCGCCTGTCGTTCTCGGGCGCGTCGGTGTCGGAGACCTAGGTCTGGAGTTGAACCGCAACGTTCTGGGCTCGGCGGGCTCCCTACACTCGTTCGGCGGGTTACTACGAAGCCAGCTCTCAACCCGGTTCTGCTCCTCATCACAAGGCGATGGGTCTCCGTGCACACTTTCATCTTGTATAACAGCCACCTCTACCGCTAACCTTTTTCTAATTAGATCCGCTTCCATTTCATACTCACGTCGTTTCAGTGCCGCTAATCTCTCCGCCGCTTCCAATTCGGCTAGCTGCCGCTTGGGCGCGACGCTCGTCGTAGACCTCACCGATAGGGCCGGTGACCGACGGCTCTCGTAGGTCGGGAGAGTCGATGGTCCCGGTGCCATGTCGCTCGCAGTGACGTCTTGACCCGCAGCGGCGTGCCTCTCTCTGGATACTGGGTCGGATTCCTGGCGTTCCCGTTGAAGAGCATCGCGTCGTTCAGCGACGCCCCTCCGGTCCGGGATGTTGCTTCGCTCTACAACACGCCCCTCGTCCGCCCCCGCCACGTCTGCTTGGCTCCGGGTGATAACCATTGTTGGATACCACACACAACAACTAACTAACGGGAATTAAAGGTGTCGATGGCTCCGCTTGCCCATCCGACGTCGAAGGACCAGAAAATGTAGTGGACTGTATAATAGATTAAGGAGACAAGGTGACGTGGATAATTTGGAGACTGGGATACTGGGATAATAGAAACGACTTGCACTGACTAAACACGGACTCTAATATAAAGAAAAGAATTACAATACTACAATACAACAATGGCTTACACTTTAACTTTACAACACTCAGTAGCTAACTAATGCGAGATCTAACAATTCAATTCAACTCAACGTGTCAACTCTTTGGTTCGTTCGTCAACTCGTTGTTTGCCTCAACTCCACTCGTGTCACTCCGTTATGTTCTTATATTGGATTCTTAAGCTCCCTTCCCTCAGCCAAAGACCAATCGGCGTTACATTCAATTCTCGGGAACTAACTTGAGTTTTTTGCCCATATCTTTTCTACCCGCGGGCTAGCGCCCCAAACGGTCTTTTGTGTCCACATCTGGCATTTACAAGTGGCGTTACCACACAATTTATTGCCACAGCAAGTGTCCGTACCCCGCGGTTTGGGATCCTCATGCTGGCGCCTCGAATTACTTTGTTTTCTATATGTCTCGCTCTTTCTTACATCGGGCACATCGGCATCCCTTTCTTAGTCCTATTTTGGCACCGACCGCATGGTACACGCTAATACATGCTAATTTCATCTTTATTATTACATGGTTACATTCTATTATCGATTGTACATATGGCTTAACCCAAACATTATTTATTACTTTTATCTTTAAACAATAGCACTTCTTAGTGAATAGCGAGTTATCCACTACAATAAACTTAACCATTATTCATTGTCACTTATTGAAACACTTAAACTTTATTTATTGGCACTTCTTTAAACACTTAAACATTATTTATTACCACTTTTGTTCTAAACAATACGATTTCTTAGTATTCACGTTCAGAAACGCGAGTTGTCCGCTACATGTGCCTTCCACCACTGGAGTAGTTGCAGCTGCAGTTCATAATGCCAGGCAAAAACGCTCTGCTCGTCTTAAAAAGTAATTTGTAAAGGCTACGAGATGGCCGTCATTTGCAAATTCTTCTTTATACATGTTTTATTCTTTTTCTTTGTAGTCTTTTGTCTCACAACAATATTGTAGTTAGTTAATCTGGAATAATATATTAGCCGAATGTTATTACTTGTGTCAGCTATATAAGTAGAATTAATCATGGTAAGTTGCAAACGTCTTCATCTGTTGTTTTGTAGGTAATTATCTAGTTCCTAAGTTTCAGTTACTATTTTTGTATTGAGTAACTTCGCTTTCAAAGTATGTTGTACAATTCATACACTTTGTATTTTTTTACAGTAGGTACTGCATAATTGGATACTGATCATCGCAATTTTATTTTTCACGAATGTTAGAAGGTATTTTTAAATTAACTTTATCTCGGTGTAACTGAACTACAATGTCAACAATGTATACAACTGATTGACATTTGCTTTTTGCTTACCGCTGACAGTATGTAATGTACTAGTACTCCGCTGTCACTGTGTCACATTCGACAGTTCGACACTACTGACAACTTACCTAAGACAGACTACACGTTTGAATACTCGCTGTCGTTTGTTGTAGTGATCGTAATTTATGTGACCCATGTTTGATAGATCGTACTCACAATAATAATTTAGTACAGATGAATGGTCATTGGTCACTAATAAATAAGTAAAATGGGTCTATTAATAGTTATAATATAGCACGACGTGTAGATAAGACTCTTATTTAGTTTATTTAGATAAAAATAATTATTTAGTTAGTTAGTTTATTTAGTTATTCCTCTTTTTTCCCTTATTTTTATGGTTTTTAATTTTAATTATTTAATGCTTAGTTTTAGTTAATTATTTTGTTACTGTTATATTCTTTCTCAGCAACCAACCGGCAGGACCAGCAAGATACATTTTGTTGCTTGTTTTTATTATTTATCATATAGTGTAATTATTATATTAGGAATCTATATATTATTTATATAAGTAGGTATATAACCATGTCTGATGACGACTCTTTTTATTCTGCCTGTGGCTTATCTTCGTCGACCCCCAGTGATGACTCATTTTACGGGGCTACCGATTCTTTCGGTCATTTATTGTGCAGTGCTTTCAGCCAGTCCCCGATTGCCTTAAACGTACGAGTATGTCACCTGAACGCTCAGAGCATACCAGCGCACTACACGGATCTTCTTGAGGCCTTTTCCTCACAATCTTCTAGCGTGGTTCATGCTATTCTTGTGTCTGAAAGCTGGCTCAAACCTTGCCTTCCCACTACATCTTACAGCCTGCCGGGTTTCGTTCTTATAAGAAATGATCGCATTGTTAAAAGAGGGGGAGGCGTCGCAATTTACATCCGAAGCGAATTCGACTACAAAATTATTGCTTCGTCGCCCTCCTCATCCACGGCATCGGCTGAGTATTTATTTATTGAAATACAGTCTAAGCGAGCCAAAGCCTTACTTGGTGTTGTTTACTGCCCTCCCTTTATTAATTGCTTCTCCAGTCTTGAATCTGTCCTCGAAACTCACTGTCCAGATTATGCGCACCACATCATAATGGGTGATCTAAATACCGACTTATTAAAGAGCACTTCTTATTCTAATAATCTTCTTGATATTGTCAAGTCAGTCAATCTATCCATTCTTCCTTCGGGACCTACTCACCATAATATTGATACTTCTGACTCTCTGCTTGACTTGATCTTAACTTCCTCCCCTGAGCATGTTATTCTACATGGTCAATTACCTGCTCCTGGTTTTTCCCGGCATGACGCTATTTATATGTCATACAAATTTAAACCACCTAAATTAAGACCTAAAATCGTCATGATGCGCTGTTTTGACAATATTGACAATTCAGCGCTGTTGGAAGATGCTGCCAAATTGGACTTCAGTAATGTCTACACCGCGTCGACTGTAAATGATAAAGTAGCTCGCCTTAATACTGTAATCCTGAGTCTGTTCGACAAGCATGCGCCTTTAAAGGCAGTCAGGATAAAACGACCACCAGCTCCATGGATCACCAGAGGCGTCCGTATGGCGATGTCACGCCGTGAAAAAGCTTTTAGAAAGTTCAAGTGTGACAGGTGCGCTGAAAACTGGTCTTCGTACAAGGTTGCTCGTAATAGGTGTAACAAGATGGTAAGAGCCGCCAAGCGATCTTATATCCTTGAAAACATTTCTAATTCGTCTTCAGCCAATATATGGAAGTTCCTTCATTCTCTTGGCATTGGTAAAATCTCTTCCGAAGCCAAGAAGCCTAGTTTCTCTGCTGATGACTTCAATCGTCATTTTACCTCTGTTCCTTTTCTCAACTCTGTTGATAAATCCTCTGCAATTTCTGAAGTTACTTCCATGGCTCTCACTTCACCTGTTAGTTTTACATTTTCTCCTGTGTCTGTGGAAGAGGTTCGTAAGGTACTGCTGTCCATAAAGTCGGGTGCGGTGGGATACGATGGGGTTAGTAGAGCTATGATTTTGCCTGTACTCCAATTCTTTCTTCCGGCGATTGCCCATGTCATAAACTTTTCCTTGACCACAGGTGCATTCCCTATGCTCTGGCGGAAAGCTTTAATTATCCCCATTCCTAAAAATGCATCCCCCTGTGAGTTAAAAGAGTACAGGCCCATCTCTCTATTGCCATTTTTATCGAAAGTGTTGGAAGCTATTGTTCACAGACATATCTCTCACTTTATTAATGCCCGGGCACAGTAGCACCACCGCCCTCCTTAAGGTTACTGAGGACATTCGGGAGAGCATGGAGGGTTGAATGGTTACCATCTTAATATTAATAGATTTCTCAAATGCTTTTAACATGGTAGACCATGATATCCTCCTTGCTCTTCTTGCGCGACTGCGGTTCTCTTCCACAGCCCAGGAATGGTTCTCCTCATATCTTCGTGACCGTCAGCAAGCTGTTAAGATGGATGGCTTGCAGTCAAGTTTGTGCGATCTCAGCTCTGGCGTGCCACAAGGGGGCATATTATCACCCATTCTCTTTTCTATATTTATTAATTGTCTTACTCCCCTACTTGGTTGCTCTTACCATCTTTACGCGGATGATTTACAAATTTACACCCATGCTGATGTCACTGACGTTAATAATGCCGTCAAAGCCTTAAATTCTGATCTCATTAGCGTCAGTAATTGGTCCCAAAAATTTGGCATTAAAATCAATCCGTGCAAATGCCAGGCAATCATTGTTGGTAGCTCACGCCAGATGGCCAAAGTCAACATTGAGTCTGTAGCACCTGTCACGTTTGAAGGACATATTATTAGTTATAGTTCTAGCGTCAAAGACCTCGGCCTATTTATCGACAGCACGCTAAGCTGGCAAAGGCAGGTTACTGAAGTCTGTCGTGCTGTAACTGCCTCTTTGTCTTCGTTGAATCGACTTAGACACTTTCTTCCAACCGAGACAAAGGCCTATCTGCTTCAAGCGCTCATTTTTCCGATCATTGATTATGGTGATATGTGCTATTTGGACCTGAGTGAGGTTCTCTTAAACAAGCTGGATCGTCTCATTAATAATGCCGTTCGCTTTGTTTTCGGTCTTCGTAAGTATGACCACATCTCCTCTTATCGTTCTAAGCTTAAATGGCTTCCTATCCGTAAGCGACGGCAAATTAGGATTCTGAGTGTACTTTCCTCTATTCTTTTTGAGCCGCTCTCACCTGAATACCTGAAATCTAAATTTCATTTTCTTCATTCTTCGCATGTTCGTCAGCTCCGCTCTCTTGAATCCCATCTTCTTTCCATTCCGTTGCACCGGTCAGGTTTCATATCCAACTCCTTTGCTGTCCAGGCCGCTCGCTACTGGAATTTGCTCCCAGATAAGATCCGTAAACCAGCAAGAAAATTTACTTTTAAACAAAAGCTACGCGCTCATCTACTGGAAGTGGACTGATGCTAATAAGCCATAAATTCGTCATCTCTTTTGTATAATAATTTCATATGTATGTCGTTGAAGATTATGTATAATTATGTATGTATTGTATGTATGTATATTTATTTATTTATTTATTGTATATATGTAGCTTATTATGTATGTATGTAAACTTAGTAGGTATGTTGTATATATATATATATTTATATATATATAGGGTATATTATGTAGTTATCCTTTAATTATGTCTGGTAGGAAGTACCGCTCATCGTGTATCTCTGTTTAGTCCAATGGTTAGCTGGTAGAGAATGCAATTAGCATTAAGCTTGCTATTTGTACCGTAATATTTTATATTGTGGGCAATAAAGTTTAAATAAATAAATAAATAAAAAAATATTTCACTTTCTTGGAACTGTAGCCTCAATTGTTTTAGAATTCTTTGCTTCTTTGCTGCATAAATAGAAACAGTAGAGTATTGTTCGCTCGTCATGTTCGCGGCAATTTTAAAATCGCGGTACAGATCTCGACACTTCGGAAATGTGGTCTGAAGATCCTCCTTCAATGCAGGCCAAGTTCTCTGTACAGGTGTCCACTCTCTATATAAATCTCGAGCTAGTCCAGCTAAAAATGGCACACATCTGGCAATGGTCTCCACGTCATCCCAGTTGTGCCTCAATGTTAAAGTGTCTACTTATGCGCACCATTCACTCGCTTCAATTGCGCCAACATTAGGGTCGAAAGTTGGTGAAGCTATAGCCTTGCTAGTGCTCATTTCCACACTAAGTTCAGGTTCAATCACACTTGGTTCACTTATATGTACACTTGATCCAGTTCCTCCATTCTTATCTGGTTCACTTAACACTAATTGTTCACGCAAAACCATTTTTGGTATTTGTCTCTCACTTAACACTGATTGTTTAATTTTTCGCTCACTATTAAATCTTTTCATATTTTCTATTGTTTATTTTTCAGTCTGTGGGGTAGGTATTTGTACAAAAGATATGCGAATCCCACTTCTGATAACAGAAGGGGTCAGTTACGTCTAGATATTTAGTATGATATTTAGTATCAATTAAACCACGTCTGTATTCTCTCACACGGTATATTGAGACTAACTTATAATAACACGTTCTCTCTTAGCTACGGTTATGTTTACATTCTACCACGAGAGGCGTCAGACGAGCGGTTCGGAGCCGCGCGCGTCTCAGCGCTCGCCGCGCCGGCGCCGCCGACCGTAAAGTGCTCCACTGACGGAACTGAATTTGACATGACTTCACTTGTAGTCAACTCTTTCTCTAAGAAATCGAATCATTCACTAAGTTGCGGAATTTCCGCGGGAGAATGTAAAGATTGTTCAAAACGTTTACGAATATATGTAAAAAGTTTACGCAATATTATATTTAAAATAATGGAATTCCATTCGAGAACTGGAAAGGACAACCCCAATTCCCATACAACCTCAGGCCTGACATGACAAAACTGAAAATTTGCCATCAATTAGAACATAATATAATGTTTAAGTGACACAATTTTCAGGGCTGCCAGCAATGGCCATTTAAAGTAATCGTAGGATAAACATAAGGTTTATAGGTTATAATTTTCGCAAAGTAGGTATTGAGTGTCACTTTGAGTGTTACCTGTTTATTGAAGGAAATATCAATAAATGATAGTGGTACATAAGTAAAGTTTTGTATAATTATCTTTAATAATAATATACTAATTGTAAATACCCGTACGTACTACGTTCATAGTACCTACATACTTATCAGTTATCATTAGGTATCTATTAATTAATTGCGATGATCTGTAAACCTATAGGAAAGTACATGCATTTGTAGCTAGTACAATATTAAAAGGCAGTTCCTTTAAAACAAAAAACACTGCTTTTACTATTATCAATATGACAATTTATTAGCTAAATCAATATTAGGCAGCTATATGTAAGTAGTCTTCGAAGGGGAATTCAAATTAAAAACAGTTTCTTTTTTAAGATGTTTAATCATTATCATCTTCATTATAATATATTAATACATTGTCCAAGGATTGTGCAGGAGGCGCTATATTCTCTTGGTACCTTGCCCAACCAAGGTACCATATAATGCTCATAGTATGAGCACAGCAACCCACAGTCCTTTTCCCCACCACGCAGTTGCAATAATATTGAACTATGGCATCCCTCCCGCTTTTTGTACTATCAATCAAAACATATACAAAATAAGTTTTTGAACTTATGTGCCTAGACTGTATTCGGCCTCTTAACAACCACGTGGTCTCCGATACCGACAGCTCTTGTAGTAGATAGCTGTCGACCTCTCTGCATACTTCAATCGTATACCTGCCATTTGCTCTTATATGCTCCCCATAATATGACCGAGCCTGTTTTAATTGGTATGTACCAAGTGAAATGAGTATAAGTTCACTAAATGATAGCTCAGGAAATTCTCTTAAATTATCTCGGTCAACATCAATGGGCTGATATTCAGCCCTACGTCTATTTACGTTATTATTAATGATGTAATAACTTAGTCGGTTTTCTACATACATATATTGATGAATCTTCTGGAGAATTTCCTGAGCGTCATCGCGGTTTGTTATGGGGGGGGGGTGAAAAGCATTAATTAGAGCGGCAGCTACTACAAAATCAACCATTAGGTTTTTAGAGGCTGTGTTAAAATAATCCTGCCTAAGCAGTTTAAAGTCGCGCTTAAAACGCCCGTTGACTACCTCTACTACCCACCTACATATTTTAACTGCCCTGGATTTGTTCGCTGCTAAAGTTGGAAGTTGGGATTCACCCGTCTGTAATGACCCTGGAACATATGTCCAGTAGCCATAATCATTAAGATATAATATTGCATCGCGAAACCCCCTATCTAAAATAAAGGCGTCACCAGGTTGAAAGTATTGTCTTAATGCAGAATTATCTTTAAATTCATTTTTCATAATTTCTGCATCAGAGGTAGTAGCGGGATAGGGACCCAGCACTTCTACCATGTATCCATCTGTACACACCATCAAAAACGGTTTTACTAGATTTTGGTACTTGTGGAGGCTGTAAGTTTTTTTTGATATGAGTAACTAGTTACTGCTTTTTGGCACATAAATATATGTGCCATCTAAAATAACTATTGGTTTTATATCACCGTTGTAGTCACCAAACAATCCATTAGGAATTAAAAGATTTCTATCTATTATTTGTTCTCTGGTAATATTATTTATTCCCATATGATGAGGCACAAAATTATCCATTACGTTTTTTCTAGCTTTATTTATAAGTGTACCTAGAGTACTTTTTGGTATTTTTAACAGTGACGATAATCGTTCATCAGAGTCCCCAGTTCTTAGCTTTATTAATAAGCAGCTAATGAAGTTGACCCCCTTTTATTATTTATCAACTGAAGTAGCCTACTTAGAATCTGTTGAACCTGTACTTTATTAAAACCTACCCAGTGGTAAAAAATATGGTCATCAATGCTGTTAATATTTTCCAAGTTCAGCAATTTAGATTCCACATCTTTTAGGGTCAACATGTCTTGTATTTGGTTTGCTGTAAACGTGTTATTTATATTTTCAGTAATTCCATTTAGGAAATCCCATGATGTGCATGATAAATGAAAATCACACAAGCGGTTATTAGGTGGTACATAATAATTGTACATTTTTAGCAAAAATTGACACTTATTAAGGGGAACATTATTTCGTTCTCTTCTCTGACACCCTTCAATAAAACATCTGCTCTCTGTTACACTTGGTCTAAAATAATCGGGCAATATTATGGAGGCTACAGGGCCAGTAGGGATTATCCTTTCAACCGGTTGAGGTTGTTGTGCTGGTTGTGATGGTTCTTGCCAATTATTTCCTTCTACTGAAACAGGCTCATTGACCGTTGATGAAGATGAAGCTGATGTTGAGGGACCCGAATGGAAGTGTCGAGTTGCTGTTTTTGCTCTTTGCCAACAAGAGTGACATACAACACTTGAAGCACCAACCTAAAAATAAATAGCAAGTTTGAAAATGCTTGAGACTGAAAGAAATACAATTTCTATTTAATTTTTTTTTAAAGATGTGTGTTGTTTAGTAATTTATGCTTACACACTCATACCCTCACAGAAGCATTTCTTGTATTGCAGGTGGCATGGACAATACAAATAATATCAATAACACCCAGGAACAAATAAATATCAGCCCACCAGGATCAAACATGCTCACTTTGCATTCTAGACTTTAGAATAGACTTTATTGCCTTGGTGGTGATAGCCCAGAGATGAACAATTCAAAATCTCATTCGAGATTTTAGTAACCCTGCTGCATACGTCAACAGTGTTCTATTACTGTTTTTTAACCCCCCTCAATATTTTTTTGGCAAATATATTCAATGTACAGACACGTTTTTACAGTTTTATTATAAGTATAGATAAACGCTATAAAACTACACACCGTTCTTGGTAAGATCCATTCCTTTATAACATCCCTTATTCTGCGTTCTTGCTCAGAGGCAGTACATAATTGGTGAAACCGTATTCTTCTTAAAAGAGACCGTCCACAGAGAATGCAAACTCGACGGTGCCCCATAGATGACACCTCTGGTCTGTTTTCAACATTTAATTCACTGCTGGCGACATTCCAATAAGCTTGGCAGACAAAATCATTAGAATGGACCTGAAAAAATATTTAGTTTCATTAATATTAAGTATGCTTATAGTCAGGGGTCTCAAATGAATTACATGGGTATGTATAAAAATCTATTAATAGTAGCAGTAGCAGTTTAGAGATTATAGAATAACTAAGTACTTACAACTTGAGGAGCGATCCATTCCCGTACAATGCAAGTATCGCGTCATCGTCCAATGATCTTCTTCCAATAGCATTACAGCGATTGGTTGCTATTCCACAATTAATACACAGATTCATGTTGATTTCAAGCAAACCTGTTAAAGGTTATACAAGAAAGCAGGATTCAGTTTAACCGGTGTTCTAGCCAATCTCAATAGAGATTGCAGGGTACGTAATCCAGTGTTCAGGCAAAGGTCAGTCAGGAAGCAGTCGATCTCGGAGTCCAGTATTCAAGCAGAAGTTGTAGTATCTTAATATATAATATATAATTCGAGTGTGAGTGTGTATGTCACTGAACTCCTCCTAAACGGCTTGACCGATTTGGTTGAAATTTTTTGTGTGTCTTCAGGTGGATCCGAGAATTATTTAGATTCACAATTGGACCCGGTAGGTGGCGTTGCTGTCGATATATCACCAAAACATTTTTTAACGACTGGACCGATTTGGATGAAATTTTTTGTGTGTGTTCAAGGGGATCTGGGAATGGTTTAGATTCACAATTGGACCCGATAGGTGGCGTTGCTGTCGATATATCACCAAAACATTTTTTAATTATAAAGCGGTACGAACTACGCCGGGACAACTTGTAGATATATAAATCGCAAAAACAACGTAAAATCGCAAAAACAACGAAAACACATTCACCAGCGCAAGAGTACGAAAGCGAATAGAAAACAGAACTCTAATCTTAGTGACATTGACATTTTGACATACGTAGTGATTGACATTTGACAAAATGGACGACATTTTTAAATCGATTCATTGAAGTACTCAGTATTGATTTTTCTTTTCTTCTAGACGTCAAACCACCTCAATAAAATAATAGTAGTTTATTTGTATATTATGGATAATATCAACATACATTTTAAACATAATTTATTTGAATAAAGACGTGTAACTGTGGGAACGACACCCAACAATCGATTATTTACTCGATAGTTAAAATAATGTAACGTTACGAGTTCCCATATCTACGTACGGGCAAGCCCTATTTGCGTACTATGATAAACATTTACAGAGATAGCATTTAATAATACGATTAAAAACTTATAGTGTCATAGTGTCAGATATTTACGGAGACAGTGATAAATAATAAAAAAAGAAAAAATTAATATCTCCGTTTGGCCACTGACAATAAAGCTAATATTTATTTACGTAAATTAAGTAAATAAGACAATTTTTTTGGTATATAATTGATACGTGTCAAGTCTTAGCCGGAAATTGGGTCTCTCCTTTAATAACCCGTAAGGCAGAAAGGTTCTCGTGGCAAACGTTCAAAAGGTTACGAATACCCTTTTCACATAGATGACTTTTATTCGACATCGGTTCGAGATCTAATAGTTTATCCAAATGCTTAGTAGCGATTATTCTTTTGTTTTCGTAACGATGTTGTAAATATTCTAAGGCTGTGACGTAATTGTCAGCTGTTAAAGGAATAGACTTAATTAAGTCCTAAGGTTCACCTCATAAAGAAAGTAATAAATATCGAAACTTCAATATCTGATAAGTTCTTATTTTTGTTAATTAACGAATCAAATAAATCAAAAAATGGATTACATGATGTGGGATCACCATGAAATTCGGGTAAACAAGGAGGAGGTAAAGGACAAGCCCGGTTTTGGGCCTGAATGTTGAGATATGAAATATACACCAAAAAAATCGTCTATTTTTCTTGATTATTCTGTACTAAACTCAGCCTCGTGGGCAATGGCCAAATGAAAATATTTTAATTATAAATCTTTGTGGCCCATTATTTTTAGCTATTTGTGACAGATTATCTATTATCGATTTGTTTAGAATCGATTAATGGAAATAAAATAAAATATATTATAATAATTACGGAAGCCCTTTTTTATCAAAAAACCGTAATAATAAATGTATGATATAACAATAAATAAAAATGTAATAAATAATTCAATCTGTCACTGTGTTCTGTAGAAGGAAACGAAAAAATATAAATTAGATTGATTATTGATCTATATCGATTTTGATCTTGGACATACTCTATAATTATAATCTGTGAATGTCATGTCAATCACTCTCACTACACTGACTAACAACTATCTATCAAGTGTCAATTCAATTCTGTTCTGTTGTGTTATTCGCTTTCGTGGTCTTTTCGTGAGTGAATGTGTTTTTCCGTACTTTTCTACTTAGATTTGTTTTTCTTGACCTGTGCTTGTATCCTGGACTCTGAGATCGATTGCTTCCTGATTTACCTTTGGCTTTTGAACACTGGACACCGAACCCTGCTATTCATACTGACCTTTGCAAGAATACCGGATAACCTTACCTTCTGAATCATGAGTCTGTGCAGTAATTGCGGAATAGCAATGGACCGCTGCAATGCGATAGGAAGACGCTTATTAAATGATGAGGCTATACTTTCTATTGTAAGGGAATCGGTAGCGCCGCAAACTGTAAGTACATACTTATTTATCTGTCCCAATATTGGCCTATTCTATCCCATTTTTATGTACCTAATCGAATAAAAACAGCTTTTGCAATATTACATTAGCCAGAACCAAAGAATATGGTTATTATATTGATATTGATGTTAATATTATTTTGTATATATTGAATTGGAAAAAATCCTCAAGTTGGTTAATAATGTAACTTTGATGTAATTACAAAAGCTAATCTCTTACAGATTTTAACAAAACACTTTTACTCACCTTATGTCATCCAATGTCAGATATATTATCAATATTAGTGTTTTTAATATTATTTTAAAAGAAATAAACAGAATCAATCCTCTTTTTTACTTCAGGTAAATGAATCTGATTATATCTGCCAAGCTTGTTGGAATCAAGCCAGTACAACATTGGAAGGAAATAGATCAGAAGTTTCTTCAATGGGACACCGCCGTGTATGTGTTTTGTGTGGACGCTCGCTTCTAAGGCGAATCCGATTCCATTTTTTGAGGACTGGTTCAGAGCGAGAGCGTCGAATATATAATGTTATCAAAGAATGGATCATACCTAGAACGGTCAGTATTATAATATTGTGATAGGTAGGCCTTAAAACATGAATTTTATTTCACTACATATGTCATGCTATTTATATTGTGTAACTTGGATTTTTGGCTTATAAACAAAATCAGGTATTTTCCTATGATAGACATTTTTTAACCTTTTTTTTAGGTGTGTACAACGAGTGTTGTATGCGAGGCATGTTGGATGCGAGCAAATAGAGCATCTAGACATTTCCTGTCTGGCCCTTCAACATCTGCTGGTTCTTCAGTTCCTGTCAATGAACCAGTTTCCCATGATGTTCCTCCTCAAGAGCCCCCTGTAAGCCAACAAAATCAACCTGTTTTGCAAAGATCGCCCCTACCTACTACACCCACTATAGTGTTGCCTGATTATAGTAGGCCTGTAGAAACAGAGAGCAGATGTTTTGTAGAAGGGTGTCAAAGACGAGAAAGAAACCGAGTGACTCTTTCTATGCGACGGCAGTTGTTAAAAATGTATAATTATTATGTACCTCCCAATAATCGTCTGTGTGATTTCCATCTAACGTGTACCTCATGGGACTTTTTGAATGAAATTACTGACAATATTATCAACAGATTTACATCAAATCATATTCAGGATATGTTATCTTTAAAAGATTCAACACCGAATTTGTTGGATTTTGAAAATATTGAAACGATGGAAGACCATATGTTTTATCATTGGGTTGGGTTCAACAAAGAACAATTTAGACAAATTTTAGAAAAAAAATTTAGACAAAATTTAGAAAAAAAAAGTTCCTCAGTTTTTAAATATGAAAAGAGGACCTACAACATTAGCTGCCTACTTAATTAAATTAAGGACTGGTGACTCAAACGATCGTTTAGCTACATTACTCCAAATTCCAAAAACAACAATGAGTACTTATCTAAGTAAAGGTAGAAATCTTATGTATAATTATTTTACACCTCATCACTTGGGACTTAATCACATAAACCGACAACAAATTATTGAAAGAAATCTTCATATACCTAATAACTTATTTGGAAACCATAATGGTGAAATTAAGCCCATAGTTGTCTTGGATGGTACATATATTTATGTGCAAAAAAGCTCAAACTATCTTTATCAAAAGAAAACATATAGTCTACACAAATACCAAAATCTCGTGAAACCATTTATGATTGTGTGTACAGACGGTTACATAGTTGATGTATTGGGCCCCTATCCAGCGACAACTTCAGATGCTGAAATAATTAATAAAGAATTTAGAAATGATTCATTACTACTAAGACAATACTTTCAATCTGGAGATGCATTTATTCTGGATAGGGGCTTTCGTGATGCCTTGCCCTTACTAAATGATTGTGGATATAGAACGTATGTACCAGCTTCTTTACAGGAGGGTGAATGTCAATTATCAGCACTTGAAGCTAATAAATCGAGGGCAGTCACAATTTGTAGGTGGGTCGTAGAAGCAGTAAACGGTCGATTTAAGCGCGATTTTAAGCTTCTGCGACAAGATTTTTTTAATACAGCTTCCAAACATTTAATGGTTGATTTTAAAGTGGCTGCCGCTCTGATAAATGCTTTTCACCCTCCTATCACAAATCGTAATGATGCTCAGGAAATCCTGCAAAAAATTAATGAAAATATGCACGTTGACAATCGATTAAGCACATATGTTCCTAACAATAACTTAAATCGACGAAGGGCACAATTCGAACCAATTGATGTTGCTGGAAACAATGTAAGCGATTTTCCTGAGCTATTATTTAATGAATTAATATTAGTTTCTTTGGGTACATACCAAATCAAACAAGCGCGATCTTACTATGGAGAACATGTAAGGGCAAACGGCTCATATGTGATTGAAGTGTGCAGGGAGGTAGACCATGACCTACTACAAGAGCTGTCAACATCCGAAAACACTTGGCTATTAAGAGGAAGAATAAAATCAAGGCATATTAGCCATAAAAGCTATTTTGTGTATGTATTAATTGACAGCTCTCTAACTGGAAGAGATGCTATAATACAATATTGCTGTAATTGTATAGTAGGTAAACGGACAGTAGGTTGCTGTGCCCATACCATGAGTATAATATGGTATCTTGGTTGGGCACGGCATCAAGAACAAATAGCGCCCCCTGCACAGTTCTTAGACAGTATATTAATATATTATGATTATGATAATCTAGAACAATAAATGATTAATTAAAAAACATACTTTCTTTTAATTGCAAAACATTCCCGTAAAATAAGTTGCCATTCGAGTAGGTATAATGGTTAATAATTACACTCTCAGCATATTGAGAGATTTTCTTAATATATGTTTCAACTAAGGCCGTAGCTTCTAGCACGCTCACGCGCATTTTTAAAAACTCCCAACTCTGCATCGCGTCGGAGTCCGGTTAGTGGACAAACATTATGTGCGTAGGTATGGCGGACGCCACTCGCAGTATTCACTGCTCAGTGCCACTGTACTTTAAAACTTACAAATCAGTGAAATCCATCTTCATAAATAGCGATTTTCGTGTACACATGCAACATAACCTAAACTATTTTGGTGCACGTTTTTTTCTACTTGGCCATAGCCGACAGTTATAAAATTAGAGCTCATGAATCCTTTTTATATGTTCTAATTTATGGCTAATTTCTAGCCGTCCACACTCAGGCCCCAGTTTGTATGAGAACCGGGTTTGTCCTTTACCTTAGGTGATAAATATCCGTTTGACGTGTTATGTTTATCATTGGAGTGTTTAGCCTTTTGGTCTAAATCGTTTAATTTATAAGATGCCCTTTTCACATCGAAAAATAAATTTTTGAAACCGTTTCTATTTTCAAGTTGTGTGTCGGAATCAAACGTCTCAGATTTAATTTGAAGTTTTTCTATTTTAGTTTGAATTTTAGTGAAATCCTTTTTTACTGAACACTGACGTATGTAATACAAATTTGGACTAAAGAATGCACCAATCAATAAAGAATTCGGCTCGTAGGGCCACAAATTATGTTAGGGATAGTAAGCAGACTGTATTTCTATACTGACCTGGAGCCCCGCGCTGATGGTATCGCCGTAAGTCCTGGTGTCTTACGGATAGGCTTCAGGAAAGTGGAGATCCTTAGGTGCGAGTTTCCCGAACTCTTCTCGGTTGGTGCGGACACGGGAGATTAATATGCATGACACTAGGCACTTTAGACCGTTCAGACTACCTTAAATTTTGGGTTTTGTCGCGAGTTAGTTGCGTACGCGACGGCGGTTTTGAACGCACTCTCTGCCATTGTAGGCGAACAGTGCCCTCTCGGGGCAAGTCGGAGCAAGAAAAACAGTCCAACTTGTAGATAATGAATATAGATTAAATAAAGAATTTCTTTATGGATGGTGCATTCTGAATATGAATGGGAATAGTATGGAATAGTACGGAATACCACTCGTCATAATTTTCCCTGCCTTTCAGCTTGGGAACACTTTGTAAATAGTTCACAGCCATTATCTACACAAAAGTTCAGCACTTTTCTTAAACTGTAATACGATATTTCTTCAGAACATAAGGATATTAGCTCATAACCTATTAAAACGCACACTTTCAGATAATGACTTATAATAATAATAATAAAAATCATTTATTTGCTCCCACAATTGGTGTTAAAGTAGTGCTAAGTAACAAGTTACAAGTTTCAGTTTCTACACCTTACTCGTGAGAGCCTGGTGCCCGATTTGGGTTTTTTCAAGCCTGTATTACGGGTCACCAGTGCCCTCCCTAGGACAGATTGTAATTAACTTATTTTGCACAATTTTTTTTTAGTAGAGACAAAAGAGCAATAAGACGCGAAAGACAACTATATAATAATTATAACAAAAAAAAAGAAATGTATTTAAGAAACCTAAACCTTATTTAACTAATAGTATTTATTAGCTGTGCATGATGTTTGCGTGTGTGCATGATGCGTGTAATGTGTTACGGAGTGTGTGCGTGTATATGTGTGTGTGCGTGTGTGTGTGTTTATAGATGTGTGTGTTTGGGTTGTCGATGCGTGTCCGATGTATGCGCTCTTCAAAAGTAATATTTAAGCAGCTGGTAAGATCAATATAAATTGGATTATAGTAATATAAATATGGATTGGTAGATAGTGGTGGGTGGGTGGTGGACTAGTGGATGTTATTTTAGCGTTTGCAATAAATTTTCAGTTTCTATGTAAGTAAGAGTTTTTAGATAATTTGTGACTACGTACTTGCATGAGTGTTTCGGATCGGAAGTGGGTAAATATTAAGTTTTGTATTAATTTTGTTATAGAGGTAGTTCCCCAGGTGACAGTAATGTGTGAGTGCTATATTGTATGTAGTCTTTTGGGAGATGGTCCCTTTCCTACGCTTATTGCTTACAAGATCCGGATCGTATCGTAGTTGAGCATGCTTCCTCAGAATTACATGTAGGATGAAAGTTTGGCGAACAGTTAATACTTGCCAGTTCTTATAAAGGTCGGTGGTTGAATAGCGGAAAGGGAGCCATGCTCCGACTTTGAGGATAGCGCCTTGGGCTCTTTCCAGTTCAATTAGATTTATGATTTCGATGCGCCTCCCTGAAGCCGCCATGAAGATATACAATAATCTAAGAGTGATTGGCATAGCGCGTAATAAACCATTTTTATGACTCGTCTATTAGCTACGTGACGTAGGGTCCTAAATATATAAATGAGTTTACGTACTCTACCAATAAGGGCCTTTATATGTGGCTTAAAATTTAAATTTCGATCGATGAGGATACCCAGGTATTTAATTTTATCCGCACATTGTATTGGGGGGCAGGAATAGGACGAGATATCAGAATTACATTGGTGCGCTTTAATTATAGTAGAGTCTGGGGGAATTTGATTTGGTTTTAGAGAGAACGCTATAAGTTTTGTTTTATCAACATTGAGTGTGAGCAGGTTTCTCCTTAACCATTGGTTTACTATATTAAATCCTGTTTGTGCTAGTCGAGATACTTCATCCCCACTATTGCCACGAAAAAGACGGCTGTGTCGTCGGCAAAAGCCAATATTTTGCTTTCCCTTCAAGTTCCCCTTCAAATTGGAGATTACATAGATCGTTTATGTACATCAGAAACAGGGTTGGACCGATCACACTACCTTGCGGGATACCATATTCAGTGGTTACTTCATCACTCAGCCATTGTTCGATTTTTACCCTCTCTACTCAGTGGTTGGCCCCTTACTCCAACGTTTTCCAGCTTGTTTAGAAGGCGTGGGATAGAGACCGTGTCAAATGCCTTGGCGAGGTCTAAAAAGACAGTGAGGCATCTCTTTCTTTCGTCAAAGGAGCTGATGATGGAGTTGACTAGCTCCTGGACCGCATCACTAGTAGACCTACCTCGTCGGAAGCCATATTGGGCAAGGGCAATTAATTTATTAGATTCTAAATAGGCGACGAGTCGGCCATTCATGAGGCGCTCCAGGATCTTTGATAAAGTCGGTAGGATGGAAATTGGCCTGTAATTATTAACGCAGTCTCTATCCTCACTCTTGTGGATGGGTTTTATCAGAGCAGTTTTGAAGGCTTCAGAGAATACACCTGTTGCTATAGCGCGGTTGCAAATGTGAGTTAAGGGAAAAATTAGAAGCTGGAGGTATCATTTTATTATGCTTGCGGTTATTAGGTCTATTCCCACAGCGGTGCCGTCTTTTAAGGATAATATGATATTGTAAATTTCTCCTTCGTCATTCGGCAGCATAACAAACGAGTTGACTGGGGATAATGAGGTCTGGTGTATTCCTCTAGTTGGGTTCCATTGGTATTTTGAATGTCTTGTGCTAATTTTTTGCCTACATTTGCGAAAAAAATATTTATCTCGTTTAATTTATTAAGTTGTTCCCTGTTCCCACAGGTCAAAACATTTGGTGAATGATCCACAACCTTGTTAATTCCACTAATTTCTTTAATTACTTTCCATAGTTTTTTGCTGTCGTTTCTTGATTCTTCTATCTCCTGCTTTTCGTAATTCCTTTTTGCTTTTTTCAATAAACTAGTACAAAAATTACGATACCTTTTATATGTTAGTTTTAAATCGTTATTCTCCGGGTCTCTTTTCAGCTTTTTGTAGAGTTTGTCGCGGTTCTTCATACAGCGTAAAATAGCTTTTGTGATCCACGGCATAATAATAAGCTTCCGACTCGGTTGGGTTACTACCCCAGAACTATTTTTGATAGCCGTTGATAGCGCCTCCACCAGTAGGTTCGTAGCTTTATTTGCGTCGTCACAATCCTGTATTTGCTGAAAATTAATGGATTGTACCGCTAGGTCTAAACGTTCGTAGTGGATGCGGTAAAACCCATTTTTTGGTTTCATCGTGGGCAAAGTTAGACCAAGACTGATGGCCACACTACCATGATCCGTGAATGACGTATCAAACACGGCACATTTGGCATCTAGCTTAGTCTTGATCATGATATGATCAAGGCATGTGCCGCCGTGTGTAAGCAGGGTGTGACCTGGGAGCATACAATGGCTAGCCAATACATTTAAATACTCATTTGATCGTTTATCCGCAGAGTTGGAGGATATGTCGATATTAATATCTCCGCGAAGTATTATTTATTTTATTAAGTTTTTATATCCAGTTATTTTTGAGAGAATAATGTCTATTGAGTTTACAAAGTTGCTAGTGTCTCTTTGACTGGGGGGGGCGGTATATAGCAAGTATACATAATTCATTATTTACTTTAAATAATAAACAGTTCGCGTCACTAAGTTCAGGCTCTTCGCATGTTACTCTTAGGCTATCTTTGTAATAAACAACAACTCCCTCGTTCTGTGTTTTGTGCACTGACGTCGTGACGGATTTATAGGATGTAATTTGCGGTATAAACTTAGCTGATGGAAGCCAACATTCGGAGATTATCAACATGTCCCAGTCTATCTCTGATCGTTGTAGAAGTGTTTCGAAATTATTTAAGTTACAATTTATACTTCGTATGATTTGGGTCAGCAGGGTAAGTTGTTGTTAGTATTAGATTGTAAATGTTTTTTTGCGTCATCAATGTTACAGTATATCGGAGTTGCCAGCTGTATAGCATCAAGATCCAGGCTAAGAGATACTATATCCTGTGAGTTAATCATCATTATATTGAATTACTACAAGATAGTCACGGATAACCTCACGTGATCTGAGTATCTTAAAACTTAGAACTGATGAAGCTGTGGCTAAGTAGTATAGTAATACACTGTAACATAATGTAGCAACATAGATAAGGTGAATCAAGTTGTATTGTATATTATCATTAAAGTGACGTATTGAAGAGACGCAGAGAAATATCTTTGATATGTGGTTGTGAGGAATGTATACAGTTGAGATGTACTCGTAGTAGTAGTATGAATGATTGTTAAATGTGGAGTAATTGAGTGTATAAGTATGTATATGATGTGTTTGCGGTTTATTTGCACAGATATATAAATTTAAAAGGCGATAGTATAAACAAAAATACAAAAATAAGACAATCATATAGAAATACGCGAAATAATTATGATTTTTCAAAAACCGAAGAGCAACTATTACAAATAGAGAATTGCATAAATATAAAAACACTACTAGTCACAATAGTACATTCTGCAGTTCAGATTCAGTGGTAATACAAATTGGCAATGCAGTTTCTTCCTTCTTCACGTATACTTTCCCGTACGAGGTCCAGCAGGCCACCAGAGCTTTGTTTTTAACATTTTCCCTTGCTAAGTAGAATATACATCTCATTTTAGTTGTGAGGCATTCGGTTACATAAATTGGACGCGGAGTAACCGTTAGCTTTAATTGGTCTGAGCGAAGTAAGGGTTCTTTTTTTCCCGTCTCGATTTGTTATACAGTTTATAGTGGGATATAATTGACTCCTTGCGGACGGCTGTGGTGAAGTCCACTACTATATTGTCTGGTTTCTTGCGATGGATATCTTTTATTTCGGACGCTGGTAGCGGCTCATCGAGTCCGATAGTAGCCAATGTTCTGTTATATCCAATGTTCTGGACTATCTTGATCAAATCCTTTTTTTTCTCACGTTCAGTAGAAGGAAAGTTTCGAATTTCAATTAGTGTTTCACAAGACTTTTTCTCAAAATAGTCTAGTCTATTCTGGAGCTGACTAATTTGTTGCTTATAGTTGTCATTTTCTTGTTGGAGTTCTTTCAGTTAAATCCGTAGATCATCATTTTGTTTAGTAAGCGCCGTAATTGATTTTTGAATGTCTTGATTCTGAGATACAATAGTTACCAATGCATTATTTAATAACTCAAATTTAGTGTCCTGTTGCTCCTTTAGTTCTGAGAATAATGCTTTCAATTCCGACGCAGATGATGTGAATTGATCTACAAAGTCCTTGAAGGTACGTTTCTGTAATTTTGTAATATTAAAGTACGGTTCATCCGGGGTTGCATTACTTAATGTATTTAATGCAGAGTCTGAATTATAATGCTGCGTTGTATTATTCAGTGTCAATAGTTGCTGTGGCTGCGCGCTCGGCGGCGATCGTTGTACCGACATGAGTAGCGCGTAAAACAAGCCGTGATCCTATCCGATCCCTAGGCCTCAGTATTATTCACACAATTGCAATCAGGTGAGCGTGCGAGTGAGACAATGCGCGCTAGTACCACGTACGTATGCGCTTACGCACACATTTGTAAGGCGCGCACTGGTTGGTAGTAGCTTATCTTATCGAGAGAAGACAGACTCACTATTGTATGGTTGTCTCACCTACGCACAGTGTTTCGAATAGAACAAGCTAGCTAGACAAAATTATTTATTGGGTTTATTTGATTGGTACGGCTTTCTGATGATGTTTTATGTAAGTTTAAGTGCAAAATAAACTAAAAAAAGGACGGTAGGATCACGGGTTCCAAGAAAATAAAAATTAACAATAGATATTTTTTATAATTGAGATACTTAAAAAAATAACAATAGAAAAAGATTAACAACAGTCATAAAATACTTTAAAACTAATGACGTAGCTACGAATTCACAGTGGGACATCATTATTTACCTGTTAACAATGTTTTCTGACTTAAATAACAAGGAGACAAAACTTACTTAATATTTACCAAATTCTTATATTTACAACTTATAATAAAGTTAGTACGATACACAGCTTAGAAATAGGTAAATTAGTTCAACAATATTTACAGCTCTTATTTAACCTACCTCACTAAATTCTTCGTCTGATGAAACTTGTACATCATAGTTTGACAAACTGACATTTTGGCAACTAACACTTACACTAGACTTTATATTTACAGTAGGGGGAATTATTAATTCTAAAACTTCAGACGGAAGTTTACTCGTAGGCTTTTTGGGAGCTTCTCTATGCTATTAATTACAGGATCAGACGTGATTAGTAGTTTATTAAGTAAATCTCTATTCGTGGCAGTACGTGAGTGTTTTCGAGTATTGTGCTCTCGGAATCTTTGATGCTCCATTTTCTTGTTTATAAGAGTGGCTTGTAGATTTGGCGTCTACATATTACGCTAAAGCCTCCTCTTTTGACAAACATCTTGGTTTTTCGTGAACACCGACACTTCTTGTCATCACTTGACACTGACTGGCTTCAGTGATCACTGAAGCCAAGTTTCGATGTCCGAACAATCGCGCCGATAATTCAGCTGCTTAACATCATAAACATTGACCAACTGGTTAACATCCCGTGAACGTCATCCACGCGCCTCCTTTTCGTTTTGTCACCAGCCTCATCCTATCATATCCTTTGATGGACGCCCAGGAATCGAAGCTCTTCCTAATGTTGATGGTACTGAGTAGTGGACGGATACTTTGAACGTAAAATAACCAGCCAATAACTCAGAGTTCTTAGTCAGGAAGCGACCGCGGTTCCTCGCAGAATTTTGCCATTTTTCTACTAAAATGGATGATATTTTTGAAATTTTAATTTTAATTTCTCTCGCAGATTCATCCATAATATTTCCAAAATCATTTTTCATTGATAGAAAGTCATAGAGTCTACTAATACGGTTATGTTTCTGCCATTCATAGAAAAACTCGGTTTACGAAACCGAGAATTCAAATTCGAAAACAGACAAAAAAAACAAAGTTGTACTCGAGTGTGCAAGCTAAAATGGGCATCAATTGAAAGCTAACATATATGGCTATGACATATATAATTTCCAGCCCAGGTACAAGAGGGTACAAGTACTTTCTAGTCCAATGAAAATAAATAACCGTCAAAAAACTGCATATCTTTTTAAAGTTGAGGTGTTATAAAAAAACTGAGGATAAATATATTTATATATTAATTATAAATAAAAAGTACATACCTTTAACTTGAAGATCCATCACTAATATTATTCAAAAAACTTAAAACTCACTGACATTAATGTTACTTCGGTAATCGCAAAAATGCAAATAATTTGTAACTTTTTCACCGTTTCTTTGTATACTGCCCTAATTATCTAATTAGTGGTTGACATTAGGGCAAAATAATTCTTGGATTTGGGATAGTTGGGGTATTGGTTAGGGGCTCAGATATAAAATTCCGGGAAATTCAACAATGACTTTTGTCTAGCTAGCTTGTTCGACTCGAAATACAGTGCTACGGTCGGATGCTCCCACTTACTCCTATTGCTTCGAACACCACCTCGAGCTCGGTGCACTTTAAACACGTCTGCTCTAAACAGAGTCCAAGGGGGAAGGGAATGACTAGCTTTAATGTGTCAAATAAAGTACAACGATAAAGTACATAGATGGCATTGCTTGTTATACATTTTGTTACTAAAGTATAACATTAGCTCAGGGTTTTAGCCCCTTTTATACAGGTTTTGCAGATGACAAAATACGTAAAAGTAGGGTATGGAAATAATAAAATGAGGGTAGTGAAATAATTAAATGTGGGTAGTGAAATAATAAAATGGGGGTATTGTAATGATACTTGTACTGGTTCGGTTGGTAGTGCCAATAAAACAACAAATCAGTTCAACTACACTCCTACTCGCTCGGTGTCCGGGCAGAGAGAGCGCAGTCAGCAGTTACTTGTACTTACTTCCAGCGCCCCCACCGCCGCACACTCCGCACAGTATTCGTGCATATATTTATTGTGTTCACAATATAATTATGTATAATATACACTACATCTACCTTTTACAAAATAAGAAAAGAAACAAAATATAATCTTTCCTTCAGACACAGTAATTTAAGTAGAAGTTATACATATATTATATTATTTACAATCAATAACAATTTCAAATTTATCAAAATAATAACTTACAGCATCTACTTTTGGTTTCGAGCGTAGAAACCGTTTATACTTGTAAACTTAACTAAAACTCAGGATTTGACCGAGGATATTATAAATAAAAAAAACGTAGTACCGATTTGAAGGCTACTTTATTACTGATCAATCATAATGCAGATACATGATGGGCTCGTACGGTGGCCACATTCCGCTGAGCTGTTACGAGGCACATCGCCACGGGTTGATATGTTATAACTATACATCCATATTCAATCTACGGCCGAGGATTGATGGGTATCCATAACTCCTCCGACCTTAAGAGGGAAATTATCGGAAGGTTCGAGTTTAGAATCATTCCGATAATTTTTCTTTAACAATAAACATTTTGGCAATTTTAGCCAAATTATATAAATCAAAAATATAAGAAAACTGAAAATTACTAAACCTAAAGTCACGTATCCTAAATTATCACTGAAGCTCAAGTCCTTCTTTTTATTCAAAACACTTTCAATCACTTCACTATGCTTTAACGAAAAGGCCATATAATAGGTCGGGGAAAAAGTCTTTTCGCATTTAGTATGTGTAAACTAAAAAAAAATAAAAAAAATAAAAAAATGCAACGCAAGCCACAACATTTTTTTTATCGTTTATGGACCTTATGTAGTGACAGTAAGAGCAGCACAAAGTTTTTTTAAGCGTTTTCAATCCGGGAATTTTGATGTCAAAGATGCACCGCGCTCTGGTCGCCCTGTTACGGAAAAATGGACGCCATTTTTGAAAAAGTGGAGTAAGTTCGCTATTTCAGCAGTTATGACATAGCTGAAGAACTGGAAATTGACCACAAAACAGTTTTGACCCAATTGAAAAAAGCTGGGTACCCAAGAAAACTGGATATTTGGGTGCCACACGAGCTCACTGAAAGAAACCTAATGAACCGTGTGCTCATTTGCGATTCTTCATTGAGACGTAATGAAACCGAGCCTTTTTTGAAGAGATTGATAACTGGTGATGAAAAGTGGATCACGTACGACAAGAACATGTGAAAACGGTCGTGGTCAAAGTTTGTTCAGGCTTCACAGACTATGGTAAACCTCGGGTAAACTCGCAATAAGGTGATGTTGTGTGTATGGTGGGATTGAAAGGGCATTGTTCATTACGAGCTTTTACCACCGGGCAGAACTACTGATTCGGTTCTCTACTGCCAACAACTGATGAGATTAAAGCAAGAAGTTGAGAGAAAACGGCCGGAATGGATCAAAAGAAAGGATGTGGTCTTTCATCACGATAACGCTGGACCACACACATCTTTAGCCACTCAGCAAAAATTAAGAAAGTTTGGCTGGAAGTTGTTAATGCATCCGGCATATAGCCCTGGACCTTGCACCTTCAGATTTCTAGCTGTTTCGGTCTCTACAGAATTATTTAGGCAGTGTCAGGTTAACCACAAGAGAGGACTGCCAAAACGACTTGTCGCGTTTTTTTGATCAGAAGTCCCAAAATTCCTAGAGCAAGGGGATCATGTCCATACCTACAAGATGGCAGAAAGTTATCAAACAAAATGGTATATATATACCATAATTACCATAATTAAATGTAAATAAACTTTGAAAAAAAATTTCTTGAATTTTTATATAAAATGCGAAGAAACTTTTTCCCCGACCTTATATTTCACTTCGTCTAAACTAATTCCCTTCATATTAATTACACTTCCTTTGGGTAGAGTGGTATTCTCGTTCAACTGGGGCAAGGCGACAATCGGAATCCTTTCTACAACATACGATTCCACAAAAACACGACGACGCAATAAAATTCCATGGATTAATAGTTCACAGGGCTCATCCATTGTCACCAGGTAAGTACCAAATACAAGCTGATTGCTAATCTCTTCACCACATTGCTTAGTGAGGGTAGTTCTCAATCTACTACAAAGTAACCAGCTATTTGCTCTAACTTCTTGGGCCCTGACCTCTTCAATTTGAATTTCACGCTGTTCACAGGATGTATGATTATTTTTCTCGAATTTCATCAGCTGCTCTACACAGGTAAGTTCATAGTATAGAGCTTGACTATCTGCGATGCATAGGTATTGATCACCAGAAGACAATTGACGACAGGGTTTTATAAGCGGTAAGTATTTCATTCCTTTCGCCAGAAGGTAAGGATATTTAGGGATTATAGTTAAGGTTTTATTTTCGATCTCATAGAAAGTTGGTAAGGAATATATCTTAAAATAATTATACAACGTCTTGTCAGTAAACGGAACTTCCATTATAAAAGTTATCTTATAATCTTTGATAAAGGATTTTACACAAATAGTTTCCTCAATTTTTAATAAATTTTCTTCTTATGGTGGATATATTAAATTTTCATGGTTAGAAATCAAATTTAGGTGATACAATAATTCTGTAGAGTTTACAATTGATGGATGTAATATTGAGATCTTACTTAATGATAATGCTGTTTCAATTTCACTTAACCTTGCAAAGATTGTACGAAAACTACTCGTGAATATCGAAAATAACCCTGTGAGGTAAGTTAGAAAAATCCAATTATTTTGCTTACTACTTAAATCTTTCATAAGTACTTCAATCTTTGTCAGGCGATTGTGAAGATTTACAGTATTCTTATTTATGGTTTCAGTCACATTAATAAAACTGTCAAACATTTTAGCTTTAGCTCCGAAATAAGTTTATCATACTTAATTGCATCATCGTGATCTAAATTGCTTGTAATTAATTTTATAACAGAACCCAATGGATTTATAAGTCCTCTTTTAGAACGTTTCTGCGGAACTAGTTGTCGGTATTTTTCTACTGCTATGTCGCGTATGAACTCTGTGTGAACTTTCATGTCTGTAAGTTCTTGAGAATATGATGCGTTCCAATCAATAATTTTGCACATTTGTTGGTAGTTAATCGATATGCGATTTAAATCATTATGAATCTGTTTTAGACTTACAAGTTTAATTATAGTCCAGTGACCAACTTGAATACTTGCTTGGCCTTCTTTTACCGGGAATATTCCTGGGTTTCCTTCAAGATTTTGCAGATGAAGGGCCAGCGATGGCATCACTATAAGTAGGACGCCACACCACCCGCGGAGGGCGTTTGACATTTTTAATGGGGGTCTTAGAAATTCTTTTTCCTATTTGTATGGGAAGAACATTCTTTTCCACTTGACCTACAACCTTCGCCTTTACATATCTAGGTTTATCCTTACTTTTACGCTTGTTAACATCTTTCGCAAAAATAGCCTCACCTTCATTAAATCTAACGACTTCACCACCTTTCCTTTCCCTATGTTTTTTTTTTATCGCTAGCATTTTATCTGCAAGATGCTTATTCATAACCTTGATACGCTTTGCATGATCCTTAATAATTTTCTGGAAGTCTTGTTTTTTTAACTATAACTATAAGGACTACTGGCGTCGGTGTGCCCGAACACAACTTCAAATGGAGTAAGTTCAGTAACAGAATGAATGGTATGGTTATAAGCCATAACCGAATACGTCATTACGGATGCCGCATCAGTACATCTCTTTTCGTAATTTGCCAATCTGTATATTTCAATTAGAGTAGAATGGAAACGCTCTATTAAGCCCATTGAATTAGGGTTATTTGGCGTGCCGATGTGAAGTTCGACCTTATGTAAACGTAAAAATTCCTTCATCAATTCGATATTGAATTCCGTACCTGGGTCTGAACTAATTTTTCTAATGATGCCATAGTAGGAAAAATATTTCATCAAGGCTCGGACGACCTCCGAAGTAGATTTGTTAGGAATTTCAATGGCCTGTCCTAGTTTGCTAAAGGCGTCTATAAGGGTAAGATAGGTTTTACCTTCAATACTAAATAAATCTATAAATAGTTCCTGAAACGGAGCATTTTGAGTTTGCGTCAATTGTAAGGCCGGTTTGATAGGTCTTCTATCATACTTCATTTTCCGGCATGCTTCACAACTATTAATAATTGCTGTTACTGTTTCTTGCATTTTATCCCCATAATAATTTCTACGAAGCCTAGCTAATGTCTCCTTAATGCCACGATGACATGTCTTTCCTTCATGGCATTTAAATATCATATCTCTCTGTTCTCCTTCATCTTCTACGCATATTACTCTTTCTGTACATTCATAAAGATTAAGACCTTCTTTAAAATTTTGAATTATTACATTACTGAATAATCTACGATGTTCTTTATCCTCAAAATAAATGAAATATTTAATTTTTGATTTTATGTACTCTTTTAAAAATTCCTTTACTAACTCTGGGTTATCTTTTGGTAGGAAAACTTCTAACACTTTCTGTTTTTTACTTGAGAGATCCTTGACTTGTAATTTATTTTGGAGCCATGAGAACACTAAAATTTGATTTGGCTTAGTGTCCACAGCTTCGTGCAAGATGGGTATTCCTGTGGACTCATTTAAAGCTGAATGAACTGTACATGATTTACTAGATTCAGACACGGGGTCCTCGTTAATAGTTTCATCCATGAATTCTATACTTCTAGCAGTTGCTGTCCTACTCATGTCTGATATAGTTATAGTTTAAGAATCACTGCATTCTAGTCTGTCTTTAGATTTGGAATTCTCTGTACAATTTTCATCAACATTTACTACAAGTTATTGATTATCGTCTACTGAATTTAAGGCATTTAATTTTATTCTAGAAAAGGCGTCAGCGTTGGTATTTTGCTTGCCATTTTTGTAAATTAATTCAAAATCGTATTCTTGTAAGCGAAGTCTCCAACGTGTAAGTTTACTACTAGGATCTTTCAGAGACTGAAGCCATACTAAGGGTCGATGATCAGTGTATATACAAAATTTCCTACCGTATAAGTAGGGTCGGAAGTGTTTGACTGCCCATATGATAGCGAGCAATTCTCGTTCAATCGTACTATAACGCGATTCCGTATCGCTAAGGGTGCGACTAGCGTACGCAATAGGCTTATCCCTGCCAATTACTCCCTGCGACAAAACTGCACCAAGAGCTACGTTCGATGCGTCAGTGGTAAGTATAAAAGGTTTGTCATAATCGGGGTATTGTAATAGAGGGGCATGTGTCAAAAGTTCCTTGCATTTGTTAAATGCGTCAATGTATTTTTGGTCTATTACAATTTTGTTACGTTTTTTTAAGCATGATGTCAATGGTTGGGTAATTTTTGCAAAGTCCTTAATAAAACGTCGGTAGTATCCTATCAGTCCAAGAAAACTTTTGATTTCAGTCGTCGTTGATGGTAATGGGTATTTTAGTACAGCCATAATTTTGTCATCGTTAGGTTTCAGTCCATCCTTAGTAATTTTATGTCCTAGGTATAATACTTCCTTACGTAAAAACTCAGATTTGTCAAGTTGAATTTTCATGTTAGTCGCTCTAAGTCGGTCAAAAACGGTTCTTAAATTTTGGATCATGTGGTCCAGGCTGTTTCCATATACAATAATGTCATCTAAATATACCATACAGTGTAGTCCTTGTAACCCACGCAAAATGTTGTCCATTGTCCTCTGGAATGTAGCCGGGGCAGTTTTTAACCCAAACGGCATTCTGAGGAATTCGAAATGTCCATTTTGAGTGGAAAAAGCTGTTTTCTCTCTGTCATTCTCATCTAATTCTATTTGATGGTATCCGCTTGCTAAGTCAAGTGTAGTATAATAAATGCTTTTCCCTAACTTGTCAAAAAGGTCAGTAATATTGGGTATTTGTCGTCTGTTGTAATTTCATTAAGTCTTCTAAAGTCAATAACCATCCTATACATAGCCTAGCATAAAGTAATATGGCAAAATCAAAGAAAAGAAATAGGTTCAAACCAGCGGCACCCCCTTCCACGTTTCATGTGGACTTTTGCAACATTAGGGGCTTACATTCCAACCTCAACGCTGTTCACTACCATCTCGAATCAGCGCGGCCGGCCTTATTTTTTCTGACGGAGACACAAATATCTGCTCGAGAAGAAGCATCTTACCTTCTGTATCCTGGATATAGATTGGAACACAAATTTATAGCACACGCTGGTGTCTGTGTGTTCTCTCGAGAAGATATTTGCTGTCAGCGCCTTGATTTTCTTGAAGGAAAATCAATCTCTGTCTACCATCTGCGTACGCGTTGACCATGGCGGTCAAACGCATGTTTACATCTGCTTGTACAGGTCTCATAGCGGCAATACCGAAATTGATCGACTCTACGAGCACGTTCAAGGGGCGATTGACTATGTGCAAGAGCAGATTCCCTGTGCCGAAGTGGTGATCCTAGGCGACTTCAACGCCCATCACGCCGAATGGCTAGGATCACGTACAACGGACTACGCGGGGAAATCTGCTCACAGCTTTGCCTTGGCTAATGGCCTCAGTCAGTTGGTGTCCAGCCCAACTCGGATCCCTGACATTGACGGTCACTTTGCTTCCACTCTGGACCTCCTGCTTACCACCCACCCAGGCGACTATGCCGTATCCGTCGAGGCGCCGCTTGGTTCGTCAGATCACTGCCTAGTACGAACATCGGTACGTTTGGCACGTCCTGTTGATCGGCGTCCATGCGCGTCTCGCCGGGTCTGGCATTTCAAATCGGCGGACTGGGATGGTTTGCGGGAATTTTATTCTTCATATCCGTGGAGGCGCATTTGTTTCTCTTCAGATGATCCCGACGCTTGCGCACTTTCCATCGCCGACGTGGTTCTCCAGGGCATGGAATGTTACATTCCAAACTCTGTGGTGACCGTTGGTGGGAAAACCCAAGCCTGGTTCGACAGAAACTGCTCTAAGGCTAGTAGCCTGAAGCAATCTGCTTATCAGGATTGGGTAAAGGCGCGCAGGCTCGGTTCTACAGACGCATCTCAGCTGAAGAAGAAATTCAATGCTGCCTCCTGGTTCTCAAAAAAGCAAATCACCAAGGCAAAGTTCAAGCACATTCACAGAACAGGCAAGAGACTTCTGGGCAATCCTTGTGGTAGTCGGGCCTTTTGGTCTCTAGCCAAAGCCATACAGGGCAATTTCTGTGAATCGTCCCTTCCACCGTTGCGTAGAGCAGACAATACCCTGGCCCATACCGCTAAAGAAAAAGCCGATATATTGGGCACGCTCTTTGCGTCGAACTCGACTGTGGATGACGAGGGGAAGGCACCACCCAACATCTTGCGGTGTGACGAGCTGATGCCTGACGTGCGTTTTAACCAAACTGCTGTGCGTCAAGCTCTCTTCTCCCTCGACATCAACAAGTCGAGTGGGCCGGACGGTATACCTGCTGTTGTGCTAAAAACGTGCGCTCCGGAGTTGACCCCGGTTTTAACGCGCCTATTCCAACTCTCTTACTCTGCCGGCATCGTGCCGTCTTCCTGGAAGGTGGCTCTGGTCCACCCTATTCCCAAAAAAGGAGATAGGTCTAATCCATCCAACTACAGACCAATTGCTATAACCTCCCTGCTCTCCAAACTAATGGAGCGAATAATAAATACCCAACTGCTCCAGTATCTAGAAGATCGCCAGTTGATTAGTGACCGTCAATACGGTTTCCGCCACGGCAGATCGGCTGGCGATCTTTTAGTATACCTAACTCATTGCTGGGCAGAAGCAATTGAGAGCAAGGGAGAAGCATTGGCTGTAAGTTTGTATGTCGCGAAGGCCTTCGACAGGGTGTGGCACAAGGCTTTGCTGTCTAAGCTGCCTTCCTACGGAGTACCCGAGAAGTTGTGCAATTGGGTTGCCAGCTTTTTATCGGAGCGGAGCATCAGGGTCGTTGTCGACGAAACATGCTCGGACACTAAGCCCATAAATGCTGGCGTCCCACAAGGCTCTGTGCTGTCGCCCACACTGTTCATCATGCATATCAATGATATGCTTGATATCAAGAATATTCATTGCTATGCTGATGACAGTACGGGCGATGCCCAGTATACAGGCCATGCCAATATGTCTCGGGTGCAGATTGAGGAGAGGAGGAAAAAACTTGTGTCTGAAGTCGAGACATCTCTGGAGCGGGTCTCAGAATGGGGCCGACTAAATTTAGTCCAATTCAACCCCGAGAAGACACAAGTTTGCGCGTTAACCGCTAAAAAAACCCCCTTTGTCATAGCACCACAGTTTCAGAACATTCCCCTTAACATCTCTAAGAGCATTGGGATCCTAGGTGTCGACATTTCGAATGAAGTTCAGTTTCGGGACCACTTGGTGGGTAAGGCTAAACTGGCTTCAAAGAAGTTGGGAGTGCTCTACAGAGCTAAGCGGTACTTCATGCCTGAGCATAGGATGTTGCTTTATAAAGCACAAGTCCGACCTCACATGGAGTACTGCTCCCACCTTTGGGCCGGGGCCCCAGCTTGCCAAGTGGATCCTTTCAACCGAATCCAACGGCGAGCTATTCGTCTTGTCGACGATCCCATGCTCACAGACGGTTTAGAATCACTCGAGCTGCGGAGAGATGTGGGCTCTCTGTGTGTTTTCTACCGTCTGTATAGTGGGGAATGTTCTGATGAACTGTTTAACCTAATACCTGCGGTTAACTTTCGTTACCGCACATCACAAAATAAAGTCAGGTTCCACCAACACCACCTGGATACCTGGCGTTCGTCCACAGTTCGGTTCACACGTCACTTCCTGCCACGTACGTGTAAACTGTGGAACGAACTTCCTACAACGGTGTTCCCACAGTGCTATGACATGGGATCCTTCAAGAAGCGGGTCTTTCGCTTCCTTCGTGGCCGGCAACGCGATGGTGACGCCCCTGGTGTTGCCATTGTCCATGGGCGACGGTGATCACTTACCATCAGATGACCCGTCTGCTCGCTTGCCTGCTTAGGCCATAAAAAAAAAATACTTCCTTTCACCAGATGCGTCAGTCTTTTTGGGCACCAAGTGAACTGGGGCATTCCAAGGTGAATGCGACTCTTGAATGACATTGTCTTTTAATAATTGGTCAACTTGTCTATTAATTTCGTTTTGGACAAACGGAGCCTGTCTATATGGTTTCACATAAATAGGGTCTGCGCTCTTAGTTCGTATGTGATGTTTTACTGAATTAGAAAATGTCAAGGGAATTTTGTCACAATAAAATATGTCCTTGTATTCTTTGCAAAGTCTGTAAATCTTTTCTCGTTCTTCTTCGTTTGTGTGGTCAAGTCTAAGTTTACTTAAATTGTCTTCAAGTAATCTGTCTGTCTCTATGTCGGTCTCATTGTTAATAAAATTTAAATTACAGTCAACATTTTCGTATTTTGTCACGCAAAGTGGGTGTTTTATATTAAGTCGTTTTGAGCTATCTGAACAATTTTGATTTACTGTATATGCGTACCCATTTACACAATTGACCAAAGCGCTAGGCATACGCAGACCATTCTCAAATTCTTGAAAATCAAGTACAGCATCACCCGAATGCTGATCGACTGGTAGCTTAACTCGTAGCTCGGT
Source organism: Ochlodes sylvanus (assembly GCA_905404295.2). Classification (NCBI taxonomy): domain Eukaryota; kingdom Metazoa; phylum Arthropoda; class Insecta; order Lepidoptera; family Hesperiidae; genus Ochlodes; species Ochlodes sylvanus. Next base: position 14,637,749 of record FR990122.1, on the reverse strand, counting down.
TCGTGGTGGTACATCAACTATATAATTTAGATTATTATTTATTATAGGAATACAAGTAGTGCTAGTTGTTAATATTTGATTCTTTAAATCAATTACTGCACCTAATTATTGCAAAAGGTCTTTACCAATAAGTCCGTCATATCTTGGATCAACATCGTATAAATAAAATTTATGCCAATTATCTGTCGCAAATACAGGTAAAAGAGGAATTTCTAGTACTTTATCATGTACGCTAGAAGCATGGGTACTAACCACTACAAAATTTTCACTTCTAATAAATTCACTAAAATATTCACAAGCCTTTCGGGGACTTATGAAAGATCTCATGCTTCCGGTGTCAATCATCATTTTTGCGTCTATTTCTTCTAAATAAATGTAGGGAAGCTTTAGATTGGGATCACAATTTAGTTCTAAGATTTCTTGTCCTTGTCCGAGGCTTCTTTCCGAAAATTTATATTCTGATTATCCATGTCATTTAAGTCGGCAGAGTCGTCATAGTCATTAAATGTATTGTCGGTGTAATATTCGTCATAGTATCCATACTCATTCATACATACATACGGACTGTATTCACACTCATAATCGTTCATATTAAGTTCATTTAACGTAAAACCTTGTTTGGGCCTTGATGGGGCCGTCCTCATTGAAACGTCTTGGTCTTTTAAAGCCTGAGGGGTATTCGATTGAATTTGTTGTAGCGGTTTATTTCCGAATTGTTGCGGTGGTTTATATCCAAACTGTAAGGGTGGCCTATAGCCAAATTGTTGAGGTGGCTTATAGCCAACCGGTTGAAATGGTCTATAACCAAAGTGTTGTGGCGGTCCATTACCAAATTGTTGGGGTGGTCTATAACCAAATTGTTGGGGTGGTCTATAGACAAATTGTTGGGGTGGTCTATAACCAAATGGTTGAGGTGGTCTATAACCAAACTGTTGTGGTTGCGAACTTGGTTGAAGACGATAACCGGAGTCAGGTCGGGGCATTTGACCTTGACCTAAAAATCCAGGTACCGATTTTTGTGCATATTGGGGATTAAATTTTGACTGAAAAGGTAACAGAGGTTTGTTCCCAAATGCTTGGTTACTACCATGAATGCGGTTACGCGCGTTATATTGATCTAGGAAGTTAACTTCCTCAAGGACAATACTTAAGGCTTCTTCGAGGGTTTTTGGCGATTTAAGCCTAACAATACGCACCATATTTTCAGGAAGGTTATATAAAAATACATTCAAAGTTGTATTATTGTAGATAATTAATTTAGCGCGTTTTAATTCCTCATTATCAATAGCATTCACTTTTGACATTAGTAACGAACGAACACTTTGAATTCTGTTACAGAAATCTAAAAAGCTTTCTCCGGATTTAATTTTTAAAGATTCTAATTCTATATTAATACAAGCTTCACTACGCGGGTCTTCAAAATGTTGAATTAGCAGTTCCTTCAACGCGGACCATGTAACAATATCTTCGCGTTCTGATAAGAGCGCAGCTGCATCCTCTCTAAGTCTACTCGTTATAGCATTAAAAACATAAAGATTTTGTTCCACACTTCCTTTGAACCGATCAAGCACATATTTACACTTTCGCAAATAAAGGTTTAACTGTCTTTTATCACCATTAAATAACTGAATTAATTCTATAATATCTTTTGGTATTTGTTCGACTGTCGTCATGATTAAAAAGTAGTAACTAATTAGAGGCAGCAACTGGCTTTAATTAAAATCTTATTAAATTATGACACACACACATATAAAACAATAAAATGCACAATAGAATCACACAATAATGTATAAACATAAAATTAACTCACACATTTAATAATTTTGTAAAACTTGTAAAATTTGTATAAAAATTAAAATTGCGAAAATATCAAAATTATTCAACTATAATAATCATTGAGTTTTAAATGATTGTATTTTATATTTATACTTAATTTGTTCAATAAGGATTACATTAATAATTGTTAAAATATAAACTCTCTTACGCTGAATTACTCTGTGTCTAGTTCCAAGAATTTGGACGATAGATAAGACCATAGAATTCCATACAGACCTATCTGACTATAATTATAAAACACTGTTATATGAGCAAGGTCTGATCTCAATTATAACACTTTTTAATTAAAATACGGGAGGATTTGAAGGACAAAGGATTGGCGAAAAGTTTTACTCACCAACCGCTTCCGACTCACATACTCGATGATTTTCACGCTTCCACAAAATAATATTTATTTGGTTCGTCGGATTTTCTCTGCTTCCGTAGATTTGACGCTTACTTTTTCTTGACGAATTTAGTCGTCGGAAAAATGAGCTAACTACGAGCTTCAACGAGAAAATCCTACCGGCTGCGCCACTTTTGGTTTCGAGCGTAGAAACCGTTTATACTTGTAAACTTAACTAAAATAAAAAAACGTAGTACCGATTTGAAGGCTACTTTATTACTGAATCATAATGCAGATACATGGTGGGCTCGTACGGTGGCTACATTCCGCTGAGCTGTTACGAGGCACATCGCCACGGGTTGATATGCTATAACTATACATCCATATTCAATCTAAGGCCGAGGATTGATGGGTATCCATAACTATCTGTTTATAAACCTCGTTTATTTATTTGGTTATTTCTTTAATCATTCATTTATTTATTTATTTCTTTTATTTATTTACTCATTTATTTATGTATTCATTTATTTATGTATTCATTTATTTATTTATTCTTTTTTTAATTTTTTTATTTTTTTTATTCTTCTTGTAAGAACTGAAATCAGGTTTTTTTTTTACAAAATATACAGTACTTCTAATTATAGTAGCTTAATAGCTTATTATTATAGTAGCTTAGTAATTACTAACTCTTTATTATCATTCGCAACATTATTATGTTTCAGACTTTCGTCAGCACAAACTGCACTGTCGTGCGACATGTTTTAGTTGTACTACGTTTCTTCGTAGACATCATATCAAACTCAAACTCAAATCATTTATTTCATGTAGGTATTTTTGAACTTTGAACACTTTGAATGTCACATTTACCACCGTTTCGCTAAGGTGCCTTTAAATATTGCATTTTTAAATCTTTGAGGAGAAAAAGAAACGGCGAAAGAAAACTCCTCGGCACATCTTTTATAAAAAGTAATAATGCTTACAACTAGGTACATTTTTATTTATTTATTTATTCTTTATTGCAACCTTAACACTAAGGAGTACAATGGGCGGACTTAATGCCTGGTGGCATTCTCTACCAGTCAACCCTGGGAGCTGGTGAGAAGGTGTAGTAGGCGCAGATAATGCAAAATAATAATAATAAGATAATAATAGTAAATGGATGCAAATAATATCATATAATAATATATATCTATCTATCTATATACATATATATACTAGAAAGTACAAAAATATACATGATAATATATTACATTAGTTGATTACAACAGGTGATCTTATTCCAGTTGTTTCAAATAGTGCTGCCGAACCCGACTCTTAAAGGAGCTCAAAGTGGGCGATTTCCTGATATCTACAGGCAAAGCGTTCCAGAGCAGTATAGACTGAACCGTGAAGGAATTACCGAAGTAACCAGTTTTATGGTTTGGAAGACTAACTTTAAGGTTAGTTGAAGAACGGAGTCCTCTGTCATGTGTTGAACAGGCGAACTGAAAATTTTCCTTTAAATAAACAGGAGAAGTCGCATTATTCAATATAGAATATAATGCGCAGAGAATCCTGGAGTTCCGCCTTAGACGAATTGGAAGCCATTTAAGTTGGGAACGAAACTGGGAAATGTGGTCATACTTGCGTAAGCCGAAGATGTACCTAATACAATTATTCAGAAGGCGCTCCAGTTTATTCAGAAGTTCCCCGGACAGATCTGTGTAACAAACATCAGCATAATCCAGAAGGGGAACAACAAGGGCCTGCACTAACATGACTTTGGTCTTAACTGGTAGAATTTTTTTAAGACGGTACAGCGACCGCAGTGTGCTAGTCACTTTATTACCTACCTCTGTCACATGCGTGCGCCAGCTGAGGGTGGAATCAATATTCAGGCCAAGGTTTTTAATCGATTCTTGCCATGGGAGGTCTACGTCGTTGTACCTGATCGGTGGTAAATTCGTCTTGTCAATTTTGCTGAGCATTCTTGACCCACCTATCAGTATGGCTTGGCATTTAGCAGGATTAACTGTCACACCATACCTTAGAGACCAGTCCCTGATTGCTACCAGGTTCTCATTAATTGTGGTGATTGCACTTACTATATTTTCGATGTCAGTGTGAATATACAATTGTAGGTCATCTGCATACAGATGATACGAACAGTCGAATGTAGGACAAATGGAATTAATAAATAACGAAAACATTATTGGAGAAAGAATACCGCCTTGCGGCACGCCAGTATTGAGATATACCCAATCAGAGGATCTACCTCCAAGTCGAACTGACTGCTGACGGCCGCGAAGATAAGACGAAAACCAATCCAAAGTCGTGGGCGAAAACCTAAAATGTGAGAGTAAGGATAACAGGATGTCGTGGTCAACTGTGTTAAAAACATTAGAGAAATCAACAAGCACCACACACATCACATATTTTGTACCTACATACAAATACATACATACTAACATGAGCAGAACCGGACGCGGATGTCTATTTCCAAGCATCCTTGTCATTATTATATTCTTCAACTGTATAATACCCTTTCTCTATGAGTCGTATTTTTACATGTTTCTTAAATATTTGTATGGGCAAATCAATAATAAACTTTGGTACTTCATTAAAAAAAACGTACACCGAGCCCCACAAATGACCGCTGGGCCCTACGAAGGCGGTACGAGGAAGTCACTAAATGGTGCATGTTTCTAGTTTGCCGACTGGATAATATATTGTAGGACTGTAGGAGAGTAGACGCAAACGGAGAGTTGAAACGAACTTCGCTCCAATCTTGCTCTCTTTTTGGGTCATCTCTCGTGCGCAGCGGTTGTCGACGCGATTTGTTCCTAGTGGTGAAATAATTTCAGTTTCTTATTTTCTAAATCTTATTTTCATTGTGCGGTTAGTAAAGGAGAGACCCAATTTCCGGCCAAGACTTGACACGTATCAATTATATACCAAAAAAAATGTCTTATTTACTTAATTTACGTAAATAAATATTAGCTTTATTGTCAGTGGCCAAACGGAGATATTAATTTTTTCTTTTTTTATTATTTATCACTGTCTCCGTAAATATCTGACACTATGACACTATAAGTTTTTAATCGTATTATTAAATGCTATCTCTGTAAATGTTTATCATAGTACGCAAATAGGGCTTGCCCGTACGTAGACATGGGAACTCGTAACGTTACATTATTTTAACTATCGAGTAAATAATCGATTGTTGGGTGTCGTTCCCACGGTTACACGTCTTTATTCAAATGAATTATGTTTAAAATGTATGTTGATATTATCCATAATATACAAATAAACTACTATTATTTTATTGAGGTGGTTTGATGTCTAGAAGAAAACAAAAATCGATACTGAGTACTTCAATGAATCGATTTAAAAATGTCGTCCATTTTGTCAAATGTCAATCACGACGTATGTCAAAATGTCAATGGCACTAAGATTAGAGTTCTGTTTTCTATTCGCTTTCGTACTCTTGCGCTGGTGAATGTGTTTTCGTTGTTTTTGCGATTTTACGTTGTTTTTGCGATTTATATATCTATACTACAACTTCTGCTTGAATACTGGACTCCGAGATCGACTGCTTCCTGACTGACCTTTGCCTGAACACTGGTTTACGTACCCTGCAATCTCTATTGAGATTGGCTAGAACACCGGTTAAACTGAATCCTGCTTTCTTGTATAACCTTTAACAGGTTTGCTTGAAATCAACATGAATCTGTGTATTAATTGTGGAATAGCAACCAATCGCTGTAATGCTATTGGAAGAAGATCATTGGACGATGACGCGATACTTGCATTGTACGGGAATGGATCGCTCCTCAAGTTGTAAGTACTTAGTTATTCTATAATCTCTAAACTGCTACTGCTACTATTAATAGATTTTTATACATACCCATGTAATTCATTTGAGACCCCTGACTATAAGCATACTTAATATTAATGAAACTAAATATTTTTTCAGGTCCATTCTAATGATTTTGTCTGCCAAGCTTGTTGGAATGTCGCCAGCAGTGAATTAAATGTTGAAAACAGACCAGAGGTGTCATCTATGGGGCACCGTCGAGTTTGCATTCTCTGTGGACGGTCTCTTTTAAGAAGAATACGGTTTCACCAATTATGTACTGCCTCTGAGCAAGAACGCAGAATAAGGGATGTTATAAAGGAATGGATCTTACCAAGAACGGTGTGTAGTTTTATAGCGTTTATCTATACTTATAATAAAACTGTAAAAACGTGTCTGTACATTGAATATATTTGCCAAAAAAATATTGAGGGGGGTTAAAAAACAGTAATAGAACACTATTGACGTGTGCAGCAGGGTTACTAAAATCTCGAATGAGATTTCGAATCGTTCATCTCTGGGCTATCACCACCAAGGCAATAAAGTCTATTCTAAAGTCTAGAATGCAAAGTGAGCATGTTTGATCCTGGTGGGCTGATATTTATTTGGTCCTGGGTGTTAGTGATATTATTTGTATTGTCCATGCCACCTGCAATACAAGAAATGCTTCTGTGAGGGTACGAGTGTGTAAGCATAAATAACTAAACAACACACATCTTTAAAAAAAAATTAAATAGAAATTGTATTTCTTTCAGTCTCAAGCATTTTCAAACTTGCTATTTATTTTTAGGTTGGTGCTTCAAGGAAATAATTGGCAAGAACCATCACAACCAGCACAACAACCTCAACCGGTTGAAAGGATAATCCCTACTGGCCCTGTAGCCTCCATAATATTGCCCGATTATTTTAGACCAAGTGTAACAGAGAGCAGATGTTTTATTGAAGGGTGTCAGAGAAGAGAACGAAATAATGTTCCCCTTAATAAGCGTCAATTTTTGCTAAAAATGTACAATTATTATGTACCACCTAATAACCGCTTGTGTGATTTTCATTTATCATGCACATCATGGGATTTCCTAAATGGAATTACTGAAAATATAAATAACACGTTTACAGCAAACCAAATACAAGACATGTTGACCCTAAAAGATGTGGAATCTAAATTGCTGGACTTTGAAAATATTAACAGCATTGATGACCATATTTTTTACCACTGGGTAGGTTTTAATAAAGTACAGTTTCAACAGATTCTGAGTAGGCTACCTCAGTTGTTAAATAATAAAAGGGGGTCAACTTCATTAGCTGCTTATTTAATAAAGCTAAGAACTGGGGACCGTCACTGTTAAAAATACCAAAAAGTACTCTAGGTACACTTATAAATCTATAATCTAATCTAATATCTAGGTACACATATGGGAATAAATAATATTACCAGAGAACAAATAATAGATAGAAATCTTTTAATTCCTAATGGATTGTTTGGTGACTACAACGGTGATATAAAACCAATAATTATTTTAGATGGCACATATATTTATGTGCAAAAAAGCAGTAACTACTCATATCAAAAAAAAACTTACAGCCTCCACAAGTACCAAAATCTAGTAAAACCGTTTTTGATGGTGTATACAGATGGAAGTGCTGGGTCCCTATCCCGCTACTACCTCTGATGCAGAAATTATTAAAAATGAATTTAAAGATAATTCTGCATTAAGACAATACTTTCAACCTGATGACGCCTTTATTTTAGATAGGGGGTTTCGCGATGCACTACCATATCTTAATGATTATGGCTACAGGACATAATAATATGTTCCAGGGTCATTACAGACGGGTGAATCCCAACTTCCAACTTTAGCAGCGAACAAATCCAGGGCAGTTACAATATGTAGGTGGGTAGTAGAGGAAGTCAACGGGCGTTTTAAGCGCGACTTTAAACTGCTTAGGCAGGATTATTTTAACACAGCCTCTAAAAACCTAATGGTTGATTTTGTAGTAGCTGCCGCTCTAATTAATGCTTTTCACCCCCCCCATAACAAACCGCGATGACGCTCAGGAAATTCTCCAGAAGATTCATCAATGTAGAAAACCGACTAAGTTATTACAACATTTATAATAACGTAAATAGACGTTGGGCTGAATATCAGCCCATTGATGTTGACCAAGATAATTTAAGAGAATTTCCTGAGCTATAATTTAGTGAGCTTATCACATCTCACTTGGTACATACCAATTAAAACAGGCTCGGTCATATTATGGGGAGCATATAAGAGCAAATGGCAGATATACGATTGAAGTATGCAGAGAGGTCGACAGCTATCTACTACAAGAGCTGTCGGTATCGGAGACCACGTGGTTGTTAAGAGGCCGAATACAGTCTAGGCACATAAGTTCAAAAACTTATTTTGTATATATTTTGATTGATAGTACAAAAAGCGGGAGGGATGCCACAGTTCAATATTATTGCAACTGCGTGGTGGGGAAAAGGACTGTGGGTTGCTGTGCTCATACTATGAGCATTATAATTATGGTACCTTGGTTGGGCAAGGTACCAAGAGAATAATGTATCAATATATTATAATGAAGATGATAATGATTAAACATCTTAAAAAAGAAACTGTTTTTAATTTGAATTCCCCTTCGAAGACTACTTACATATAGCTGCCTAATATTGGTTTAGCTAATGAATTGTCATATTGATAATAGTAAAAGCAGTGTTTTTTTGTTTTAAAGGAACTGCCTTTTAATATTGTACTAGCTACAAATGCACGTACTTTCCTATAGGTTTACAGATCATCGCAATTAATTAATAGATACCTAATGATAACTGATAAGTATGTAGGTACTATGAACGTAGTACGTACGGGTATTTACAATTAGTACATATATTATTATTAACGATAATTATACAAAACTTGACTTAAGTACCATTATCATTTATTGATATTTCCTTCAATAAACAGGTAACACTCAAAGTGACACTCAATACCTACTTTGCGAAAATTATAACCTATAAACCTTATGTTTATCCAACGATTACTTTAAATGGCCATTGCTGGCAGCCCTGAAAATTGTGTCACTTAAACATTATATTATGTTATAATTGATGGCAAATTTTCAGTTTTGTCATGTCAGGCCTGAGGTTGTATGGGAATTGGGGTTGTCCTTTGGGTTGTTATTTAGTTATGTGACGTAATTGTTGTAAATGATGAATGATAAATGTGTAGTAAATTAAACATAAATGTAATTTGGTGCCATAGTTTTATTTGAAGTATTAGTTTTGTGCTCCTGAGTATAGTTTTGTATAGTCCTTGGTTTGTGAGCCGCTACGATCAGAAGTGGGATAGGTAGCCTTGCAATTGCCTATCCCGCTTTGCCATCTTGTTGAGTGCCTAAATAGCAACCCATTTTGTATTTTTCTTAACGAGCATTGTTTTTAGTGCGTGTATTATTGATTTGAATGTCGGACGAGTCGCGTTCGCATTGTAGATCACATAGCAGATCGCGTCGACGCCGATGTAAGAATAGGTTGACAATCCGTGTGGCGTAACGGTTGCCATGCCGGACTGCTGTTGAAAAGGTTCTGGGTTCGATTCCCGGCGAAGCGGAAATTTTAATAATGAGTTTAAATTTCTGTTCTCGGTCTAGGTGTGTGTGCGTGTTCTTGTCATTGTGTGCGGTCCGTGACACTCGCGACACGGGAAGTCCTATTGTGGGGCTATGAGTGTTTCATCACCGTATTCATATATCGTATTGGACGACCCCGTAGCCAAGTTGGTAGTGGCCCTGCCTGCGAAATGAGGAGGAGGAAGATATACAGATAAATGTTTGTTCTCGGGTCATGGGTGTTAGTGATGTGTAACTTGTATTGTCCATGCCACCCGCGACGCAGGGAGTCCTGGTGCGGGGGTATGAATTATTTTATTTATTAATTAATTTATTTATTTATTTATCGTTACCCATTGCTGGGCTCTAAGAGGTGGGCGTAGCGACGACGAACGATTTACGATTTTTATGGTTTGTGACTATGGAACCGTACGAACAGTTTTTACTTATTATGTACTTACACCGTTGACTTTAAGTACAAAATCGCCTTGCATAACAAATTGGGATAGTTAATGAATTAAGTATCCGAAATTAGAGCCGGGGTGAGCGCGTCACATAGATTTTATTTGTAATTTAAGTAATATTTTTGGTCAGTTATAATTTATAATACGAATGAAAAGGTTTGTATCGTCATCCATGGTGCGTACTGCGAATGGACTGGACTGGAGGACTGGAATAGCTTGCCTGCGTCGGTGTTTCCACCTGTGTAGGATGTGGGAGTCTTCAGGCGAAGAGTGAATAGGCTTTTATAAGTTAGTGCGTTCAACACCTTGGACTTCATCGCGACTTGCCATCGGGTGTGATTGTAGTCAACCATTACCTTATTTAATATGAAAATAAATGCGCACGTATCGAGAGAGAATAGATTTCCACAAGGCCCCCTCGGTTCGTGAGTCCAACGTTCAAATCACTCGGTTATCACTGAGTATGAGTGTGTAGCGTAATTTTATAAATGTCTTGTTCGCGTACTCCATATTTATTCTTCTCAACGTTGTGTATATTCCCCAACTCTGTTACAATCGCATACGTCTCCCATTGATTGTTATACTGGCTCGCCGCAAGCGGGCGTGCAAGGCGTGCACAGAACGCGGGCGGCACGTCCAGGGGGGCGGCAAATCGAGCGATCACGAATACATCAAAGTTTTATCTAATTACCTAGACTGCAGAAATACATGACTGCAGAAAAATTACGGCCTACCGAAATAATCCTGGTGCAAAACGTATGTCACTCAATAAGTAAATATTGCTATCGGAGCTTGCCTGGTTGCGCGTTGGCCTAGCTAAATATGCACAACGCTTATTTACAATCTCAATCTCTTCGTGAAAACTATCGTAACAAAAGCGGGTCAGGATCGCCGAAGCTTGCAATGGGCAAAGAGGAAATAAGTCATACAATTCCTGTCCTTTGCACACTCTTTACAGGAAACCAAGGGGCTGGCTATGTTGCTTGTGTGCTCGAGGCTTTGCATATGAGTCTCGTCCAGATCTGTGTCACAATTCACCAATAAAATTCATTCAAGTTTGATCGATACTTTTCTTATGTACCTACCTATAACAAAAACGAGCCACTTGAGCCGCCTTTGGCCGGGACTAAGCTTAATACAAGGTTTATTAGTAGTAGTATTAGTTAGTTAGTATTATTTGCTCTTATAGCACTAGAAGCGCTCATAGTACGGCGGCTAGTGATGTAGATACGTAAATTGTAGTGATCCATTTATGTTTTGAGCTAAGAGTTCGCTCAGTTAAAAAGTCCGTGTCTTAACAGGGACGCCATGTTTCCTTGCCTTTCTTTTAGTCTTGAATTTATAAAACGCCCTAGGTTTGAGATTGAATTCTGAATAACTAAACACGCTCTGCGTATGTTATGGATATATTTTGAAAAGTAGTTGAAAAGAAAAATCCATTTCGAACGTCTTCAAGACATTTGAGGAGACGGCAAATGCAGCTTTCACCACATATGTGAGAGGCATACGCAAGAAGGTATCACGACCACCGCTTTCGGTGGAATCCATGCTTGAGGGTAATTGAAATAGGACGACCGTTGGCGGTATCTGTACGACAGTCATTCGTGGCAATGAGCTTCATGTTAGCAAGCTTCCAGGAATTAGTTACTGATTCAGTCTTAATGCAGAGGCGTAACAAAATAAGTAAATGAGACCTTTGTGGTGGTACATAATTGCCAGAATCTAGAGTGAAATTTCGGCAAATGGAGGCGCGAACAAATTCGCTTTCTCTTTAGGCGCGGGAGTCAGGGAACCGTCTATCTTTACCATTGGAGACAGTTTCAGACCGACAAAACTTAATCGCTTTGGCATGATATTTCAAAACTATTGCCAAATGGTTGTTCAAAGATATATGTGTACAATCACTGATATGTATTTTGAATTTTTAATGCCTTTTGTATTGCCTTTTCGGCTTGGTCAAAGGTTTTGTTCTAAGAACCGACATTAGGAGCTATGCTGTATTGAGTATCAATCCAAGTTTTATACACGGAATATTTAAACCTTACTATTTCTCAAATGCCCTCGCATTCGACGTAAGAACCAAGAGTTAGCTTTACTACCTTTGGGGAGGTTATCGTCGGAGAAAAGGATACAAAAAAAAAATTTGCTTAAAGTATCACTGTTATCAATTATAGCATCTGTGTAGTTAATAATAATAATAATAATAACTTTATTTATCCATTATTGTACAATATTACAATAACAATGGTTCCTAATCTAAATAGCTTAAACAGTTATCATTTGTTACAGTTATGTTATACCTAAGTTATAGGGGATTATTAGCGGGGTCACTCTGTCTCCTAAACTAAGTCATTATTTGACTTGTATCTTAGGAGTCAGCGATTCTCCACTATATAATATGGTTACGGTGGGTTTCATGTAATTCCTGTTCAAATTGCGGGCACTTATATTAGTTAATGCATAGGGGACAGTAGGATGTTTGCGAAGTATTGTACGCAAAATAAATAGTTGTCTGACTGTTAGCACGCGACATTCAGAGTAAAGGTACGATGTAGGATACCTGAAGGGTTTGAAATTTTTTACTTTGAGGACGGCCCTTTGTGCAATTTCTAACTCTTTGAGTATAGTTTTAGCCGCTCCTCCCCACACTGGTATGCAATAGGATATAATCGATTCACATAGGCTAGTATACACTAAGTTCAATATCTTAGCATCAGCTGAGTTTCGTAATTTTTTAAAAATATAGATGATTTTCCTGACTCTCCCTGCCAGGGTATGAATATGCGTTCGCCAATTTAGTTTTTCATCCAATTCTACACCTAAATATTTAATGATTTTGGATCGTGTTAGTTCATCACATCCACAGTCTGTTAATGTGGTTACACATGAATGAGCTTTTATTTTAACAATAACATTTGAGTCTGTTTTTGGAGAAAATGTTATGAATTTGGTTTTGCTTACATTTAATGTAAGCAGATTATTATTCAACCAAGAGATTACTGTGCGAAGACAATTTTCAGCATTATTACGGAGGTCGGTCCAATTCGTGTCATATACAATAAGGGCGGTATCGTCGGCATAGGCAATGACTTCACAATTTGGTAAGTTTAGTTGACATAACTGATTAACGTAAATTTGGAAAAGGGTAGGACCGAGGACACTACCTTGTGGAATTCCATATGACAACTCCTCCTCCTCACTGATGTAGTCAAATATTTTCACTGACTGTCTACGGTCAGTTAAGTAGTCTTTGAAAATTCTTAGTGCATTGCCTCGTACACAAATGTGTTCCATTTTGTTTAATAGTCTAGAAACAGAGACAGTATCAAAGGCCTTACTAAGGTCAAGAAATATGCCTACACATTTATATTTGTCGTCTAATTTTTTAACTACTGTGTTCGTTAACTTGAGCAATGCATCTTCCGTAGAGACTCCACGCTTGAAGCCATATTGGTCTCGAGCAATTAAATCATTTGCTTCTAAAAACCCTTTGAGACTATTATTAAGAATACGTTCTAGTATTTTTGAGAGGGTAGTCAACACCGTGTAATGTGCTGAGTAAGGACACGTTCACACGGACGTATCATATAACGTTCCCATCGGCGTAGGTGTGCCTTGCAGGCAGTCTGCGACCGGACGGCAACTTGTGTACAACCGTTATAAGTAATAAAGTGAATTATCAGACAATACTTGTGTTTCGCTTTGACCTCCCCCTGACCACACTACATGGCGACCCTGCCATTAGTTGGTTCTGGGCGGAAGCTGGAGGAAGATTTTTAATCGGTGAACGAAGACAACAAGAAACATGGGGAAATCATACTCCAAAGAAGAAGTTATAGTTGCCCAAAATGCTGCCGGGGGTGGCGGCAATGTACAGACAAGCATGGACCAGCTGAGCCAGAACAACATTTTATTCCTTATATTGGTCGTGTTAATAACATTGGGATTGGTCATACTGTTGTGGAAGAAATATAAGGATGTACACCGTGAATGGATCCGACGCGAAATAAGGGGAGACCTGGTGAAGAACATTCGAGCACGGTGGTCAGGACGGCGCCACGAGCCTCGCGACCGAGAGCCGGAGCCGGAGGCCTGAGAAGTTGCAGCGGTGACTGTTAGTGAAGTGTAGTGATGTGTAGTGATGTGCAGTGAGTGAAAAAAAAAGAGAAGAACAGACTAAAAGGTACATTTTATTGTTAATTATTAGGTATTCGTTATTCGGTGGACTATGCGTTTTGTTTTATGGATATAGAAATTGAAAAATTATATGATAGTTTAGAAAAAATAAGAATAGATATAAGAAAGTTAGGAAAAAGGAAAACTGGGCCAAGAAAAACTTCTTTAGGTGAGAGTTCAGAGTCCTATTTAGACAACTATATTTTAGATATTCTATGTGATAAGATAGAAAGGTGTTACAGTGCGATATTATGCTATTTTTCGGTGGAAAACCAAACAGATAATTTCAGTAAAATTTCAGAAATGGCGAAATTTGATTTAAAAAGTGCATGTAATGTAATTCCTGTAATGGATGGAAATGAGGAGACAGTAGAAAAAATAATTGAAGGAATCGAATTGTTAGACAGTATGTGGACCGAACAGAATTGTAAAATGATGTTGATTTCTTTTGTCATTAAAACAAGATTAAATAAATCAGCGAAATTGAAATTACCGACTAAATATGAAACTATTGAGTCTTTTATTAACGATATTAAACGTCATTTATTAGCAAAGAAGTCAGCAACATCCCTCTTGATGCAACTTAATAATGTGTCTCAAAATGAAATGACCTTGGACGAATATTCTGATAAAATAGAGGAACTATTTGTGAACCTTACTGTATCTCAATCAGATAGTAATAACGAGGCGCATACTATTTTAAGGCCGATTAATGAATCGTTAGCGATAAAAAAGTTTGCCGACGGGTTAAGGAATAAAAGACTGGGCACTATCATCTCTGCTAGGAACTACTCGAATTTGAAAGATGCAGTTAGAGCGGCGAAGGATGAGGAGAGTGTAAGAGGAGAGAGTATGATGACGTATGTAGGTAGAGGACAAACTAGGAATAATAGAGGAGTGAGAGGTTTCTATCGCGGTAGGAACAGGAATTATTTTAATTATCAAGGTCGCGGCTACCAGAACAATAACAATTTTAACGGTTTTCACCAAAATAATTTGCACTATCATCAGCAAAGAAATTATTTTAGACGCAATTTTAGAGGCCCGACTAGTAATTTCAGAGGAAGACAAAACTATCGGCATCCGTCTGGTCGAGGTCGTGGACAGGGGAGAGCCTTTACGTGCGGAGAGGCTGTGACAGAGAAAGCGGAAAAGGAGCAACCAGAGGTAGGAGGAGACACGGCGGAGACAGGTGAGTCTTTTAGCAATTTTTTTCGCTGAGCGGGTTTTTACTATGGATACAATTAATTATGTTGATTTTCTTATAAATAACACGAGTACGAGACTTTTGATCGACACGGGTGCATCTATTTGTGCAATTAAATATTTGTTTCTATTACGTCATGGTATTAAGGTTCATCAATCTCAGATAACGATTCGAGGCATAGGTGGCTCGATACAAACTTGCGGTTATGTTTACTTAAACTTAAATTATAATGGTGTAATATTTCGTCAAAACTTTTATGCGTTTAAAAATCTACCATGCAATACCGACGGAATATTAGGCCAAAACTTTTTATCTTCATTTTCAGCCAACATAAATTTCGCAAATAACTACCTAACTATTTATAACAGAGAAAAACAAGTACAAATTCCAATATTCGTATCTAGTTCGTTGGTTATACCACCTAGATGCGAAACTATCACATACTTGCCCACACGGCGAAAGACAGAGTGCGTCGTCATCGGAAATGAACTCCAACCAGGTGTATTTCTAGGTAGCTGCATAGCAACGCCCACACATGGTAACATCCCGGTAAGAATATTAAATACGACAGAAAATGAAGTACAGATTAAACGATTCCAGCCGAATACTCATGATTTTAATGAATATAAATTATGCTCATTTCAAGAAAATACTACTACAGTAAATAGAGTCAAAAAAATATTTAATTCTTTAAAATTACACACTTATCTTATCAAAGAGGAGCAAACGTCTATAGAAAATATATGCGCAAAATATTGCGATATATTTCACTTGCCCGGTGATATGTTAACAGTAACAAACGTATATGAACCTAGTATAAAAATAAAGAAAGACGCATCCCCCATATATGTCAAACAATATCGTATGCCTTTTTCTCAAAAGAAGGAAGTCGAAAAACAAGTAGAGAATATGTTAAAAAACGATATTATTGAGAAAGCTAACAGTGAGTGGTCCAGCCCTGTTTTACTGGTGCCAAAGAAGGTCGATAATAGTGGTGATAAAAAGTGGAGGTTAGTAGTGGACTACAGGAAATTGAACCAAGTAATTCATGATGATAAATTCCCACTTCCTAATATTACGGATATCCTAGACTCCTTGTCGGGTGCTGTGTACTTTTCACACCTCGATTTAGCTCAAAGTTATTACCAAGCAAATCTTTCTCCAGGTACAAGTAGGGAGTGTACAGCATTCACGACGAGTCAAGGTCAGTTCCAAATGAAGAGACTTCCCATGGGCCTGAAAATAAGTGCAAGTTGCTTCTCACGGCTCATGACGGTAGCGTTATCTGGTTTAAATTATGAGACATGTTTGATATATATGGACGATATAATTATTTTTGGCAGAAATCTCGAAGATCATAATAAAAATTTGCAAAGCGTATTTGAGCGTATGAGAACTTGTAATTTAAAGTGAAACCCCGATAAGTGTGAATTTTTGAAAAAACAAATATTGTATTTAAGACATATCATATCCGAGCAAGGTATACTTCCGGATCCTGAAAAAACAAAAATAATAGAAAATTTCCCAGTTCCTAAAACAGCTGATGAGATTAAGAGGTTCGTAGCCTTTGCTAACTATTATCGTAAATTTATCCCTAATTTTGCTAGCATAGCTACACCGTTAAATGAGTTATGTCGAAAAAATGCTCTGTTTAAGTGGACCTTGCAGTGTGAAAATTCATTTAGTAAATTAAAAGAATCTTTAATTAAACTGCCAATTTTAGATTATCCCGATTTATCATCTAATAACGAGTTTATTTTAAAAACAGATGCATCATCTTTTGCCATCGGCTCAGTCCTTTGTAACAGCAATAATAAACCTGTAGCTTTCGCAAGTCGTAGTTTAAATAAAGCCGAGAAAAACTACCCCGTAATTGAAAAGGAACTTTTATCTATCGTATGGAGTGTGAAATACTTCCGTCCCTATCTATATGGCCGTCACTTTACCATACAGACGGACCATAAGCCACTTGTTTACCTATTTAGTATGACAAACCCTTCAAGCCGTTTGACTAAATTTCGACTGTGTTTGGAAGAGTATGATTTCAGTATTGTTTATGTGAGAGGACGTGATAATGTGGTTGCAGACGCGTTGTCGCGCATAACAATTTCTAGTGATGAATTAAAGGAGATGAATGAAAAGCTTGTGTGTGTGTTAACGACGAAAAGCTTGACTGTGTATGAAGAGAAGAATGCAAAGACAGTCAAGCGACTCGAAGCAAAATACAGATATTTCTACACATAATCGGCATGATCAACCGAAAATTGTGGAAATATTGAAGAAAGGAAAAAATGATTTTGAGTTAAAAGTAGCTACTTTAAATGATTTACAAAAAATCCCAAAACATTTACTTGACAATACTCACAAAAATTTAATTTTTGTTTTACCTAAAAGGACAATTTATATAAATCCAAACGCCTTATCATTAGAATCGCGAGACGAACTAGTGAGGGATTTGGTACAATTATGTAGAGATAAAAATATAAGTGAATTAACGATTTTAAAGTGTCATAAAAATAGTATAGTGTTAAAGGCCTTTATAGAAATGATAAGTAATAATAATAAATGGTCCGGACCGCGTATTAATGATGTAAGTGGAGTGAGGAAAATATTAGACGATGATGAAAAACGTATTATAATTAATGATTTTCATTTACTTCCCACTAGTGGACATGCAGGTGTTCGACGGATGGTAAATAATATGCGTAAGTATTTTTATTGGTCAGGTATGGAAGCGGATGTGAGAGAGTACGTAAGAAGGTGTGATAAGTGTCAGAAACAAAAACATACGAATCATCATACGAGACAGCCCATGACAATAACAACCACAGCGCATACCGGTTTCGATAAGTTATACCTAGACATCGTAGGTCCTTTAGACAAAGATGATAACGGTTTTTGTTATATTTTAACCCTTCAGTGTGAATTAACTAAGTTCATTGAAGTTTACCCATTACGCTCTAAAGATTCGACTACAGTGGCAAGAGCATTCACAGAAAATTTTATATTACGTTATGGAGTACCCAGAGAAATTGCATCAGATAGAGGTACAGAATTTGTGTCTAAAATTATGAGTGAAGTTTGTAATAAAACAGATATTAACTACCGCGTATCATCACGAAAGCGTGGGAGCTCTAGAAAATTCACACAAAGGATTAAATTCATTTCTTAGGATTCAGACAGACAACCAACCGTATTCTTGGAGCAGTTGGTTGACATATTGGGCTTTTTCGTATAATAATACCGTACATTCTGAGACTTGTTACACCCCATATGAGTTAGTGTTTGGTAGAAGGTGCATATTGCCTAGTAATTTAGATAGTAATATAGTTGACCCAATTTATAATTTTGATAATTACTCTAAGGAATTAAAGTATAGGTTACAGAAAGCTAATTTAGACGCTAGGAAAAATTTAGTACTAAGTAAGGAGAGAAGGAAGGAAAAATATGACAAAAGGGTAAATGAAATTTTTTACAGAGAAAACGAATTAATTTTACTAAAAAATGAAATAGGAAATAAATTGTCACCAGTGTACAATGGCCCTTATATTGTAGTACGAGACGATTCACCGAACGTAATTATAAACGTTAAAGGTAAACATATCACTGTTCATAAGAACAGAACTAAGCGTTTCAATGTTTAGATATGTAAGCATTTTGTATGAGAACATCTTTTAAACATATTGAATGTTTGTATTTCTTTGAAATGTAACTTTTGTTTATGTGTTAGTTTTAACAAAAAAAAATGTATGTTTTCATTTTTTTTTTCTTCCAAAAAATGGAAGGTGTAATGTGCTGAGTAAGGACACGTTCACACGGACGTATCATATAACGTTCCCATCGGCGTAGGTGTGCCTTGCAGGCAGTCTGCGACCGGACGGCAACTTGTGTACAACCGTTATAAGTAATAAAGTGAATTATCGGACAATACTTGTGTTTCGCTTTGACCTCCCCCTGACCACACTACACCGAAATGGGCCTGTAGTTTGTGACACTTGTTCTGTCTCCACTTTTATGGATCGGCGTGACTATAGCTTTCTTAAATGCCTTTGGGAAAACACCGTTCCTAATAGCGAGATTGCAAATGTGTGTTATTATGGGGGCCAATATTTTACTTGATAGCTTGAGTAGCTTTGCAGGTATCCCATCCCAGCCCACAGAACAGTCATTCTTAAGATTAATTATTAGGTACTCTATATCAGCATTATCAACTTCAAGAAGAACAAGTGAGTTTAATTGAGAGTGAGTGGTTTTCTGGACGTTTGGATGTGGAAGTATGTTATTATTTTTAATTTTTCTAGCCAAACTGCTACCAATTTGTGCGAAGAATTTATTTACTGTATTAACAGACTGTACTGGATCATTTTCGAGGTTTAACAGTTCATGGGCATGGGTTATCTCACGTTGTGTGTTCGTGATCAATTTTACCAACTTCCAAGTCGCCTTGGGGTTATTTTTGTTTTTGAGGAGTTCGTTTTTTTCATATAAAGTTTTTAATTTACGTATAAGGCTATTGCAGAAATTCCGGTATCTCAAGTAAGTAATTTTAAGTATTTAGTTGTCAGGATGTTTCTTCAATTTTAAATGCATTTTGTCACGATTGCGGATACATCTAAGGAGACCAGGCGTAGCCCACGGCTTAATATTTCGGTGTTGTCTTGGGGTTTTTAACAGCAGCGTGTGTGTCCTAATAGTCAGTTGTGTGGGTAGTGCGCACGGTTCATGTGAGATTTCGTAAATATTAAGTAAAAAGTGGTTAAAAGTTATATTTCAAGTAATTATTTGAGTGCATTTCGAACCTCAAGTGTTTGTGAATTGACGTGTTATATAATCTAAATCTAAAGGTGTGCAAAAACAGCATAATAAACAAAATAAGTTTCACTACAAGTGGGTTTGTTTACGCGTCGCGCGTATGGTAGAACAACGGCGTAAGTGACGCATTCTGCACGGCGCTTAAGATCTTTTAACTTATACTTTTATAAAAATTGTACTTGGTGATATCCCTTACATTGAATAGACAAGTTAATGATATAATTATGTCCGAACCATCGCAGACCATGGATTGGGGCTGTTGCACTGAGAATACGTATGATGAAGACTTTGTTTTATGCACAATCTGTAACAAAGCTTATCACCTTCCTTGTCTTGCTTCGAGCTGCAGTGTGGACTTAACCACCGTCGATAGACGTGAGTCATCTTGGTTATGCCCTTTGTGCACGTCCAAACCGAAGGGCGGTAATAATGATAATACGCCGCTGCGCTTTCGAACAAATATAACTATGAGACCATCTAAAAGAGTAGCGTTAAACTCACCACCTGACGCCGAATGTACCTTGACTCGTGATGATATTGGGAGCGTAGTGAAGGAAATATTGCATACTGAGATGGAGAGTCTATTTATTCGTCTTAGCCAACAAATACGCTCATCGATTACGGCTGAGTTGGCCCCCATCAGGCAAGAACTATTGGAGTTGAAAGCCACAATCACAAACGTAAATAAACAATGTGATGACGTCACTGCGAGACAGGATTGTATTTCACAAGAATTAAAGGATTTACAAATAGAGAATGAATCTCTACGGTTGGACAACCGGGATCTTGTCACTAAAATAAATCAGTTGGAGCAGTTCGCCAGGGGAAGTAATGTTGAAATCCAGTGCGTCCCGGAGAAAAACAATGAAAATGTTATTAGCATCGTCGAGAATATTAGCCAAGCTATTAGTTGCGATATCAAAAATGAGCATATCCTAAGCTGCAGCCGCATTGCCAAATTAAACCCTAAGAGTGCCAGGCCTCGCTCTATAGTGGTACAGTTTAGTTCACCGAGGATTCGAGACACATTTTTGGCCGCATCGATTAAATTTAATAAGTCTAACCCGAAGAATAAACTTAATTCATCGCATATTGGACTAAGCGGAGAGAAGTCCCCTATTTTTGTCGTAGAGCACCTTTCTACTTCTAATAAGGCCCTTCATGCGGCGGCTAGAGCGGCTGCAAAGGAAAAAGGGTACATGTTCGTTTGGGTGCGTAATGGGAAAATCTACATGAGGAAAACTGAAACATCATCTCATAAAATTATTAAAAGTATTGATTCGTTAAACAGCTTGGAGTAATCCCGAGCGTTGACTTCGCCTTTTCTATTTTGTTTATATATTAATTTCATTTCATTGTGTTTATATATCTTTGATTAAGTCGTTTATATTGTCTACTTAATTATGTCATCACTTAGAGTGTTCTATCAAAATACCCGTGGGCTTAGAACTAAGACCCATATGTTCTATCGTAATATGTGTTGTGTTAATTATGATGTAATAATTCTCACCGAAACTTGGTTGAATAGTGGTGTTTATAGCAGTGAATTATTTAATAATGAATATATGGTTTACAGAAGGGACAGGGAGACATCTGGATTTCACTCCGATAAGCAAGGCGGTGGTGTTATCATAGCCGTTTCAAAACATCTAAGTTCGACTCGTATGAATAAATGGGAAACACTGTGTGAGGATTTATGTATGTGTATCGATCTTCCTTATAGGGGTGCAATCCAACGCATTGCTCTCTGTGCAATATACATCCCACCCCCGGTACAAACGGCAGCATTAGAGCATTTTATCCAAAACTGGAATAAAATCTTTGAAAGTTTTGGATATCCTGTGTGCATAGTAGGTGATTTCAACTTAAGTGGTATCCAGTGGCTATCTGTAAATGAATCAAGTTCAATTATTACACATACTACTCTGGAACAAACTCTTATAGATTTTGCACACTTAAATAATTTAGCACAACATAACACTATAGTAAATAATAAGAATAAAATTCTTGACTTAGTGTTGACAAACCTTAACTTTTGTACCGTTAGATCTGCTCCGGATGGTCTTGTCAATGTGGACCCTCTTCATCCACCTATTATTCTAACTGTTGATTTATTAGCCACTAATTTGCTTAAATATAAAACTAATATTCAAATCCCAAACTTTAGAAAAGCCGACTATGATAAAATTAATTATTATTTAGAAAACCAGAACTGGTGCGAGATATTCTCGAGTAGTGGAGATATTGATGAAATGGTAAATACTTTTTACAAAATAATTAAATCAACTGTTACACAATTTGTTCCCCTACAAAAACCACCTAACAATAGCAAGCATCCTATTTGGTTCAGTCGCCCATTGATAAAATCATTAAAAAGAAAGGAAAAAATGAGGCTGCGAGTGAAAAAGTATAATAATCCATTAGACGAAATTGTACTACAATCGCTTAATAAATTATGTGACAAATTGGTTACAGAAAATTATAATACTTACATTTCTAGCATTGAAGATATTATTAGCAAGAACATTAAGGGGTTTTGGACTTTTATCAAGGCCAAAAGGAAAGGCATAAGCTCCTATCCATCCAAAATGACTGATGGCAATGTTGTAGTCTCAAATGGAACAGGAATTTGTAATTTATTCGCAGATTGTTTTTCGTCTGTATATTGTAGCAATAACAACTCAGTGACATCAGTATCATTTCAAAGCAACGCGGACATGGTGGCCAGTAGTAGTTTTTCTTCAATTGAAATAACCCATGATCAAATAATTCTTAAACTTAAAAGCTTGGATAGTAACAAAGGAGCGGGGCCGGACGGAATACCGGCAATATTTGTCAAAAGATGTATGTACAACCTTGTTGAACCACTTCACTTCATTTTTAATAAATCTCTGCAGTCAGGTACTTTCCCTAGTTACTGGAAAATAGCTAAAGTTGTTCCAATCTTAAAGGACGGCGATATATCTCAGGTCTCTAATTATAGGCCTATCTCCATTTTATCAACTTTCGCAAAGATTTTTGAATCCTTGATTTGCCCTGCAATTCAGTCACACATGAAACAGTATTTTTCCATCCATCAACATGGTTTTACTGCTGCGCGCTCAACGAACACAAACCTCGTTTCGTTTATTGAATCAATAGTTGAATCCATTGACCAAAATAAGCAGATCGATACAATATATACGGACTTTTCCAAAGCGTTTGACCGGGTATCGCACGGACTCTTAGTGTCAAAGTTGTCAAAATACGGTTTTTCGGGTAATTTATTGAAGTGGTTGGATTCCTATCTGACCAAACGTTCATTTTATGTGGTATTAGGTGGTTTTGACTCTGAATTAAAAAATATAAAATCTGGTGTTCCTCAAGGCTCACATTTGGGACCAATTCTATTTAATATATTTATAAATGATATAACTACTTGCTTCAAAAACTCTATACCCTTTTTGTACGCAGACGATCTTAAATTAATTAAATGCATTGAATCTATTGAAGATGCAAATCTGTTGCAACAAGATATAGACAGACTAGTCTGTTGGTGCGAGAATAATGAAATGATTCTGAATACTAAAAAGTGTTTCCATATTAAATTTACCCGCAAACAAAATTTCCTCCCCACCTGTTATCGCATTTCCCAAACTTTAGTGCAAGAAGTATCTACAATTAAAGATTTGGGCGTCATAATCGATCGCAAAGTATCATTCGTACCTCACGTAGACTACATTGTTAAAAAAGCCTCAAATATGCTCGGGTTTGTTATTCGTCAAAGTAAGGTGTTTAAAAGTCCCAAAACCAAAAAAAATCTTTTTTACTCACTAGTGCGTAGCATACTGGAATATTGCTGCACTGCTTGGCGGCCTCATTTTGCAGTGCATGTTTTAAGAATGGAGCGTATCCAGAAAAGGTTTCTCTGGCACCTAGCTCGCGGTACTAAATTTGCCGCTAAAGATCACTCTTATAATGATAGACTAGCAGAGTTTAAGGTTGTTCCACTAGAGAAACGAAAAGACTTTCTTGACCTTAAGTTTCTCTTTAAACTTGTCAGGAACAACATAGACTGCCCGCAACTCCTTCAAAGAATACGCTTTAGAATGCCTCGCAGGTACCCTCGTCATAAAATAACTCCTTTAGCGCCACCCTCGAGAAGGACTGTTTTAGGAGCAAACTCGCCTATTTCTCGGCTTAGCAAACTTTACAATAAGTTTGAGGATTTGGATATTGGCTTTCATAATACAACCAAGATTCGGTCTCTAGTTTTTAAATAATGTTTAATATTTAGTATTCTATCACTTTATCTATTATATTATTACTCGTCATTTGTCTCTTTATAAGTATCGTATTGTTTATTGTGAGTAGTATCTGATGTTACCCTTTTCACTGATTCCACCACTTATGCTTAAATTTTCAAATCGAATAACATTATATTAGCAGCGCAACATACCTACATTATGTGTTCTCAAATTTTTGGTGTATGCTGTGTTTACCTGTCATTGGTTTTTCATGTAGCTCAAGACGATATGTTAGTATTAAGTAAATTATTCATGTTAAAACTGTTGGTGAACCAATTAAATAAATAAATAAATAAATAAATTGACATTACAATATTTATAAACATGTCTGTGGCTAAGTTAGGATCTTCGCAACAAAGAATTGGGGTAAAATCAGCCATGGAAAGTGACTCAATTGTATCTGCGTAGTTTAAGCGGGTGCGATATATGTCTGGTTTATAATTACGATTTTTGCCTAAGTCAATAGCGAACATAACGGGTAAGTGATCTGTTATACCCGATGCAACAGTTAAAGTAGTTACGATTTGATTAGTTTTCATTAGTACATGGTCTAGACAGTTGTCATTTCTGGTACCAAAGGAATGCGCTGGCAGTAGTCCATGACTGGCCATAAGGGTTAAATATTCATTAGAATGACTATCCCAGTTTCCCAATTTTATATCTATGTTTATGTCCCCTATTATAGCTATGTTAGGGAATGTTTTTAGATTCGATAGAATTATATTTAAACTGTTGAAGAAGTTATCGAAGTTTTCATTTTTGTTAAATGATGGGGATCTATATAGGGAAATTATCGCTAAGTTTTCTCCAATGGTGCAAATTAGACAGCTACCATCCTGGAATACAGGTTCTGTAATATTGCAAATTATATCTTGTCGTGTGTATATAACAATTCCGTCGTTTTGGTTATGGTGCTTGGCGGTTGAATGAGTTTTATAGTTTTTAATGTTAGGTATTTGATTAGACTTTTTTAGCCAACATTCTGTTAGGATAATAAGTTGGTATTGGATATTTATTTGTGACAGTAATAAACTTAGATCATCAGAGTTTTTATAAATACTCCTTATGTTCAAGTGGAAAGTGTATAGTCTGTTTTTTCCATGGTGCGTTAGATATTGCAAGCATGTTTCAGGAGGACACAAGTTAAACGATTTTGATATATTGATTGAATAAATTTCTGTATCAATATTCCTATTACTAAAATTGGTCATAGTTAATTTATATGATAGATAGAGTAGAGTAGATTTAGTGGTTTGGGGAGTTTTTAATAGTGTTATAATAGGTAAGTTTTTTTTTTTTTTTAGTATTTGTATAGTAGTGTTAGTATTTGTTAATAATTAAAGTCTTTTAAATAACACAAAACAAAATGAAATAAAATACGTAGTATGTAAATGATAGGTCTATAGTCTCAAGTACACTGCCCTATTTTTTTAGACCTTCCAAGAAGTCCTCCGATTTTATAAGAAGTTGTTTTGAATTTTCGTTTTCCCGGAGAAAGATTTGACCACTCTTCGTCCAACAATATTTATATTTATGATCTTTGGCAAACTGTCGTGCCAATGAGAACAGTTTTCTAGCTTTGTTGGTGAGGCGCTCAGAAAGGTAGATAGGGGTTTTTTCTCCGGCGATGCCAATATCCGCTGAGTTCAGCTTTTCTTGTAAACCACGCTTCATATTGTAGGATCTAGCGGATTGTAGGAGGTTGTTTTTTTGAAGTGTAGAAGAAAATTCAGCAATTAGGGTATCATTTTTTCCAGTTTTGTTCGGTATGCGATAGACGTCTCGTAGGTCGGATGATTGTATTTCTACGTTAAGTATTTTTCCCGTATTTATAATGAGATTGGTAAGATCGTTTATGGTCTCTTTTTCCTTATTTTTTGGAATATTGCGCAGTTCGATAGTGTGCTTGAAGCAATACCTTTGGAAATATTCTATATTTTCTTCTAGCTCTTGTATATGAGTACGATTATTGGTGCTTTGTTGTTCTAGAAGATATACCTTCTTAAGTATTGCTTCAAATTGTGAGGACAGCACATCCACCGATTTTTCAATTTGTGTATTCATGCCTTTGACTTGTTCAATCGAATCTTTAATTTCACTTATATCCTTCCTGAGGCAAGATCTTTCGTGCTCATTCGCATCAATCCAATCAGATAAAATAGATTTTATTTCATTTTTAAACTCACGAAACTCTTCGATAATGTCCTCATCAGTACGGGGGCGTTTTTTACGTTGCTGTATATATGATGGAGGAGTCTTATCCTTGTCAATTTCAGGGTCCGAGAAGGATGTGTTTTTTTTAGCAGCATTTAAATTGTACACTAATAAAGGCCCCGATATAATCAAAGATGCACACTAATAAAGTCCCCAACAGAGATGATACTGTTTTGCAGTAACAAAGCGCACACTGATAAAGTCCCCAGCACTGCACTTATTAATTTCTTGAGGGTATTTAAGGACTGCACTGTGTTACGTACTTAATTTTATTTCGTAATTTATACTTAAAATCTTAGCCACTTCGTAATTACACTTATTTCACTGTTTAGTTCAATTAATAATAAGTTAGATTACAGTAAGATTCCTTGAGAAATGATACTTTAGACTACTTTTTTGAATTAAAATCACGGAGGCAATTATAACGTGTCACTCGTAAGTGCAACCAACTGTGAAGTGAATTCGATAAATCTTCCGAAAAAAGCAAACTTGTCGTCACGGATAATCGGAGATGACACAGATTTCAGCAAACGAGTATCACAGGTACCTCGTGGGGAGTACGTAGTCCCATACCTATCTGAATTGTTTGATGTAGTGTATATGTAATATATACATAATTATATTGTAAACACAATAAATATATGCACGAAAACTGTGCGGAGTGGTCGGCGGTGGGGGCGCTGGAAGTAAGTACAAGTAACTGCTGACTGCGCTCTCTCTGCCCGGACACCGAGCGAGTAGGAGTGTAGTTGAACTGATTTGTTGTTTTATTGGCATTACCAACCGAACCAGTACAAGTGGCGACCCTGCCAGTGACTAGAAATTATCAAGGTATGTGCCAGTAAACAAATCATATAATGACACTTAGAGGTAAATCAGTAAACTTGGCCGGTTTTATTTTTGCGTTTTGTTTTACAGCCAATATGGAATGGCTGACATTATTTTTATGGATACCCGTTTACAAATTTATAATAATAAAAGGGAGATAGCGGGTAACGCAGAAAAAAATACGTTCATAGGCGTATTTGGGGGTATCTGCATGAAATAAATTATTTGAGTTTGATATGACGTAGTAAGCTAACTAACTATGAATAGATATTGGCTGCTACAATAGTTTTATTTCGATATAAAGCCGGTCCGGTAATAATGATTGGAACCTAAAAATCTAGAAACGATAGGTAACGTACATTATGTAATACATATCTCATTCTGTTGTCAACATAAAAGTAAAATAAAGATGTACCTACCGTGGCCGATGATAATATTGGAAAGATAATATGTTGGTTAAGTTATGATTACTCATTGTAACTACCGACTCGTTGGCCGCTTATGGGAATGCAGTTTCCAGTGTTTTCGCTGGCCAGCGAGGGTGCACAGGTGTCGTCTATTAGACCCGCAAACAATCTCTAAATATATATAACAAACCAGTATATATATATTAGTAATTGAACATTTTTAGAATTTTGAATTCAACTTTAAATGACAAGTAGTAAGTCTATACAAGTTAATTTTATTGTAATAATACCGTTAACGACGAATGGCTTAAATAATTTAATTTATAGTCAGACTAATAATGTACCTACATGTGTGATCTCTTATAATTTTATTTTGACAACAATTGGTGTATACGAGTACTATAAAAAATGTGAGCCGGCTCGTGACGGCTGGCAGATGTGAAACATCGAAATTGTTTTGCACAAGCAGTGGGCATACTGATACGAGTAAAAGTACAGATTATGAAAGGAACTGAATAATTATGGCACGATGAAAGAATAATCAAAAGTTGACGACACGATATCTAATGATTGTTTTCAACACTATTTAGCACTGATGTACCGTTTAGTTACTTAAATGTAAAAATATTATGTCACTGTTCATACAAGTTGTTTCTCGTCATTAGATGACATAAATGTTAATAAAATATTATTACCCAAAGGCTACTCCGTGAATTTGTGGTGGCGTTCTTATTAAACTGTCAGTGGTGAGAATATCAGCTATAATTGTAATTATAGATTTTAGATCCATATTCTCCATACGTAAGTGCTGCCATCTATTAATGACTTGGGAACTGTTAAACACACTGATCGTTATTTGATGATGAATTTCAATTTAATGGTAGATGGCGCTTTAGAGATACCTATCCACGGCTGTATCGCCACATCGTTTACCACTCGCCTGTAGATATTACACAAAATGGGAGAAAAAATGCCAGAGGTAGTTTGGGTGACTAAACGGTGCCTAGGTGTTCTTTAAGCGTTGGTCAGCTATAATGATGGTAAGACAAGTGAAAAGGACAACTAATAAGTTGCTCGGAAAGTCATTTCGTTTTTCCCGACAGAGGATTAAATTGTTTTTTTTGCACCCAACTTCACATAAGCCGTATAATTTTTAAATGCTTTGAGAGCTCATATAGCAAGGCTTGTATATGAAAAATTCCAATTAATTCTACGTAGTAGTTTTTAGTTGGTGCCCTTTTTAATAAGGATAGCGATAAGCAGCATTTTCGATATATCTTACTGTTTTAAAAAAACCACCTCGATCAGTTTTTGCCAGCAAAGACAATGTGAAAAAAATTTATAAGCGTGGAATTATGCTACTACCAGAAAGATGGCAAAAGGTGTTGAACCAGAACGGCCAATATATAATTTAATAAAATATTTGTTTAATATACCAAAACTGTCTTTCATTTCCAAAAAAAAAAAAAACGAAATGACTTTGTTATACGAGTATAATCATGAATATTGACATATTATAAAGATACATATTATAAATGTACATATAAAGGTCAATAGGTAGTTTGATGAAAAATAGAACGGAAGAGGTAGTTCTATGGAAATTAGAACGGTACCTACAAATTTCAAACAGGTACTTCTATGGAATTACAACGGTAACTACAAATTCTAAGAGGTAGTTCTATGAAAATTAGAACGGTACCTACAAATTTCAAACAGGTAGTTCCACTGAAATTGAAATATGTAAAAAAAGGAAAATATAGTCAGTAGGTATCTGACAAATAACGAGAAGTCCAAAAGTGTTTTCTAGTATAATGGTGGCTTTCCGACTTCGGTTTAAATGGAACTTCTGGCAAAAGTATTAAAGTAATGAGATAATAATGGTAACTTTGTATTTGCACTGAAAAGAAGAATTATTAACGCTCTGTAAATAATGAATACCCCTTTCTATAACAAACAAATTTGTTCATAGTGTGAAACATTTGTAAGTAAATTTAGTCTTGTGATACCTACCTCATTCAAACTGTAAATATAGAATGGGCGGTTACAAACTGATCCTTAATAACTTCAATTAAGTTAAGTGATGTATTAAAAGTGCAATACAATGAAGTTATCTCACATATCACAGAAGTACAAGTAAAATAACATTGTTCTGCATCTAATGACATGGATACTGCGATGACTACTTGACTATTTGGTGACGACTGTTGCAAGTTATTTTACAGCTTTATGTAGTAACCTGAGTTATCTTGTGAGCGTTAAGTAAAGTGCTAAATTAAAGAAAGTTATGACGAATATTTTGCTATTAAACTAAAGCAAACTAAGTGAATATCTGTCAAATGTAATGATATGTTCACTATTATTTTGATAATCAATTTTAATAGACTAAGTACTTTTTGAGCTCTTTATGGTTATATTTATGACATAAAATAAAATAAATGAGAATCTTGACAGAATGGAATAGAGCAATGATAAGTCAAGTTTTGAAGTTAAATAATGAGTTCTAAATAGGGCGATGATAAAGTTAATAAGTTTTGGATGACTTTGTAGTCACACAATACCAGGAGTTTAATATGATGAAACTTGATGCTTACTTTATACAAGGAGTAACAATTGAAGTACCCATCTAATGTGTTATCACATAGGGTTACTGACCATACAATTTGCAGATTATTGTGGTATTAAGACAATCACAGAAATAATTACTAACTGCTAGTCTGTCGATCTTTATATGGGCGATATGGTTGTAATCACGTCATATCATTTGCGATATGAGTTGTTACTATGCCATTCGGACTAATTAAATATTAATTTACTTTAATGAGATTTAATAGTAATCTCAGTATAAGGCTTTGAGTGATGAATATGTGTGTTAACATTTAAGTTAATAATTGTCATATTACCTACATACTCATACTCAATTCGTTTCTAATAATGACTTAATGAGTGGTTTCCTTATGTACACTGAATAATTAACGTCAATTTCCAGTAAAGATATGCAAAGTATCACAGTCACATAGTGTTCATCAAATGAAATTCCTTTTGTTTTGAAACTTTTTATAAAATTGTAATTCACTGGGTGAAGTTATTGTAATTATTACTTTGACCGGTAATGTTGCTATAAGTACAGTACAGTACAAGTTGCAGTAAGCACAGCCTCTATACAGAAACCGGATGAGGTAGTCAGTTCTTTGAAAATGTCTGAAGGTCAAATAACAGTAGACTGTGAATCTAATTATCATGATTGTACGTAACTATTAGTGTTTTGGTACGGTTGGTGGGTTGGAGACTGCACCAGAGTGTTGCAGCTGTAGCCCGGTAGAAGTCGGACTCCTTGGAGTAGTCCGTGGGTAAGCAGTAAGCAGCAGCTCTAGGTGGTGTAGTAAGGTCTTGCTTAGTAACGAAGACCGTAGAGTCATGGGACGACTCAGCAATCCTTAGCGGAATTGCATCAAGAGCGAATGCCTTTGATGGACCCAGAGCGTGTAACCACGAAATGAAAAGCTCAGTTGCTGATATACTCGTAAAGTCGATTGATTAAAATTCAATCAAATGATAAAATCAATCAAATGATTAAAATTCATTGATGATAAACCGAGCCTGTCATTGTTGCTTGGCCTTAGACATGTCTAAGAGAACATATTCTTATAATTGTTTTTTAAAAATAGTGGAGTGTTAGTACCATGTTTAACGATACAACACACACAGTAATAAATAAGGAAGGGAATGATGTAGATGGAGGAAATGATGCAAATTAAAATCACGCGAACCATTGCGTGACAGATTCAAAGAAATAAATGTACTTACTAACTGTAGCTTCACAATATGTTTATAGCAATTTAATTTTTATTAAGAAAAATTTGCGTTGTTATAAACAAAAATCCGATATTATACATATATTATCCAATCGGCAAACTAGAAACATGCACCATTTAGTGACTTCCTCGTACCGCCTTCGTAGGGCCCAGCGTTCATTTGTGGGCCCCGTTTTTTAATAAAGTACCAAAGTCTATTATTGATTTACCCATACAAATATTTAAGAAACATGTAAAAATACGACTCATACAGTCGAAGAATATAATAATGACAAGGATGCTTGGTAATAGACATCCGCGTCCGGTTCTGCTCATGTTAGTATGTATGTATTTGTACGTACAAAATATGTGACGTATCTAGTTGCAAACATTATTACTTTTATGAAAGATGTGCCGAGGAGTTTTCTTTCGCCGTTTCTTTTTCTCCTCAAAGATTTAAAAATGGCACCTTAGCGAAACGGTGGTAAATGTAAAAAAAATGACGTTCAAAATGTTCAAAGTTCAAAAATACCTACATGAAATAAATGATGTGAGTTTGAGTTTGATATGATGACTACGAAGAAACGTAGTACAACTAAAACATGTCGCACGATAGTGCAGTTTGTGCAGACGAAAGTCTGAAAGATGATAATGTTGCAAATTATAATGAAAATTCTTACAAGAATAAAAAAAAAAAAACGAATAAATAAGTAAATAAATGGGAATAAATAAATAAATACATAAATAAATGAATACATAAATAAATGAATAAATAAATAAAATAAATAAATAAATAAATGAATGATTATAGAAATAACCAAATAAATAAACGAGGTTTATGAACAGATGCTGTAAGTTATTTAGATAAATTTGAAATTGTTATTGATTGTAAATAATATATAACTTCTACTTAAATTACTGTGTTTGAAGGAAAGATTATATTTTGTTTCTTTTCTTATTTTGTAAAAGGTAGATGTAGTGTATATGTAATATATACATAATTATATTGTGAACACAATAAATATATGCACGTGACAGAAGGGGTCAGTTAGGTCTAGATATTTAGTATGATATTTAGTATCAATTAAACCACGTCTGTACTCTCACACGGTATATTGAGACTAACTTATAATAACACGTTCTCTCTTAGCTACGGTTATGTTTACATTCTACCTCTTAACGCTATAAGAATAAGGGTTCGGCTGTCACGGCCTTCCTGCGCCCAGGATTCGCTCTCGAATCCTATCTATCTCATCCAGCCACCCGTCATCAGATTACCTGTAAATCAGAATCATGTTAACTCACATCTCGTTACTAAGCTAGTTTAAGTGCCCACTTTTGGCAAATTTTAATTCTGGTATCTATGGAGCTTTTATTATTTGTTTCGTTGTTTTTAGTCGACAAGGCCTGTGTTACTTTGCACACTACCTTATCTAATTTTCACTCTATGGTGATCGACAAGGCCTGTGCTTATATTTGCACTACCTTATCTAATTTCAACTCTTCGATCAAGGCCTGTGCTTATTTTTGCACTACCTTATCTCATTTTAGCTCCCTCATATACTTTACTCATTTTTGTTGCGGTCCCTGCTCACTTATCTCAAAAAAATGGCGCAAGCTACTGCGCCATTTTTTTTATTAGTTTTTATTGCGGTCCCCGCTCACTTAACAAATAAGTAGCTACGCCATTTTATGTTTATTGTTTAGTTTGTTTGCGGTCCTAGCCCACTTACCTTGTAAGTAGCTCGCGCTATCTCTGTAGCTACATATATTATTAATTCGCGGTCCTAGCACTCTTATTCATAAGATGCTCGCGCACTGCACATTCAATATTTTTATTATTAATTCGCGGTCCTAGCACTCTTATTCATAAGATGCTCGCGCACATTTCATATTGTTATTTTAGCGATCCCAGCGCACTTAAAAAGCCACTTACGCCCTTTGATATTATTTTATATATATTTTTTTTTATTTTAGCGATCCCAGCGCACTTAAAAAGCCGCTTACGCCCTTTGATATTATTTCATACTTACGAATTATGTTTTTTTTTTTATATTTATGAATTGGCTGTGGCTGTCACGGCATCTTCCGCAGCCTCTCGGTTCCACAATCGAACCCTGTCTTTAGGTACTATTTGAAATGTCTTCTTTGCTAAATTTTTTACTTTGTATCTATCTCTCGGCAAACACTTTTCTATTGTGTATGGTCCATTATATCTCGGATCTAGTTTGCCCAAACGTGTTCGCTGACTCTGAACATAGACAACATCGCTTTCTTTTAATTGCATATTATTACGTCGCATTCTGTCGAACCTTTGTTTTGTTTTCGGAGCGCTATTTCTCAATCTCTCTTCCGCAGTTATTTTTAAATGTTGTATATCAATGTTTGAATCAATTACTGGGAGTCCTTTATTTAATTGGCTTATGGCAGGCACTTCTGAACGTATCCCAGTGAGTAGTTCTATTGGGGTACAACCAATAGTTTTCTGAAATGTCGTATTCAACGTTAATTGAATTTTACTAATGACGCTTGTCCATCCTGCCCCGCGACTCACTTCACAGGCGAGTAAGTTTAATACAGTGGAAACATATCGCTCTGCTTGCCCATTAGCTCTACTTGCTCCAGTAGCAATAAAGTGGATTTCTATGTCCATTCTTTTCAATAGTTCTTTTGTTTGTCGACTCGCAAAGTTTGTTCCTTTACGCTTAGTAGTACTACCAAACAAACTGAGTTGTGGTTCGAGGGCTCTCACTAGCTCAGTACCGGTCAGATTTTCCATAGGTACTAATATTGTGAATTTAGTGTAGGCATCGACCAATACCAATAGGTATCTATAGCGATCATTGGCTGTTCCAAACGGCCCTGTACAATCACCGTGTACAGTATGAAATGGTATTGGGAGTTTTTCAATAGGATGTAGTAAGCCTTGCTTTGGCCCACTTGGTCGTTTGGTCGATAGGCATATGATACAATGACCGACGTATTTTCGCACGAAAGATATCATTCCAGGAAACCAGTATTTCGTTCGCATTGATTCAAGAGTCTTATCTACTGCGATATGACACTGTTCATTGTGAAATATCTGAGTTAAATTGAATCGAGCCGCCGAAGGCACATAGTACCTCAATTTTATTTATTTTTTATTTTCTTCAAATACTCTAATTAAAATGCCATTTAGTATTGTATACTCTTTCAAACTAACAGGATTTTCTTCAATTTTTATTTTTATTGCAATCTCATTTCGATCTTGACTTTGAGTGGCCTCCAACCATGTAACTTGGTTGAAGACATATTTTCAATCCTTCGATGCTAATCGAGGGTATAATAATATCGTCAATATAAACTAAACACACTGTGTTTTTCAACGTCTCTAATGCATTATTTACAGCTCTTTGAAAGGTGCTTAGGCCACTACAAAGCCCAAAAGGTACTAACCACTCGTAATGATTTTCAGGTGTTACGAATGCAGTTTTTTCAACAAATGTTGTTTCAATAGGAATTCCATAAAATCCTAGCGCCATGTCTAGTGTACTGAAATAACAAGCTTTTCCTAACCTATCCAATTGGTCATCAATTGAAGGCACTGGATATCTGTCTTTTATAGTTATTCGGTTCAAAGTACGATAATCCACACATAATCTATTGCTTCCATCTTTCTTTCTAACTAAAATAACTGGTGACGCATAAGGTGAAGTGGATTCTCTTATAATGTTATGGCTGAAAAGTTCGGTAACAATCGTTCATACTATTTCTCGCTCGCTGACCGACATCCGATATGGGTGGTAAATAACGGGTTCTTTGTAGTCCTTATAACCATTTTAGCTGAGTTTATTTCACGGATGTTATTATTTGACGCTATGAGGCTTGAGTGTTTCTGTAGCAGTTTTTTCAGGTCGGCTTGAGTGTGACTCGTTACACTACCCAAAGTGTTTCGTATCAAGTCGTCTATGGTATAAACAATCTCACAGTTATTTATTTGGGAACGACGTTGAATTATGGTGCCGCCCAAAGTTGTGATAAACATAATGTCATTGATACTTATTGCGTCTCTACCTACAATAGCGTCGTATCGGATTTCTTTGTCTTGAACTATATGGAAAGTAGTTTCAAATGCTATGTTTTCTAATTGGACGATTACGTTTGTTTTCTCATTTGCTGTAATGATCTCATTAGATAGTCCACAAATATAGAGCATAGAAGACTGTCGATGAAGCCCTAAAGAATGCGCTATAGTTTCTTTTATTAAGGAACATGACTTACAATATGAATGACATTACAATATGAATGTTGTGTATGCATGTGGGTAGACGTAATGTGTGTGCATGCGAGCTGCGTCTCGCGTAAGGGAGCAAAATAAAAGTAGTGCGCATCTAGCTACTCTGTAGTTTGGTTGTTTCCGCCGCTCCTCCCTCCCGTACAGAAACTTAACACGTGGCGACGACGGGACTTACCACTATATTAAAAAATGGCTACGGGAACGACGTGGGGAATTTTGTCCACTTTCGATCATTTGACCAATGACTGGTCCAGTTTTAAATCGCGGTTGTCACAGTGGTTCATCGCGAACGAGATAACCGACGCAACGGACAAAAGCAAGGTCAAGCGGCGGGCAATAATTTTGAGTGCACTCAGCGAGTCAACTTTTAAGTTGGCTAACGATTTGGCGCTGCCCAAGAAGATAGAAGAAGTGGAGTACGATCGCATACTGAAGCTTCTGGATGACCACTGCACCCCGAAAAGGTTCGGGTTCGCAGAGAAGTCAGCGTTTTACTCTGCGGTACAACGGCCGGGCGAGAGCCCCACCGAGTGGGCGGCTAGAATCAGAGGATTAGCGGGACACTGCGGGTTCAAGTGTCTAGAAGAGGCCCTGGTGGACAAATTCATCATGGGCATGGCCCCAGGCCATGAGCGAGACAAATTATTCGCGCAGGACCAGCAAGAATTATCGTTGGCGAAGGCGGTGGACTTGGCGGAGAGCGTGCGCAGCGCGCGCCGCGCGGCCACGGGCGCAGGCCCGTCGGCCGACGGCTACGTCGCGGCCGCCGCAGTCGGCGCGGGCGACGTGTTCGCGGTTGGCAAGTTTAAGTGTAGTGTGTGCGGTTATACAAACCATAAAGCTAGTCAGTGTCGTTTCAAAGGTTATAAGTGCAAAAAGTGCAATCGTAAAGGTCATCTTCGCAAAATGTGTCCGGGAACCGAGGGCTCGGTTAACCTTATCGAGGGCGGTGATGAGGGAGACGACGGTGAGTGTGTTTATAATATTCGTTGCGAGCGGGGCAGGCCGATGACGGAACGTGTGTGTGTCGGGGGCGTGTTTTTGAAGTTCCAAGTCGATAGCGGGTCTGCAGTTAGCCTCATTTCCAATCGAATCTATGATCAACACTTCAGCGAATTACCGTTGTCACCCACGAATAAACGATTATTTAGTTATACTAGGGACATTATTGAGACTAGTGGTGTGTTAAAGACCACCGTTACTTATGGCGAGAAAACGCATTTAATGGAATTATTCGTAGTTATGAATAGCAATATATCTCTGTTAGGCAGGGATTTTATTTATCTTTTTAATTTGCAGCTGACACCCTTTGTTAATGCAGTGTATTTGGAAGATAGGTCTGCAGTAAACAAATTAATTTCCGAATTTCCCAGTGTGTTTTCAGGCAAGTTAGGCAAATTTAATAAATATGCCGTTGAACTTCGCCTGAAACCCGATTGTAAGCCAATTTTTTTCAAAGCCAGGAATGTACCATTTGCATTACGCGAAAAAATCGATAAAGAGTTGGATCGGTTAATTGATTTGGGGGTCCTTAGTCCCACAGAACACTCGGATTACGCTTCCCCAGTGGTGCCGGTGCTAAAAAAGGATGGCGGCTTGAGACTGTGCGCCGACTACTCGGTAACAATTAATAAACAGCTGATCGTAGACAAGTATCCCTTGCCGACAGTAAACGAAATATTTTCAAAGTTAAACGGTGGAATTCAATTTAGTAAAATAGATCTTTCGATGGCGTACAATCAATTTCCACTTAGCGAGAGTTCTCAAGCCCTCACTACAATAAATACACACCGGGGCTTGCTAAAATTCCGTAGGTTAGTTTTTGGTTTATCGTCAGCCCCCGCTATTTTCCAACGAGCCATGGAGTGCGTGTTGGCTGGCCTCGAAGGAGTAGTGTTTTTTTTAGACGACATCCTAGTGACGGGCAGAAATAAAGACCAACACAAGCAGCGCTTGACTGCGGTTCTGCAGCGGTTAAAAGACGCCGGCTTAACCGTACAATTAAATAAGTGCGAGTTTTTCAAAGACGAAATATGCTACTTGGGGCACATAATTGATAAAGATGGCATTAGAAAGTCACCCGATAAGGTCAAAGCTGTATTATGTGCGCCCAAGCCACAAAACGTCTCGCAATTACAATCGTTTCTCGGTTTAACAAATTATTACCGTAATTTTGCACCAAATGCATCATCCGTGTTAAGTCCATTGTACCGCCTATTACATAAAAAGGTGAAATGGGTATGGACACAGGAACACGAAGATGCATTTGTGAAAATAAAAACAATTATGGCTTCCAATGAGGTGTTAACCCACTTTGACCCCGAAGCCAAATTAATATTGACGGTGGATGCGTCACCGACAGGGTTAGCTGCCATTTTATCACAAGTAGGTAAGGACGGGCGCGAGAGACCGGTTTCTTACGCGTCCCGTGTTCTCTCACCCGCCGAGAGTAGGTACGCACAGATACAACGAGAAGCTACGGCTATCGTGTTCGGTGTCAGGCGCTTCCATCAGTATCTTTATGGACGATCGACGCCCTTCGTGCTACGCACCGACCACAAGCCCCTACTGACCATTTTCGGTCCCCACCATGGCATACCCGAAGTATCAGCAAATAGGCTCCAACGCTACGCAATTTTCTTGTCAGCGTATAATTACACTATTGAATATATACGTAGCAAAGACAACGCCGCAGATTTTCTGTCTCGTGCGCCGTTATCTACGAACGAGTTAGTCGAGAGAGGGGGGCGCGGGGTGGCGGGGCCCGGGGACGGCAGTGATGACGACCGAGCGGCGTATGTGCACTTCGTTTTGCAGGGCGACTTACCCGTGACGTCACAGCGGATCCGCTGTGAGACCGACCGCGACCCGCTGCTCGCCAAGGTCAAAGAATATGTGGTGAACGGGTGGCCTCGGAAGGTGGCAGATGAAAAATTAAAGCCCTACCATAGTTGTCGCTTGCAGTTGTCATTCGAAAGCGGTCTTTTAATGCGTGGACATAAAGTAGTGGTCCCGGAGAGTTTAAGGGATACCGTTTGTAATGAACTTCACAGCTCCCACTTTGGGATTGTTAAAATGAAAGCAGAAGCGCGTAAATCGATTTGGTTCCCGGGTATTGACGCGGCGCTCGAGCGGCTGGCCGCCAGCTGCGCGGTGTGCGCGGCGCTGCGGCCGGCCCCGCCGCGCGCGCCGCTCGCGCCGTGGCCGCACCCGCCGCATGCCTTCTATAGGGTGCATCTTGATTTTTTAGGGCCGCTGAACAACCAGATGTTTCTCATTATAGTCGATGCTTACAGTAAGTGGGTGGAGTGCTATCCGATGGCAGCTTCATACGGTTCCAAGGCGGTGATCGGGAAGCTGTGCGACTTCATGTCCAGGGTGGGGGTCCCAAATACGTTAGTGAGTGACAACGGTACTTCTTTCAC
Organism: Ochlodes sylvanus; assembly: GCA_905404295.2. Classification (NCBI taxonomy): domain Eukaryota; kingdom Metazoa; phylum Arthropoda; class Insecta; order Lepidoptera; family Hesperiidae; genus Ochlodes; species Ochlodes sylvanus. Next base: position 14,598,261 of record FR990122.1, on the reverse strand, counting down.
TTCAGGCGAATTTCAAAACTTTTGCAAAATTAACGGTATTAACCATATCTTGTCCCCAGCTTACCACCCGGCCAGTAATGGCCAAGCGGAAAGTATGGTAAAGGTAGTTAAAAATGGCCTTAAAGCGATCATATTGGATAATAAAAATAAAAAACTTTTACACGAACAAATATCGAAATTTTTATTCGACTTCAGGAACTCCAAAAACAGCACAACCGAGCAGTCGCCTGCAGAAATCGTGTATGGTAGACCGCTACGCTCCAGATTAGATCTGTTGAAACCGTCTTCGTCGTCTCCTTCATCAACAGACCTCTCATGTACCGTGGAACGGAATCAGTGCTTGCAGGCTAGACATTACCGTGGTAGGGAAAGAACACAATTTAAAACTGACGATGCGGTATGGATTATTAAAAACGTTATAAACAAAAAATACAAATGGTTAGAGGGAATAATACAAAAAAAGATAGGTCAAGTACTTTATTTAGTGTATGTTCCGAGTTTAGAGATGAATGTTCAAAGGCACATAGATCAAATAAGGCCAAGGTTCCCAACAAGGGGTCACCGCTTAGAGGGGGACTGCAGAATTGGAGATGCGGTTCCTGACCTCCCCCGCTGCGGTGGGCTCGACCAAGAAAGCGAGGGCGGCGCCGCCGGCGAGCTTGGTGGCGAGCAGTCCGCTCGCGAGTTGTCTCCGCGCCACGACCGCGGGGAGGAAGGGGACAGTGATGGTGAATTCTGTTTCGCGACCCCGCCGGCGGGGCCCAACGACCCCAGACGGCGCGAGATAACACCTCCACCATTTGAGGTCTCGGTTAACGAATCGTCTTAGAATATGTGTGGTTTAATGTGTACTTAGATTTATATTTATGTTATTTATGTATAGGTTTTTATTAGTACATACTTATATTATCATTGTGACTGGTCACAGCTAAAAGGGGAGGGATTGTTGTGTATGCATGTGGGTAGACGTAATGTGTGTGCATGCGAGCTGCGTCTCGCGTAAGGGAGCAAAATAAAAGTAGTGCGCATCTAGCTACTCTGTAGTTTGGTTGTTTCCGCCGCTCCTCCCTCCCGTACAGAAACTTAACAATGAATGAGTGTTCCATTAATAATAACAGCTGTTGTACATACCCTGCCGTTGCTGTTCACTGTTGTACATACCCTGCCGTTGCTGTTCACGTCCTTCGGTTGCTCTCTGGTTCGACTCTCTGCTTTGTCCAACAGTTCTCGGCCATATGTCCTTTCTTATGACAAAATTTGCAATAATTATCTTGCTTAGAAAACTTCTTACTTGTGTGAGGTGTTAGGTTTTCTTCCATCGTTATATCAGGGAGTTGGGTTGGTAATTTATGTAAACTAGTAAGACAATCACGTTGTAGATGTCCCATTCTGTTACACCGATGACATCGTTTTCCTGCTGACATAATCCTCGGTTTCTTTGATGTAGACGGTAAGGACTCTTCTCTATCATACATATGGAAATCAGATGATGAAGCCTTTGGTATGATTGGTAACGGAATGTAGCGGGCTAATTTTTGGAACAATCCAATTACTGTTTCGGCACTGCTTGCGATGGATTTAGCATGAGGGTCTGTGATACCTCCGGTTATTAATTCCAATATTTCACTTTCTTGGAACTGTAGCCTCAATTGTTTTAGAATTCTATGCTTCTTTGCTGCGTAAATAGAAACAGTAGAGTATTGTTCGCTCGTCATGTTCGCGGCAATTTTAAAATCACGGTACAGATCTCGACACTTCGGAAATGTGGTCTGAAGATCCTCCTTCAATGCAGGCCAAGTTCTCTGTACAGGTGTCCACTCTCTATATAAATCTCGAGCTAGTCAGCTAAAAATGGCACACATCTGGCAATGGTCTCCACGTCGTCCCAGTTGTGCTTCAATGCTAAAGTGTCTACTTGTGCGCACCATTCACTCGCTTCAATTGCGCCAACATTAGGGTCGAAAGTTGGTAAAGCTATAGCCTTGCTAGTGCTCATTTCCACACTAAGTTCAGGTTCAATCACACTTGGTTCACTTATATGTACACTTGATCCAGTTCCTCCACTCTTATCTGGTTCACTTAACACTAATTGTTCACGCGAAACCATTTTTGGTATTTGTCTCTCACTTAACACTGATTGTTTAATTTTTCGCTCACTATTAAATCTTTTCATATTTTCTATTGTTTATTTTTCAGTCTGTGGGGTAGGTATTTGTACAAAAGATATACGAATCCCACTTCTGATGACAGAAGGGGTCAGTTAGGTCTAGATATTTAGTATGATATTTAGTATCAATTAAACCACGTCTGTACTCTCACACGGTATATTGAGACTAACTTATAATAACACGTTCTCTCTTAGCTACGGTTATGTTTACATTCTACCACTTAACGCTATAAGAATAAGGGTTCGGCTGTCACACGAATACTGTGCGGAGTGGTCGGCGGTGGGGGCGCTGGAAGTAAGTACAAGTAACTGCTGACTGCGCTCTCTCTGCCCGAACACCGAGCGAGTAGGAGTGTAGTTGAACTGATTTGTTGTTTTATTGGCATTACCAACCGAACCAGTACATTTGACATTAGTGGAGTGTATGTTCCTTTTTGTGCACTTTATGTCAGTCAGTTGGAAATAAACTGCTGAGCGTACGGACGTGTTGTGTTTCAATTATCGCCTTCACTACAGTGGCGCAGTCGGTAAACAATTAAAAGCGTATAAGTCATTTAATAAGATGCCCGTTGGTAAATTGAGCGAGTTTAACTTAATTTCGGGGTCGTGGAACACGTATATTGAGCGATTGGAACAATATTTTGTTGTCAACGATGTAAAATCAGACCTACGTGTACCCACATTAATCGCGTGTGTCGGTGATGCCACTTACGAGTTGATGGTGGATTTGTGTAATCCAGATAAACCCGCTAAGTGCACATATGATAAATTGGTGAGTTTAGTACGAGAGCATGTACAACCGACACCATCTATTTTGGCCGAGAGATACAAATTCCGTAAGAGAGTACAGGCAACGAGTGAGTCGGTGGCACAATTCGCAGCTGCTTTAAAACGATTGGCTCGTACGTGTGAGTTCAAGGACACGCTGGATGAAAACCTACGCGACCAATTTGTTTGTGGGCTATCAAGTGAGTCCACTCGCCAAAGTTTGTTTTGCGATGGAAAGCTAACGTACTCGTCGGCATATAATAAAGCGGTGGCATTGGAAGCAGCGGCGACTGACGCAGCAGCAGTGGAACAGCAGCCCAGGGGTCTGGAGAACGAGGTGCTCGCAGTGCGCGCCGGCGGCGGCGGCTCGGCGGCGAGGTGGGGCGCGGCGCGCGCTCGCCACCCGCGCGAGGCTGGCGGCCGGGGCGGCGGAGGTGTTCGTAATAATAATTATGCACTAATTAATTGTTATTGCTGTGGAGGAAAGGGGCACACTAAGAGTTCATGTAAGTTCAGGGAATACGTGTGCAGGAAGTGTCTTACGCGGGGCCACTTAATGAGAATGTGCCCCGGCCAGCCGGGTCAACGTGATATAGACAGTAACGGGCAAGTGTTACGATTAGATTCTTATGTTGCACAGAACGCAGAAGAGGATGGAGCTGAGGAGACTCAATACGGCGTATGTGATGATGGGGATGGGCCTAGTGGGCTGTATATGGTGGAGCAGAGTGGTGGCGAGCCGTTGCTGGTGGATGTCGAGGTAGCGGGGAAACCGTTACGAATGCATGTGGACACTGGTTCTCCCATTGCGTGCGTGAGTGAAAATCTATATAATAAGTTATTTTCTAGTTTTTCTATCTGTTCTGACAATATTAAACTTTAAAGGTTACAATGGGCAGCCTATTGTGTCCTTAGGATATATTAATGTATCTGTGAGTTATAATAATATGGCACAAAATCTTAAACTTTATATTATTCGCATGGGTAGTGTACCGCTTCTCGGACGGGAATGGATAAAGAAACTTAATCTAGAAATAAAAGTTTCTAATAATGTAATATCAATTCATAATGTAAGTAAAGCTAATTGTAGTGAAAATTTGAGTTTTGATAAAGATAATTTTATAAAAATGTATCCTTCAGTGTTTAGTGACAAGTTAGGTAAATTAATCAGCCACACTGCTACGCTGCGTGTGCGACCTGCGGCTGAACCGGTTTACAGGCGCGCTAGACCACTGCCACTAGCGCTACGGTCGCAAGTCGATGCCGAGCTACGTCGCTTAGAGAATATAGGTGTTATCTCACCGGTGCCGTCGTCGGACTGGGCTTCATGTTTAGTCGTCGTGTTGAAAAATAATGGTGCTCTGAGAATTTGTGGTGACTACAAAAGCACGCTTAATCCCGTCCTTGAAATTGATAGATATCCCCTCCCTCGGTCCGAGGTGTTATTTAATGATTTATCGGGGGGTAAAAAATTTAGTAAAATTGATTTGTCGGAATCATATTCGCAGGTGCCGTTAGACGACTCTAAAAGGTATACGGTGGTGAATACTCATCGAGGTTTATTTGTTTATAATCGGTTAGTTTACGGCCTGGCGTCAGCGCCCTCTATTTTTCAAAGGATACTGGAGCAAAGTATAACTGGCATTCCTCACGTTACAAATTTTTTAGACGATATTTTAATAACGGGTTCGAGTGAAACGGAGCATGTTAAAAATTTAAATGAGGTATTCAAACGTTTAGCTTCTCACGGTCTTACTATTAAAAAAGAGAAGTGTATTTTTTTCGCAAACGAGGTAAACTATTTAGGGTTAATAATATCGGAACAGGGGGTTAGGGCCGACAGTAACAAGGTAGAAGCTGTTTTAAAAGCACCTCAACCTACAAATGTTTCGGAACTTAAATCTTTTCTTGGCATGGCCAATTTTTATTCAAAATTTATTAAGGATTTTTCTAGGATTTTAGCGCCTTTGTATGAATTGCTAAAACAAGGTAAGCCTTGGATGTGGACAGAACAGCAGGGTAAGTCTTTTGATTGCATAAAAAGGGTATTAAGTAGTTGTCCTGTATTAATGCATTACGATGAAAAATTACCATTGATACTGTCCTGTGATGCCAGCTCGCGCGGGGTGGGGGCGGTTCTGACTCACCGCACGGCCGGCGGCGAGCGGCCCGTGTCGTACGCGTCGCGCACGCTATCTCGCGCTGAAGCTAACTACAGCCAAATACAACGCGAGGCGCTTGCGATTGTTTTCGGAGTGAGGAAATTTCACTCGTATGTTTATGGTCGCCATTTTATTTTACGAACCGACCATCAACCCCTAGTAGCGATTTTTGGATCTAAAAAAGATTTACCACATACGGCGGCAGGTAGATTAATACGGTGGGCTATACTACTGTCCGGGTATTCATACTCGATTGAGTATGTGCGTTCGTCAGCAAACAACGCTGATGGCCTCTCTCGGTTACCGTTAGATAGTGTTCAAGATAATACAGACAATGTTTTGACGTGACAACGTCTTATAATTCGGTGGCACGCATGAAAAAACATGACTCATGCGTTACCGTCGTTACCGTTGGTGAATTATTATACCAGCGCCATCTATGTATTGTGCAGTGAACAATTATTCATTAAGTTCGATTGGGTCCATTTATCGATGGAGGAAGGCTGGCTGAGCTGGTAGTTCACTCGCAGTACACTAGATGGCGTTGAGTAGTGGGGCGCTATAATTCTGAATCACGCTAGTAAGGGTTTATGTAGGATGTATAAGTATCCAGCATTCATTTTTAATAAACGACTTAACTTGTATTGAAAAAGTGTTCTTTTATTGTGCTTGCCTACTCATTCAAAGGAAATTATTTTCTTAAGACGTTGTCACGTTCAACTATCGTCAGTAAACCGACTTTACAGACAACCAATTTTTTTTTTATTAAGTTTGTCGAAACAAATTTTCCCTTGCGCTCGTACGAAGTAAAAGAAGAATCGAGAAAAGATAAAATTATTTCTAAAGTATTAGCTTATGTCCGATCGGGCTGGCCATTATCGGGTGCCGGCCGCGGCGAAGTCGGTTCCGAATTAAGCGCGTACTATAAAAGGCGCGACGAATTATACGTTGAGGGGGGCTGCCTTATGTGGGGTAATAGGGTAGTTATTCCCTCTAGTCTGCGTACTCGTATGTTACAGGAGGTGCACGGGGCTCATTTGGGTATAGCGAAGTGTAAAAGCCTCGCTAGAAGTTTTATTTGGTGGCCGCGGCTTGATGACGACATCGAGAAGCTGTGCTCCAGTTGCGTCACCTGCGCCGCCACAGCGGACATGGCACCGAAGTCCCCTATTGTTCCTTGGTCTTGGCCTACTACTCCCTTTGAAAGAATACATATTGATTTTTTTTCGTTTAAGGGCCTTACATACTTAGTTGTTATAGACGCGCATTCTAAATGGTTAGAAGTTATTCCCATGACAGTGACGAATGCTAATAATTGTATTGTCAAACGTTAAAAGAACTATTTTCGCGATTCGGGATACCAAAGAAAATCGTGTCTGATAATGGCCCGCCATTTACAAGCAACGAATTTATTACGTTTTTGAATTTAAATGGTATTAAACAAGTGACTTCGGCCCCGTATCACCCTTCTTCCAATGGGGAGGCTGAAAATGCCGTCCGGACCGTGAAGAGGGCCTTAGCTAAAGCGAACACTGAAAACATTCCCATAAACATTTTTTTATATAGATTTTTGTTGGACTACAGAAATAGCGTACATTGCACTACAGGCGAGTCTCCGGCTATGCTTATGTTCGGTCGTCAACTTAGGTCTCGTATGGATTTGATAAAGGGTGGTCTATGTGAGTCGGTCACTAATAGATTGTCTGGCAGGGCCGTAGAAAAGGGTGGTAAATCTCAGTCGTGGAATATTGGGGACTTAGTGTGGGCGCGTGGCTATCGGAAGGGGGAAAAGTGGATTGAAGGGAGCATTGTGGGGCAGAGTGGAACGAATATGTATGACATTAAGACACATGAAGGTAACTGCTTGGTTCGTCATGCGGATCAGATTCGTCGTCGTTCGACCTCGACCGATGGGGTTGTTAAGAACTGTGAGTCGACTAACAAATCGGTACAACCTCAGGTCTCATCTCAGGCAGCCTTGGATGGGTATAGATTGGCTCAAAAGACAACACCTGACACAAGGGAGCCCTCGGGTAGTAAACGGGAGCGTCGTCCTGTAATCCGGTTCGGTATAGATGAGTACCGTGAGTAATAATAATTATAGGTCTACATATTAGTAAATAAGGTAGTAATTAAGGTTGCTTGTAGTAAATAAGTTCTTATAATATCCTATATTAAATGTAGTTGAAATGTCATAAAGAGATTATCTGTATAGGGTAACATGTAATGTAAGCCTAACTGGTATACCTATTCCTATTACACTCAAAATCATTTGTTTATGTTATCGTCTCTGATACACTTATGCTTGTCATTTTGGTAATTCTTTCGCTATCGCTTTATTTCTGCAACTAGGGTTACTACTTCATGTAAGGGAGGGATAGTGGAGTGTATGTTCCTTTTTGTGCACTTTATGTCAGTCAGTTGGAAATAAACTGCTGAGCGTACGGACGTGTTGTGTTTCAATTATCGCCTTCACTACAATTAGAAGCTCCAAGTAATTTAGTTCCATCCATGTGACCATCGATATATGTTACCCTAGTTGCGTTATAATTTGGGGGTGGCCTTGCTTCGTAGCAAAATGTAACATTTCACTTCTAGCTTAATTAGACCGTCTTTGAAAAAGTTAATTTTGATAATATGCGTTAAAGTGCCCACATCTACAATATGAGCTTGGTAATAGGGGCGGCAAAATCAGTATTGCACGCGGGCACTTAAACAGCAAATGGCTGGTCTGTTGTTTCACGTTATGTTGTTAACAATTGTTAAGCTTTTGGACGTACCTACTTGAGTATATGGGACCGTTGTTGGACAAGTCGATCCTCTGATAGAGAGTCGGTAGGATCTGAGGGTCGTTATTAGGATGAATAATGAACTGGTCTTAGTAGTGAATCCATTCATCAACCGCAAATGATTTGCCCTACACGTTCTACGACCGTTTTGCAAAAAAAAAGATAGTCGCAAGCTTGAAATATACATGATGTTAATAATGCATGGATGTTTCTACATGGATGTTTCCATACTTCGAAGAGCATCGCGACGTTTGTTTTGTTATGAAATGTTGCCAGTCCACAGGTCAACTGGACCCTGAAATGCGGGGACCATACAGAGTGGTCCGCCGCCGAGCTGCCGAGTGGTCGCTATGAACTGCGGTTGCTAGCTGACCGTGCTTACGGCGAGATTACTAAAGCTGCGACTGAGGTGCTGATGGTGCCGTGGAAAGGAGGGTGGATCTGAGAGCGTCGCTGCTGTATTTAAATTGAATGCCTATGTTGTTTTGACCATCATAACAAAGTAGCAAATCTCAAAATGAAACTAGCTTAAATAAACAAATAAACTTAAAAAAAAAACAAATAAATAAACTTAAATTTTAAATATTTATGTCAACTAATCGTTCTTTTAATAAGTTAAGGAAAAAGAAAAATAAAAAAAAGAAAATAAAAAAAAAAGAAGAAAACAATAAGTAATAAAAATTACATTCATTAAAAACTAGGAATAAAAAAAAATTAAAATACTGGTGTAAAAAAAAAATGCAAAAAGGCGGTAGTTCTAAAATAATAAAACAAAAAAAAAATTGGTTGTCTGTAAAGTCGGTTTACTGACGATAGTTGAACGTGACAACGTCTTAAGAAAATAATTTCCTTTGAATGAGTAGGCAAGCACAATAAAAGAACACTTTTTCAATACAAGTTAAGTCATTTATTAAAAATGAATGCTGCATACTTATACATCCTACATCGTGATTCAGAATTATAGCGCCCCACTACTCAACGCCATCTAGTGCACTGCGAGTGAACTACCAGCTCAGCCAGCCTTCCTCCATCGATAAATGGACCCAATCGAACTTAATGAATAATTGTTCACTGCACAATACATAGATGGCGCTGGTATAATAATTCACCAACGGTAACGACGGTAACGCATGAGTCATGTTTTTTCATGCGTGCCACCGAATTATAAGACGTTGTCACGTCAATAAACAATTAAAACTTAGGTATTAGGAATGATGGATCAAATCACCATAAGTTTCGGTCGATTGTGTTACACATAACGTCACCATATTGTGTGATTTTATGTGAAGCGAAAGACACAACTGAGGGGCACATGCAAGAGTGTTAACACGTTCTGCTGCGGTAGACCTCATTGCTCCTAAAGACACATGCAAGAGTGTCCACGCGCTCTGCTGCGGTAGACGCCAAATTAACCTCTGCTGCGGTAGAGTCTTCGCTCGCGCTCTGCTGCGGTAGACGCCAAATTAACCTCTGCTGGGGTAGAGTCTTCGCTCGCGCTCTGCTGCGGTAGACGCAAAATTAACCTCTGCTGCGGTAGAGTCGTCGCTCGCGCTCTGCTGCGGTGGACGCAAAATTTACCTCTGCTGCGGTAGAGCCTACGCTCGTGACGGGTAGTCTACGCGGCCGACGACGTGATGCGCACAACGAGTAATTGAGCTTATTCATCACGGTTACGACTCGAGTCGATTGGTAGAGTTGGTAAAATGAGACGTCTCAACTCAAAGTGTATTTTAATTTGTAAGTGTATTTAGGATGATGATTAATGAATGTTAAAGAGTACAATGAGATTTGGTTGAGCGTAAACGAAGTGTCTGCATTTGTAAGAAATTATTGAAAGGGGGATGATTTGAAGGAATGTAAAATAAAATGATGAAATGTTGATTATTTGATTAAATGATTATTGTTTTCGTTAACAGGTGACGACATTTTATGAGGACATAATGAAGTAGAACTTCCATTGTTGACAGAAGGCGGTTCATGTCACCATTGAAGTCTGAGTCACTGCAGATCTTCGCTTGTCTGCCAACTCACAGTCTGCTTTGGACGTCACCAAGAAGAGTGATGTCGATCTGGCCTGCTGAAGCTGCTGAAGAATCTTTGCAAGGCCGTCGAGGACGACGAGATGTCAGGAGAGGCCGTGTAGGACTGTAGGAGAGTAGACGCAAACGGAGACGCATAACATAAACACTTGATCACGCCACCACTACGCGGCACCTACTTTTAAAAGGTCACAAATCCTAGTTGAAACGAACTTCGCTCCAATCTTGCTCTCTTTTTGGGTCATCTCTCGTGCGCAGCGGTTGTCGACGCGATTTGTTCCTAGTGGTGAAATAATTTCAGTTTCTTATTTTCTAAATCTTATTTTCATTGTGTGGTTATTAGATTTGGGTTGTTATTTAGTTATGTGACGTAATTGTTGTAAATGTTGAATGATAAATGTGTAGTAAATTAAACATAAATGTAATTTGGTGCCATAGTTTTATTTGAAGTATTAGTTTTGTGCTCCTGAGTATAGTTTTGTATAGTCCTTGGTTTGTGAGCCGCTAAGAATATAATATCGGATTTTTGTTTATAACAACGCAAATTTTCCTTAATAAAAATTAAATTGCTATAAACATATTGTGAAGCTACAGTTAGTAAGTACATTTATTTCTTTGAATCTGTCACGCAATGGTTCACGTGATTTTAATTTGCATCATTCCCTTCCTTATTTATTACTGTTTGTTTTGTATCGTTAAACATGGTACTAACACTCCACTATCTTTAAAAAAACAATTAGAAGAATATGTACTGAAAATCACACCAATTTAGTAATTCGGAGCTAATATTACTTAGACATGTCTAAGGCCAAGCAACAATGACAGGCTCGGTTTATCATCAATGAATTTTAATCATTTGATTGTAAATCGACTTTACGAGTATATCAGCAAGTGAGCTTTTCATTTCGTGGTTACACGCTCTGGGTCCGTCAAAGGCATTTGCTCTTGATGCAATTCCGCTAAGGATTGCTGAGTCGTCCCATGACTCTACGGTCTTCGTTACTGAGCAAGACCTTACTACACCACCTAGAGCTGCTGCTTACTGCTTACCCACGGACTACTCCAAGGAGTCCGACTTCTACCGGGCTACAGCTGCAACACTCTGGTGCAGTCTCCAACCGTACCAAAACACTAATAGTTACGTACAATCATTTTAATTAGATTCACAGTCTACTGTTATTTGACCCTCAGACATTTTCAAAGAACTGACTACCTCATCCGGTTTCTGTATAGAGGCTGTGCTTGTACTGCTTATACTGCTGCTGATACTGCAACTTGTACTGTACTGTACTTATAGCAACATTACCGGTCAAAGTAATAATTACAATAACTTCACCCAGTTAATTACAATTTTATAAAAAGTTTCAACACAAAGGGATCTCATTTGATGAACGCTATGTGACTGTGATACTTTGCATATCTTTACTGGAAATTGACGTTAATTACTCAGTGTACATAAGGAAACCACTCATCAAGTCATTATTAGAAACGAATTGAGTATGAGTATGTAGGTAATATGACAATTATTAACTTAAATGTTATCACACATATTCATCACTCAAAACCTTATACTGAGGTTACTATTAAATCTCATTAAAGTAAATTAATATTTAATTAGTCCGAATGGCATGACTCATATCGCAAATGATATGACGTGATTACAACCATATCGCCCTTATAAAGATCGACAAACTAGCAGTTAGTAGTTTTAGGTAGTAGAGCCTAGGATCTGCTACCTATGTAAAATAATTTTAATTGTTGTGCATAGGTAGTAGAGCTAGATTTGGCCCGGGGTAGTACTACCGCCCGCCACGGTACTTAGTACCATTTCTACCGTGTAATAATTGTTTTAACAGCAATTTTGTTCCGGAAAGAAAGGTGTGGAGCCGGCTACACTTTTTAGAGGCGACCATCTCAGTCCTCAAGGGTAGCAACACATCTGTGACCGAATTATAATGAGACTCTTACTAACATTTACTAACTGGACTATTACTAACAATAACTAACAGGACTAACATTCACTAACAGTCCCTGTCCCAGTCCTGATACTTACAAACTAACCACTAATGTTCTAACACCGTCACCTAACCGGACTAACTATCCCAGTCCCCATATATGAGTCTTGTTCTAAGTCGGTCACAGTTGTCATGGGCGGCAGCGGAAGGTGGTGCTGCATGCTCGTTTGCTGCCTTATATCAATAAAAAAAAAAAGTAATTATTTCTGTGATTGTCTTAATACCACAATAATCTGCAAATTGTATGGTCAGTAACCCTATGTGATAACACATTAGATGGGTACTTCAATTGTTACTCGTAGTATAAAGTAAGCATCAAGTTTCATCTTATTAAACTCCTGGTATTGTGTAAATACAAAGTCATCCAAAACTTATGAACTTTATCATCGCCATATTTAGAACTCATTATTAACTTCAAAACTTGACTTATCATTGCTCTATTCCATTCTGTCAAGATTCTCTTTTTATTAATTTTATTTTATGTCATAAAATAACCATAAAGAGCTCAAAAAGCACTTTAGTCTATTAAAATTGATTATCAAAATAATAGTGAACACATCATTACATTTGACAGATATTCACTTAGTTTGCTTTAGTTTAATAGCAAAATATTCGTCATAACTTTCATTAATTTAGCACTTTACTTAACGCTCATAAGATAACTCAGGTTACCTACATAAAGCTGTAAAATAACTTGCAACAGTCGTCACCAAATAGTCATAGTATCAAGTAGTCATCGCAGTATCCATGTCATTAGATGCAGAACAATGTTATTTTACCTGTACTTCTGTTATATGTGAGATAACTTCATTGTATTGCACTTTAAATACATCACTTAACTTAATTGAAGTTATTAAGAATCCGTTTGTAACCGCCCATTCTACATTTACAGTTTGAATGAGGTAGGTATCACAAGACTAAATTTACTTAGAAATGTTTCACACTATGAACAAATTTGTTTGTTATTGAAAGGGGTATTCATTATTTACAGAGCGTTAATAATTCTTGTTTTCAGTGCAAATACAAAGTTACCATTATTATCTCATTACTTTAATACTTTTGCCAGAAGTTCCATTTAAACCGAAGTCGGAAAGCCACCATTATACTAGAAAACACTTTTGGACTTCCCGTTATTTGTCAGATACTGACAATTTTTTTTACATACCTAGAAATAAACATTTGTGGCGTACTCCTCTAAAAAACCGGAACCTGAAAAATAAATAAACAATTAAAAACATAAACAATAAAATATAAAACTAAATATAATTAAACTTACAACTAAATAATAAATAATATTATATAAACTTCAATACTTACCAATAATGTAATGTCGGAAGGCCGCCGTGAGAAGCGCGTCGCGATTTATCGTAGCAGTTAAAGCATCTCGTTGCACCACATTTACATACGTATAGATGCGTATACGCCGCGCCGTCTTAGAATATAATATTCTCACCGCCGCCTCCCGCGCAGTGTGACCGAACGCTCTCGCCTCGAACGCACGCCACTTTACTGAGCTGCTATCCCATTTTACTTACGCGCTTGTTATTATTCCTGCTCAATTTACTCTTGCAAACTGTTTTATTGTACGCTATACGGCATCTGGTGCAATCCTATGCGAATAAACTGTTGGTGGTTCGTGACATTGGCTTTTAATTCACTTGAAGCACCCCATCGTCAATCAACAACCACTACACTGGTGACCCTGCTGAAAAAGAAGAAAGAAAATATTATTTATCATCGGCAAAACCGTAAGCATTACATATTGCAAAACAATTAATAATGGAATGCAAAGATGGAGGTAGCAAGTCAGGCGCAAGCGATACAACGTCAGCGAGAGCCTTTACGCCTCACGACACGACCGATATTTGTCGTATCGGAGTACGGCCTCCACCGTTTTGGCCAGAAGAACCTGCGGTTTGGTTTTCGCAATTAGAGGGCAATTTCGTACTATCTGGAATTCGGGACGATGACACGAAATTTTACTACGTCACATCCACATTAGAACAAAGATATGCTGCGGAAGTAAAAGATATCATAGTGTCGCCTCCAAAAACGGGAAAGTACGAGAAATTAAAAACGGAATTAATTAAAAGACTATCAGCATCCCGCGAAAAGGAAGTCAAACAACTGCTCATGCATGAGGAGCTTGGGGACCGGCGACCTTCGCAATTTTTGCGCCACCTACAGCGCTTGGCAGGACCGACGGTACCGGAGGACTTTATAAAAACGATCTGGACCAGCCGCCTGTCCTCTGCACTCCAGCCCATTCTCGTCTCACAAAAAAATGCAGACCTGCAGTCTCTGGCGGACCTGGCCGACAGCGTCCACGAAATAGTTCCCTCCACTCCACAAGTCGCGTCAACTTCAAGAGAGCCACGAACTACGCCCACGCTAGAATCCATGGCCAAGCAAATCAGCGAGCTTTCTAAACAAGTAAGAGCCTTAACCGCGCGAGAACACCGACCACGATCAAGAGCAAGACGAGGCAGCACCGACAAGCAAACGAAACGCTCACAATCGGAATACAAGAAATTTCCGATTTCTTGGTACCACCACAAGTTTGGAAATAACGCGAAGCATTGTGTGAAACCCTGTGACCACTCGGAAAACTCCCAAGGCAGTCGATGATGGCGACATCTGATTGCCTTAATACTCCCTGTTTGTGACGGACAGCAGAACGAAGATGCAGTTTCTGGTTGACACGGGCAGCGATCTCTGCGTCTTCCCTCGCACCGCACTCCGTGAACGTCGCGCTGCAACGAACTATGAACTCTACGCCGCTAATGGGAGCACAATAGTTACATACGGCTTCGTACACCTTGAATTAAACCTTAGTCTTCGTCGGGACTATAGCTGGCGGTTCGTTGTAGCAGACGTCACTAAGGCTATCATAGGGGCCGATTTTTTATCATACTATGGCCTCATGGTAGACTGTCGAAACAAACGCCTCATCGACACCACGACGACTCTCACAACAGCAGCGACATCAGCAACATCGTCGAGCACCATATCTTCCGTGAAGACACTGGTCGGCGATTCCAGCTACCATGACATACTGAGGCAGTTTAACGAAATAACACGTCCAGCTGGCACCGAGCGCATGGTGGACCATAACATCGTCCACTACATTAAGACAACGCCTGGACCACCAGTCTCCTGTGTTCCACGTCGTTTGGCTCCGGATAAACTTCTCATCGCGAAGAAAGAATTCGAGGCCATGATCAAGGATGGAACAGCAAGGCCTTCGAAAAGCCCATGGTCGTCACCACTACATTTAGCTGCAAAGAAGGACAACGGATGGCGTCCATGTGGAGACTACCGCATGCTTAACGCAAGAACAGTTCCTGACCGATACCCGATACGTAACCTCCAAGACTTCACCCACAACATATCTGGTTGTCAAGTCTTCTCTACAATAGACCTTGCAAAGGCTTACAATCAGATACCCGTCAGCAGCGAAGACATAGAGAAAACGGCGATAACGACCCCGTTTGGCTTGTATGAGTTTCCATACATGACTTTTGGGCTCAGAAACGCAGGCCAAACTTTCCAACGTTTTGTTGATGAAATCACGAGAGGCTTAGATTTCACATACGCGTACCTTGACGATTTTATCGTATTCTCAAAAGACGAAGAAACTCATAAGAAGCACTTACGCCAACTATTTGGAAAACTCCGTGCCTACGGCATGGTGATAAACACAGCGAAGTGTGTATTTGGAGCCTCTGAGGTCAAATTTCTAGGATACAAGGTATCGGCTGAAGGAATTACCCCTTTACAAAGCAAAGTGGAAGCCATAAAGGAATTCCCCACTCCAAAGACGGTGAAAGAACTAAGACGTTTCTTGGGAATGCTTAACTTTTACCGCAAGTTCATACCGGGCGCAGCCGGAATTCAAGCGCCACTCCATGCTTTGCTCACCGACAAGGTGAAAGGTTCACATCCAGTGGATATCACAGGCGATGCATTAAGAGCATTCGAAAGGTGCAAAGAGAGCCTGTGTCGCAGCACCCAATTAGCCCATCCAGATTTAGATGCAAAGATCGCATTAGTGACCGATGCGTCGGACACGGCTATTGGAGCCGCTCTTCAACAACACATTAATGGCGCCTGGCAACCACTCGGATTCTTTTCAAGAAAACTGAGCCCATCACAAGTAAAATACTCTCCTTATGACAGAGAATTACTTGCGATCTACGAAGGAATTCGTCATTTTCGGCATATGCTTGAGGCCCGTCATTTCACAATTTATACAGACCACAAGCCCATCTGTTATGCATTCACGACACGCAAAGACAATTGCTCTCCACGACAGTTTCGCCATCTTGACTATATTTCACAATTTACAACGGATATACGTCATATATCAGGAAAAGACAATGTCGTGGCTGATACACTGTCTAGGATAGAAGAACTATCCCAACCTGTTGACCTCTCACTACTGGCAAAGTCGCAAGACAGCGATCCCGAGTTGAAGCACTTGCGCGAATCAGAAAGCACATCACTCAGATTACGTAAAACAATGATACCTGGGACGCAGACGCAACTGTACTGCGACGACAACCATGGCGTACTAAGACCATTTGTGACAACACCATACCGACGCCAAGTATTCGAAAGCTTGCATTCACTGAGCCACCCGGGCGCTAAAGCAACTGCAAAGCTAGTGGCTCAGCGCTTCGTATGGCCCGGGATACAGAAAGATTGTCGTGCATGGACACAAACATGCCACGCTTGCCAAAAACCAAAAGTAACACGACACGTTACAGCGACGCCTGGCACATTCCAATTACCTCGTGCAAGATTCACGACCGTCCACATAGATCTCATAGGACCAATGCCAGTTTCAAATGGATATAAATACTGTTTGACGGCCGTTGATCGATTTACAAGGTGGCCAGAAGCCATACCTATCGAGGACATGACTGCAGAAACGGTTGCTAAAGCTTTGATTTCCGGTTGGATAGCACGCTTTGGTTGCCCGACAACCATCATAACAGACAGAGGACGGCAATTTGAATCGGCGTTATTCAAACACCTTTCTCAGATCACTGGATTCGATCATAAGCAGACAACAGCTTATCATCCAGCATCAAATGGAATGGTCGAAAGATTTCACAGACACCTAAAAACTGCCATAGTCTGTCACTCGAATTCAAACTGGACAGAGTCACTCCCTCTGGTGTTATTAGGAATCCGAAGTGCCTTCAAAGACGACATTCAGGCTTCACCGTCAGAAATGGTATATGGCGAGACACTCAGGTTACCCGGTGAACTATTCCAATCATCAAAAGACACCACTGATGACATAACCGAGTTCACGGCTCGACTACGGCTGATTGTAAGGAATCTCCAGCCACAACCCGCTTCCAGGCATGGCAAGAAATCCATTTTTATTTTTAAAGACCTTGCCACTACCACCCATGTCTATCTCAGAGAAGATGCCCTGAAAGGAGCACTACAACCAGCCTACACTGGACCACATGAAGTCTTAGAAAGAGATAACAAAGTGTTCAGAATTTTAGTAAAAGGGAAACCCGTCTCAGTTACAATAGAAAGATTAAAACCAGCATATATACTTACCGAAGATGTTGATCCCAGAGATAGCACCACACATACACCTGGTCCACCTGAAAAGGAAAAGAATATTAATAAAACGGCTGAGAAAATGACACGATACGGAAGAACTGTCCGATTACCTGACTATTATCGCCCGTAAGACGGTCTCTGGGGGGGAGTGGTGTGGCGTACTCCTCTAAAAAACCGGAACCTGAAAAATAAATAAACAATTAAAAACATAAACAATAAAATATAAAACTAAATATAATTAAACTTACAACTAAATAATAAATAATATTATATAAACTTCAATACTTACCAATAATGTAATGTCGGAAGGCCGCCGTGAGAAGCGCGTCGCGATTTATCGTAGCAGTTAAAGCATCTCGTTGCACCACATTTACATACGTATAGATGCGTATACGCCGCGCCGTCTTAGAATATAATATTCTCACCGCCGCCTCCCGCGCAGTGTGACCGAACGCTCTCGCCTCGAACGCACGCCACTTTACTGAGCTGCTATCCCATTTTACTTACGCGCTTGTTATTATTCCTGCTCAATTTACTCTTGCAAACTGTTTTATTGTACGCTATACGGCATCTGGTGCAATCCTATGCGAATAAACTGTTGGTGGTTCGTGACATTGGCTTTTAATTCACTTGAAGCACCCCATCGTCAATCAGCAACCACTACACATTTTGTAGGTACCGTTTTAATTTCAGTAGAACTACCTGTTTGAAATTTGCAGGGACCGTTCTAATTTCCATAGAACTACCTTTTAGAATTTGTAGGTACCGTTCTAATTCCATAGAAGTACCTGTTTGAAATTTGTAGGTACCGTTCTAATTTTCATAGAACTACCTCTTAGAATTTGTAGTACCGTTCTAATTCCATAGAACTACCTGTTTGAAATTTGTAGGTACCGTTCTAATTTCCATAGAACTACCTCTTCCATTCTATTTTTCATCAAACTACCTATTGAGTTATATATGTACATTTATAATATGTATCTTTATAATATGTCAACATTCATGATTATATAACCAAGTCATTTCGTTTTTTTTTTGAAATGAAAGACAGTTTTGGTAAGTATAATAAACAAATACTTTATTAAATTATTGTATATTGGCCGTTCTGGTCCAACACCTTTTGCCATCTTTCTTGTTGTAGCATAATTCGACGCTTATAAAATTTTGACATATTGTCTTTGCACATAGTCTTTTTTGGCAAAAACTGATCGAGGAGGTTTTTTTAAAACAGTAAGATATATCGATAATGCTGCTTATCGCTCTCCATATTTAAAGGGGCACCAACTAAAAACTACTGCGTAGAATTAATTGGAATTTTTCACACACAAGCCTTGCTTTTATTTACGGCTTATATAATTATACGGCTTATGTCAAGTTGGGTGTAAAAAAAAATACAATTAAATCCTCTGTCGGGAAAAAACGAAATGACTTTCCGAACAACCTATTAGTTGTCCTTTTCACTTGTCTTACCATCATTATAGCTGACCAACGCTTAAAGAACACCTAGGCACCGCTTAGTCACCCAAACTACCTCTGGCATTTTTCCCCCATTTTGTGTAACATCTATAGGCGAGTGGTAAACGATGTGGCGATACAGCCATGGATGGGTATCTCTAAAGCGCCATCTACCATTAAATTGAAATTTATCATCAAATAAGTTGTTTAACAGTTCCCAAGTCATTAATAGATGGCAGCACACGTAAGGAGAATATGGATCTAAAATCTATACTTAAGTACAATTATGCTTCGGTGTTCCGTTCTCGAAATTAGATATAGACATGTAGTAACACATAGGTGTCGCCATCAATGCACTAAGTTCAGAGAGGAAAAAAAAAAGAAAACAAGTGGGTAGACGGAGAATTCTCTATAGACTACCTGCGTTCATTTCGTCATTCACATTTCAGTGCTCCGCCACTTTGCACGTATTATTGCGTTCTTGTGTTTTAATGGAAGTTTTGTGTTTTAAAATCAAAAATGACGTAGGAGAAGTATGACGATAAGGATTCATATAGTTACTAAGAAGAAAACGAAAAAATTCGAAAGGTAACTTCTTACGGAACACCTCACATAATTATGATAGAACTACACTTACAGGTGAGTTAGTTTAATAATTAATTAACTATGCCTTCATTTTCCGAGATTCGGTGTTCCGTAGGCAACTTGCCATATTAAGTTTTCTCTCATTTCAAGAATTGAATTCTCATTTAATAAATACCACTTAGATATCTCTTTGGCTATATCCAAGCGGTGTAGAAAACTTCGATAGCGTGATTCAGACTTGTCATAACGTCACCGTATATTGTGTGTGCGATCTCGCCACACATCTGAAAAATTACGCCACTAGTCATTATCTACATGAGACACACTACAGTTTCTCAAATAAGCTTCGCATCTGTTTAAAACCACCCTAGGGATTTTAGGACGTTAGGGGCTCTTTATCTTCTTCTTCTTTTGGTGCCTCTCCAACTAGTGAAGGTTGGCTGTCAGCTCCCCATATCTCTTTCGGTCCCTTGCCAGGTGTAAAAGCTCCAAGGCACTAGCGATCCCAGTCTACTCACGGATGTTACGCAACCATGATTTCTTCCTCCGACCAACGGCTCTTTTATCCGTCACTTTGCCCATCATAATCAGTTGCAACAGTTCGTATCTTTCGTTTCTAAGCACGTGACCTAGATAGGCAACTTTTCTTCTCTTGACGGTCTGCATTAATTGGCGTTGTTTCCCTGCGCGGCGTAGTACTTCAACGTTGGTGATACGTTGTGTCCAGCTGATGGCCATCATGCGTCTGTAGGCCCACATTTCGAAAGCTTCTATACGTTTCCGGATGTCTTCTTTAAGTGTCCAGGCTTCACATCCGTATAGAACTATGGGCCAGATATAACACTGTAGTAGACGAATGCGCAAAGATATTTTTATGCTGCGACTGCAGAGGACCTTCTTCATGCTATTAAAGGCACTACGGGCAGTTTCAATACGGGTTTTTATTTTGAGATGACTCACCCAGTCTTCATTTACCCATGTGCCTAAATATTTATATTTACGCACCCGTTCCAGCACTTTACCCGCTACAGAAATCATTGGGTTTACAGTACTCTTCTTGGTGATGACCATGATTTTCGTTTTGGGGACATTCATTCGGAGACCTGCCGTCTGACTGCACTCATTTACCCTGTCAATTATGCTTTGTAATTCCGCTTCCGTAGAAGCTATTAGGACTGTGTCATCGGTGTATCTGAGATTATTAATGATTCGCCCGTTAATCCTGATGCCACAGTCTAGCCCTTCTAGAGCTTCGGCGATAATTGCTTCTGAATACAGGTTGAAAAGAGTAGGCGAGAGCACCCAACCTTGCCGGACTCCCTTTTTTATCTCCACTTCTTCGGTTTCGTCCCCATCTACACGGACTGTCGCCTTCTGGTTCCAATACAGATTTTGGATGATTCGTAAATCTTTGCCATCTAGGCCGATATTATTCAATACTGCCATTAGACGGTCGTGCAATACCCTATCAAAGGCTTTTGCATAGTCGATAAAGCAAAGATAAACGTCTTGCTGCATGTCTTTGCATTTTTGAACCAAAACCTGCAAAGCGAACAGAACCTATCTCGTGACGACACCAGCTCTAAATCCAAATTGGCTGTCCCCCAACTGTTCATCACATCTAACTCTAGCGGGTAGGTGTGAAATCGTAAACAACTGTTTTTGTTATCTCAAATTGGATCTTTAATTAAAAATAGAAAAAGCAACAATATTTATGTTTCACCGTTTTGTGTGACGTCAATCTGCCTGCTAGCTTGAATTCCTTTATATAAATCCAACTTAGAAGCACTTAAAAGTTATGGATTCACTAAAATCGTCACTGGCTGCAATGTCAGAACTTTTCCATACACGAATGAGCGAGTTTCAAGATGAATTAAAGAAGCCCTCTTCTGCACCAGCATCCGTATCATCTCTGGCCACTGAATTTGCTTCTTTTAAGAAGTTTATTAGTTTAAGCCTAGAAACTTTGCAACGGCAAGTCGAGTTCTTAGGCACTGAACTAGACAGATTTGAGATGAGAAGGCGGCGGAAAATAATTCTTATTCATGGTGTGCAAGAAGAGAAGACAGAGAATCCAATTGACTGCGTAGCTGCACTAGTGTCCGATAAGCTGAAGTGTCCTGGTTTCACTAAAGGTCTCATCAGCCGGTCCCATCGTCTCGGTCGGTCAACTTCACCGGGTAAGAAACCTCGTCCGTTACTTGTAAAATTTTGTGATGGGTCTTGGCGTTACAAAATATGGTTCTCAAAAAATAAACTAAAAGGCACTGGAGTCACTATCTCCGAATTCCTCACGAAGAGCCGGCACTCAGTCTTCTTAGAAGCCAGGAAGCAGTTTGGCATTACTAATTGCTGGACTCGAGATGGCACCATACACGTCCTGTCGCATGATGGCTCGCTTCACCAGGTGGAAAGCCTGTCGGATCTTGATGCCGTCCCCAGGACGCCCGCGCCAAATTCCTCAGCACAGCAATCAACTGCTCCCAATCTGCCACCTGAAGACAAGTACGCTTCGCGTGTGAGGAGAACAAGGAAGTAGTGCTAATAATTACGCGTTTCTGGTCATAACTTTTGATAATATTACAATTATTTTGAGTATACTTAATGATTTTATATTCTATTGTTAATTTTTGTTTACATCCCAACTAGTGGGTACTTGTAGATTTTAGTCATCTCGTCTTGCTAAGTGTATTTAAGTTAATAGTTCACAGAGTCTTAGTTAACCACAGAATACACAAACATTTAATATTGTCTATAGTCACTTTACTTTTGACGTGACAACGTCTTATAATTCGGTGGCACGCATGAAAAAACATGACTCATGCGTTACCGTCGTTACCGTTGGTGAATTATTATACCAGCGCCATCTATGTATTGTGCAGTGAACAATTATTCATTAAGTTCGATTGGGTCCATTTATCGATGGAGGAAGGCTGGCTGAGCTGGTAGTTCACTCGCAGTACACTAGATGGCGTTACGTAGTGGGGCGCTATAATTCTGAATCACGATGTAGGATGTATAAGTATCCAGCATTCATTTTTAATAAATGACTTAACTTGTATTGAAAAAGTGTTCTTTTATTGTGCTTGCCTACTCATTCAAAGGAAATTATTTTCTAAAGACGTTGTCACGTTCAACTATCGTCAGTAAACCGACTTTACAGACAACCAACTTTTTAAAAATAACTTTTCCTTGGACTCGCGTTAGCAATTGTACCGTACCTACTCTGTGTTCAGACTGTTGATGTTTTTTTTTATTTTTATTGTTACAAGGTTGTAATGCATGCATTTGGAGTGAACCTGAATACTTTTTCATTGAAGTCATTTCTTCTCATTCCAAACTTCTCCTGGGCGTATTTTACAGTCCTTCCTCGTCAGTGAATTATTTTCCACTGCTCGAAAAACTCCTTGAAGATCTAACGCCTTCATATGACCACACAATCTTAATGGGTGACTTCAACACCTGCCTACTAAAGGCTGATGCTCGTTGTTATCACCTAAAAGTTACTGTATCAGCAGCAAACTTACATATTCTTAATAATTCTGCAACCCACTTTTTCCCCAACTATGCCCCTTCACTTCTTGATTTAATGATTGTCTCTTCTACTAACCATGTTGTTAAATACGGTCAATATGCTGCTGATGCGTTTTCATACCATGACCTTATTTTCTTGTCTTATAAATTCCGACCTCCAAAAGCTAAGTCAAGAATTCTCCTTCAACGTAATTTTAAGGCTATGAACGTAGATCAATTAAAATGGAATGCAGCTCAAGTAAACTGGAGTGCTGTTTGGGATGCCAATGCTGTTGATGAACAAGTGGCTGTATTTAATTCCTTGTTAGTTCAACTTTATGACATACACGCCCCTGTTCGTCCAGTACGCGTTCGCCATTTCCGTGCACCATGGCTCACCGAAGACATTAAGAAATTGATATTAAAAAAATTAAAAGCTAAATCTAAGTATAAATCTGACGCGAGTGAACGCAATTGGCTAAAGTATCGTTCGGCACGAAATCGCTGCAATATGGTGTGTAGAGATGCACAACAACGCCATATTCATAAGTCAGTTCAGGACGAAGACCCCAGTAAGGTCTGGAAATTTCTTCGGTCTTTAGGAGTTGGGAAATCTCAGGAAAATTCCCTACCACATGATTTAGACTCGGATTGTCTTAGTAACCATTTTTCATCTTCACCGTGCATAAACAATAATGCCAAGGCTTCTACGCTACAACATCTTTCGACGTTTCCCACTTCAGACCTACCTCTCTTTAATTTTAGTCACTTCACAGATCGTGATGTTAAGAAGTGTATAATGTCTATTAATTCTAACTCCATTGGCGAGGACAGTGTTAGTTGTAATATGATCATACCCATCCTTGACATTGTTGCTCCTATCCTCACGTTCATCTTCAACAGCTCCATATCCTCCAGGTGTTTTCCCTCTCCCTGGAAAGACGCTAAAATCATACCTAAAAAGCCTAATTCTAAAACACTATCTGATTATAGACCAATTTCAATCCTTCCGTTCCTCTCCAAAGTCCTAGAGCGTCTTGTCCATAATCAACTTATTCTCTTCTTATCCAACAATAACCTACTCAATCCTTTACAATCCGGTTTCCGTCCAAGTCATAGCACGACTACCGCACTTTTAAAAATTACCGAAGACATTCGGTCAGGTATGGATAGTCAAAATCTCACAGTTCTGGTTCTTCTGGACTTTAGTAATGCCTTCAATTCTGTAGATTTTGACATCCTCTTGGGGATACTTCGCACTCTTAACATATCTCCGACTGCGATAGACTGGTTTCATAGTTACTTGCGTGGACGCCGGCATCGTGTACAAGTTAATGGTTCTTATTCTAACTGGTCACCTATTTGTACTGGCGTCCCGCAAGGTGGCGTGTTGTCTCCCATTCTTTTCTCTATTTTCATTAATCCTATGACTTCTAATATCACTCCTCTCTACCACCTATATGCAGACGATCTTCAGATATATCGACAGTCTTGTCTTACCGAATTACCTAATGCAATAAATGCACTAAACTATGACTTAGATAATATTTTAGACTGGAGTAAATCACATGGCCTACTCATAAACTCCCTGAAAACACAAGTAATGGTGTTAGGTAGCTCGCGACTATTGTCGAAAATTGACTGGTTGACCTTACCCAAAGTATATTTTGACAGTGTTCAGTACCATACAGTGATCAGGTAAAATATCTAGGTATTATAATGGATTCTTCACTCTCCTGGAGACCACAAACAATTTCTGTGAGCAAAAAGGTGTTTTCCGCCATGGGATCTTTACGCAGACTAAAAAATCTACTTCCTATTGCTACTAAAATTACGCTAGTTCAATCTCTGATTCTACCCATACTTGACTATGCCGATATTTGCTATCTTGATCTCACAGAGGAGCAATTGAACAAGCTTGAGCGTCTTCAGAACATCTGTATAAGATACATATTTGGTCTTTGCAAATATGATCACATATCTCAATTTCATACCAAACTCAAGTGGCTCCCCATCCGACTTCGCCGGGATTTACATATTCTGTCTGCCTTATACTGCTTCCTGTTCAATCCAAATGCTCCTTCTTACCTTAAAGAACGCTTTCAATTCATCTCCCATTCCCACGATCACGATCTTCGGTCATCCAGTAACCTTTCCCTTCTCACTCCTATACACCTGACTTCTTTTTACAACAAATCGTTTTCTGTCGTTGCTGTTCGTCTGTGGAATTCCCTTCCTCCTAATATCCGGCACGCTAAGTCCTTAGCATCTTTCAAAAGGCAGATTAAAGAACACTACTTGCAAAAGTGCGACTAGCTATTTTCTTCCTTATACCACATTGTCATTATTACAAAAAAAAAGAAAGAACCAACTATTACTTTTTTTGTAACACTAGCCAATTTTTTTATTATTATTTCCTGTACATAAGGTTGCCTGGAAGAGATCGCTGGGTAGCGATAAGGCCGCCTTTTTTGACGTGACAACGTCTTATAATTCGGTGGCACGCATGAAAAAACATGACTCATGCGTTACCGTCGTTACCGTTGGTGAATTATTATACCAGCGCCATCTATGTATTGTGCAGTGTAGGAGCTGACTCGGCATTAGGCACTGCCTAGCGCCGGCAGCCCCCCGCACAGTCAGTCTCGGTTATACAAGGCACGGGTACACACACGCGTTAGGTCCACATATTTATTCAATCAATTTATATATTCTTTCCTGTGTCCTAACGATCTGGTAATATTTAGTATATCCTTTCTATTTATATATCTCTTGTATTAGTGTGTTTGGAGTGTGTTTCTAGTCAGATAATATATTCTCTTTTATACCTCATCTGTCTACAATCATTTCATATCATCCTTACCCCCTACACCGAGACTCAATAGTGGTGACCCCGCGACGAACATCACCGTCCCACTTGCAATAGTGGTGACGCCGCGACGAACATCACCGTCCCACACCAGCACCCGTGCCCCGCGTTACATATATATATAGTATATAAAGTGAAGTCCGTGAAGTAAACTTTCCGTGTTTTGTGGTTGACCAACTGTCCCACACCGCGAATCATGCCGCAGCCGCAACCGTCGCCGCAGGCACCGCAACCGCAACCATTGCCGTCGCAAGCGCAACAATCATCGCAGTTGCAGCAAAGTAATGAGCTAGCAGCTATCTCCTTGGCATCCAGGATACCACATTTCTGGACGGACATGCCTCGAATGTGGTTCGTGCAGTTTGAAGCGATTATTGGTCCACAACATCAAGGCGAAAACATCAAATACGACCTAGTTTTATCCAAGCTGGGTAAAGAAGAACTGAGCCAGATAGCAGACTTTATTGACGATCCTCCAGAGTCGCAGCGATATACGATGCTGAAAAACCGTCTACTAAAAATATTTCAAGAAAGCGCCGAAGCCCAATTCCACAAACTCGTGAAGGAAATGGACTTAGGACAACAGCGTCCATCACAGCTTCTTTCTAAAATGCGTGAGCTCGCCAAAAATACAGGTACGGCTAGTGACACATTGAGAAACCTGTGGCTTTCTCGTTTGCCAGGTTGGGTGCGTGCTATTTTAGCCAGTAGCAACGCAGAGACCAAACTGGATGAACTGGCAAGCATGGCTGACAAGATCATGGACAACCTTCGCAGTGGAGAAGTAGCCGCCGTCGATACACCCTCGACATCCGCTCAGCAGCAGCACGTCAACGTCGAACTTCTGACACACCTACGTGACATGACGCTGGAAATCAAAGCCCTACGCGGAGAAGTGAACAGCATCAGAGGACGCCAAATGCACCGCAATTTCAAACGCTGGAGTCGTAGCCGATCTCGTTCTGCCAGCGCCGGACCAAGGCGCCCAGGACGATCACCCCATCACAGCGACCGATCACCTCATCGTAGCGACCGTTTTTGTTGGTACCATCACAAATTTCAAGCTGAAGCGAGGAAATGCCAATCTCCTTGCGCGTGGAAGGCCAATGCGGAAAACTAGGAGTGGTGCAGACTATCGCGATGGAAGACTGTACCGTGAACCTCAGTGTAAATCATCGCTTATGTATTCAAGACTCAAAGACTGGTATGAACTTTCTCATCGATACAGGTGCTAATGTATCGGTAGTACCTGTAAGTAAAGTGAGTCGTAAACAATGTCGTTCATGCGATTATAAACTTTTTGCCGCTAACGGCACAGAAATAACTACTTATGGTGTAATTACTTTAGAGTTAAATTTAGGATTACGCCGTAGCTATAAATGGCCTTTTATCATTTGTAACGTAGATAAACCAATAATTGGTGCTGATTTTCTTAAAACACATAAGTTAATGGTAGATTTATTTAATAAGAAATTAATTGACGATGTAACTAACTTATGCTCGATAGGGACCATCATAAATTGTAATTAACCTTCAATTAAAAGCATACAAAACGATACTCCTTTTCGCTAATTATTAGAACAGTTTGTAGATATTACTAAACCCATTTCTTTCAAGGATAAGGTGACTTCACACTCTGTTAAACATCACATCTAGACTACAGGCCCGCCGTTACACTCTCGAGCGAGACCTCTCACACCGGACATGTACCGAAAGGTAAGAGATGAATTCCGTTACATGCAGGAACTAGGCATCTGCAGACCATCCAGGAGTCAGTGGGCAAGTCCACTACACGTCGTCCCGAAAAAGGATGGCCAAATCAGACCCTGTGGTGATTACCGTCGACTTAATGCTGTGACGAAGCCAGACCGCTATCCTGTACCTCGGTTACACGATTTCACCTACGTACTCGCCGGTAAGATAATTTACACTCGTATTGATATAAACAGAGCTTATCATTTTATTGAAGTCGCAGAGGAAGATATAGAAAAAACAGCTATCATAACTCCCTTCGGTTTATTCGAGTTTCCGCGAATGACTTTCGGTTTAAAAAACGCAGCTCAGACTTTCCAAAGATTCAT
Source organism: Ochlodes sylvanus (assembly GCA_905404295.2). NCBI lineage: Eukaryota > Metazoa > Arthropoda > Insecta > Lepidoptera > Hesperiidae > Ochlodes > Ochlodes sylvanus. The sequence continues at coordinate 14,570,229 of FR990122.1, read as the reverse complement.
GGATAACACAGTTCTTCGTGGCATCGAAAACATCGAAAATGAAAGAGGTAAATCATCTTTGTTCTGCTACATAGATGACGTCATCATAGCTTCCGAGAATGATATAATACATAAAGAACACATTAAATTAATTTTTGAACAATTTCATACGTTAGGCATTACCATAAATTTAAGCAAATGTTTATTTGGTCTAGACAAAATAGAATTTTTAGGTTATTCAGTATCGCCAAGTGGTATTTACCCGTTACCAGAAAAAGTTAAAATTATTTCAGAGTATCCTAAACCTGATACTATTGAAGAACTCAGACGTTTCTTAGGTATGGTTAATTTCTATAGGTCACATCTGCCTGGTGCAGCACAGTACCATGCACACCTAAATAAATTCTTACACAACTCTAAGAAAAAGGATAGAACCAAAATCGAGTGGAACGAGGAATCCACCACGGCATTCGAGCAATGTAAGGTAAGCCTTCAAAGCGCCGTCACGTTGTCTCATCCAGTCCCAGGTGCTCCTTTATCCCTCATGACAGACGCATCTAACACCTGCATTGGTGCAGTACTTCAGCAGCAGTTAGAAGGTTCGTGGCAACCGCTTGGGTATTTCTCCAAAAAGCTTTCAACTACTCAACAGTTATACAGTACATACGACCGCGAATTACTTGCAGTTTATATGTCTATTTTACATTTTAAAAACATGATCGAAGGACGTCAGTTAACGATTTTCACAGATCATAAACCTTTAACATTCGCATTATCAAAAATCGGTTCAGAGAAAGAAACACCTAGAAGAATCAGACAGCTTATGTACATCAGTGAATTTACTAGTAATATTCAGTACGTTAATGGTAGCAAAAATCCGGTAGCCGACGCGTTATCGCGTGTTGAGACTATTGTTTGCCCAACGGTCATAGATTACGACGAATTAGCCGCAGCGCAGGAAACCGACGATCACATTTCACAACTTAGTAATAATACGAGTAGCATGGGAAGTGTACAGTTAAAACGAATACACTTACCCAACATAAGCAAAAGTATATATTGCGATATTTCAAATAACAATATTAGACCTTATGTCCCAGAGAAGTTTAGAAAATTAATTTTTGAATCGGTTCATAACATTAGTCATCCTGGTATCAGAGCAACTCAAAACATGATTTGTAAACGTTTCTTTTGGCCAAGTATCAATAAAAATGTTAAAGAATGGACTAAAGCTTGCTTAAAATGTCAAAAAGTTAAGGTAAATCGTCACACAACTTCAGGATCAGGTAATTTTCAGCCCAGTAACCGTTTCGAACTGTTACACGGATATTCTGATGAGGGTTTAAAAAAAAAAAGGATCAACTGATTACGCATGGATCTGGGGGCAACCGTTCTGGATGGAGTTCCGATGTAGACTGACTACTCTCTGACTAAGTGGGAGCGGGACTGAGACCAGACGGCTGACTCAGCAGGACAGTCAGCAGGAAAGCAAGCAGGCTAGGGATGTAACACCTCCCCCTTTAAGAGGAGGCTTTGGGGTTAAATTCAAAGTCTCCGCGGTTATTGTGTCAATAGTCAAATTCTGGTTCTGAGAGGAGCAGAAGACTTGTTTGGTTCTGCTTCTTCTAGTTCTGTCAGTTCTATGGGGGTAGGTTGTGGTATTTCTTTGTTTATATTAAATTTAAAGTGGAAGGGTCGGTTGCTGCCAGATTTACAATATAAATTCTTAAACATTAAGTAAATTAAAACTAAAAATACAATTACTGATATTACAATTATCAAAGCGGAATAGTGTGTCCCATATTTAATTATATGAGGCTTTTGCGCCTGTTCGATATTTTGTAAACCGTTTAAAATGGAATTCATTTTTGCCTTATGTTGGGAATTAAAATCATCTAAATCTATATTGTGCAATTTAATAGGAGACACACTGTTTTCTATATTATTTAGTTTATTCCAATTACAACAAGTGTCGTTAATTACATTGAAATCCGGAAAGTGATTTATAGGTGAAGTAATGTTAATGATATCATGTTTAGGTATTAGCGTGGCGCTCTTACAATAAACAGTGCAATCCTTAGGGATGTTAAGTATACCTGTACCTAATATTTTTGTTTCATATAATTTAGAGTTCAGGCAATCAATAGATATTTTATTTGGTTCCGATTGAATATAAATCCATTTGTTGTTTGTCAAGGGTTTCCAAATATCAAGTCTTCCTAATATAATTTTCGTTTGGCATTGTACCGGTTTTTTACTAATTACTTTCGCTAATAGATCACTTTCACAGGTGGATTTCGCATCGGTGGAATACACATTTTCAACATCGCAGATAAAGTTTCCTGGAGTCACAGGTTTACAGATTTCAAGACTATCAAAAGCACAATAATAAGATTTATCCTTGGTCATTGCTATATATTTGTTATCAGGTAAGATCAGGCTGAATGAATCTGGGTTCATAGGCTTATAGGGTGTAGGTAGTGCTATATTGTGAAACAACATATATTCTATGGTATTAACTAACGGTACTTGTAGAACAAATATAACCTTATCATTAATATAGTAACATATTAACCTAGAAATCTTTAAAATTAGATGTATAGAGTTGACATCTAATGGTACAGGCAGCTCGAGGTCACTGGGTAAGTGTCTGTAGTTATTGACAAGCTCTTCATGTAATTGTCTCGGATTTATTATAGCGGGGTGTAAGATGTTCTGGCTACTGAATAGAATGGCGTTAACTATATCTTCTAATTGGAATGAAAGGGTAAGTATTGATGTTTCTAATGTATTAAGTATCCCATTAACATTCGCGAGTATTTGTAGTCCATTAGTTATTTCCGTGATGTTTTTGACAGCCACAGATAGTTTGTCAATAGCTTCTTTGAGGTTAGCTTCGTTATCCTTGACCTTATTTATAGTGTTATTATAATATGTTAGTATTGATGTAGTAATCAAAATATTTTCTTTCATTAACGAGGTCAGCTGCTTTTCTTGATTCTGTAATGATTTTATCGCTTCGTCATATTTTAGCCCATCATTCTCATCTAATGAACCGAATATGTGTTTTAAGATTGTTCCTATACCTCCTATCCATGCACTGCGTTTGATTCTGTTGTCTATTAAATGCGAGATGGAAGCAAACTCTCTATTCATATCATGAAATCGCGCTGTTAATGGTTGTAGTTTACTATTGCAATCTGCGTTTATTTGAACAATTCTAGTTTGGTTACACAAGCGTCTTGTAATTTGCAAAGCATTTTCGATATTTCGTATGTGTGGGTTAAAATGAGAAATGTCTACGGGTACTATAATGTTCAATTCAACATTATTAATTTTGAGGTTTCCTAGGTAGTCGAAATAAAGCCCTGGACTCGAGGTGATCGGCTGGATGAAATCTCGTTGAGATTGGCCCCGAGCTGAACTGCAAATAAGAAACAAAGTGAGTATTCTATCTAACATCTATTTATTTTATCTTACACTACTCTACTATATTTTGTTATTTATGTTTATATTCTTTTTCCTTAATATTATCCTAGTCTATTTCATTATCGTTACCCTAATATTTCTTAACATTATATTCTGTTCTCCTTTTCCTTCCCTTTATCTTCTTCCCTCTTCTTCTTTTTCCTTCTTCTATCTTCTTCTTACTTCTTTTACCTTCTTCTTCCTTCTTTTATATTCTTCTTCCTTCTTTTATCTTCTTCTTCCTCCTTTTATCTTCTTCTTCCTTCTTTTATCTTCTTCTTCTTTCTTTTATCTTCTTCTTACTTCTTTTATTTTCTTTTATGTTCTAATTACTAAATCTACTATATTCTAATTCTATTCTGCTTTCAGTTACATCAGCTAGCTTTACTTGATCAAAATGATGTGTAACGTGACGTGGATTGATAAGCAAGGTAAGTGTGTTATTTCCGTTTATTTTGACAACCTTGTACGGCCCTTTCCAAAGAGGTGAAAGTGCTTTACGCATTCTCAAATGGTTTTTTAGGAAGACATAGTCGCCAATTATGAATTTAGCTCGACGAGTATGGCTGTCGTAATAGTTTTTAGAAGATTCCTTGGATTTTCTTATAAAATCTAAGGCTCTCTCATGTGAATATCTTAAACGATTTTGGAGCATACGGACGTAGTCTGGGTAAGTAGCACCTGGAGTTTCTTCATAAATGGAGTTTGGGATCATTGGTTTATTTCCGAACATTAATTCATAGGGCGTGAAGTGAGTTGTCGAATGAGTGGTCGTGTTATAAGTCAGCATGGCTGTATAAACGTAACGGGGCCAGTTTGATTGTTCTTCGTTAACGAAGGATCTAAGGTACTCTTTGAGTGTTGAGTGACTTCGTTCGAGGGCACCCTGGGTTTGTGGGTGATATGGAGAGGCCCATAAGTTTTTTTATTTTAAGGAAACTGCAGGTCTTCCTAAAGAGGTCAGATGTGAAGTTGGTACCCTGGTCCGTGAGGATCATTTTAGGTATACCAAAGATGGATATAAAATGAAGTAGACATTCACTGGTCTCTTCAGCTGTAGTGCTTCGGATTGGATAAGCTGAGGAAAATTTCGTGAGGTCATCTTGCATTGTCAATATGTACTTCAATTTTGCAGGTCCCGCCTCGGGTAAAGGCCCAACTATGTCTAGAGAAATACGCTCACAAGGTTTGGTTGCTGTGCTTGTGATTTGCATAGGAGCACGATGTATCTGCCTAAGAGCTTTGTTGGTTTGACATCGTGGACATTTCCTCACGAAGGCCTCGATATCAGTACGCATATTCCTCCAGTAGAAGGTTTCCTGGATTCGTTTGAGCATCCTACTACTACCAAGATGTCCTGCAATTGGGATATCGTGATTTTCTCTAAGTATTTTTGGGATTTCGGAAAGGGATGGATATATAATTATACCCTTGTATATATGTATCTTAATCTGTGTATTATTAAATAAATAAAGGAGCATGTTGTAGATTTTGAAAAATTGGTGAGTATCAAATGGATTTTTAAAATCGGTTATCGCAACATCTGGGGTAGAATTCAAGTCAAGGTTAACGACCAGCTCATTTCTAATTGACTTGAGGCTTTTATATATATCTACATAAGTAGAGTTATCGAAATGATGGACTTTGAAGAAAAGGAGATAATATATTTTATCCTCCTGACTGAATGAAATGAAGGAATGAAGATTACGTTCTTTATTAATAGTTTCGGAATTATTGGGTACATTGTCAAGAATATTTAGCACAAAAGGATTGGATTCATCTAAGTCTATAGAGGTAGGTAAGATAATTATTTTACATTTTGATTTAGTTATATCTTCGTTATGTTCTTGAATATTTGTGTTGAAGCTTACATCTTTGTTTGAAATTGCTTTCAGAAAAGTGGAGTAGTCGCTGTCAGGTAAGTCTAGACAGATAACTTGATCTTCCATCGTTTCAGGGTTGGCGATCATGGGCGGCATAGGGTTTACGTCAGTTTGAGTACCAGAGGTCGACGGCTGGTCAAGATTGCATTCAGGTAAGTCTAATATAGTTTGATCTCCAATCGTTTCAGGGTTGGCGCTTGTGGACGGTGTTGGATTCACAGCAATTTGAGTACCAGAAGTCGACGGCTGGTCAGGAGCGTGTTCAGGTAAGTCAATTATTTCGTTTTCAGGTTCTTCAGCAGTACTGCTAGGGATATTAGGGATTGGAATCATTTCAGGTGACGGCAAGTTATCAACGGCGGAATCAGGGGAAATTTGTAGGTTTAGTTCCTCAGCATTGAATGAGGGTGGCGATAGCAACAAATCCATGAGATCCCTGTCAAGTTCTTGTAAGGGTTCCCCCTCTGCTTCAAGATCAGGTTGAATTGGGTTGACAGGATATCTCGAAAGAGCATCAGCGTTGGCGTTTACCTTCCCTTTTTTGTATTTAATATCATACTCGAACTCCTCTAATTTAAATCGCCAGCGGATGAGTCTGGATCCAGGATCCTTACAGTTAAAAAGCCACTCCAACGGTTTATGATCCGTGAGGATTGTGAAACGATTACCATAAAGGTAGGGACGAAATACTTTGGTACCGAATACTATAGCAAGACATTCCTTTTCTGTCACGCTATAATTACATTCTGCTTTGTTCAGGGTACGAGAAGCGAATGCTATAGGTCGGTCTTGCCCAATCATGCCCTGGGATAAGATGGCAGAGATTGCATAACTTGAAGCATCACAGGTAAGCAAGAACGGTTTAGTAAAGTCGGGATAAGATAGTATTGGTGAGGAAACAAGTTTATTCTTGAGAGTTTCGAATGATAATTGTTGTGCGTTCTCCCATTTAAAAGGCACATCCTTTTTAAGCAATGTCGTAAGAGGTCTGGCTAATTTAGAAAAGTCTTGTATGAAACGTCTGTAATATGATACAAGGCCTAGGAATGATTTGATGTCTTTTGGAGACTGAGGGACTGGAAATTCGGTGACCGCTTTTACTTTGTCTGGGTTTGGTTGGACACCGTTTTCGTTTATTAAGTGTCCAAGGTATGCTACTTCCTTGCGTAGAAATTCGCACTTTTCCGGTTGGAGCTTCAGGTTGAAGTTACGAATCCTGTCAAAGACGGCTCTTAGGTTAGTGATGTGAGCAGTCAGATCATGAGAATAGATGACGATGTCGTCGAGATAAACAAAGCAACGTGTACCTTGAAGACCAGAAAGGCAGTTGTTCATAAGTTTCTGGAAAGTGGATGGGGCATTTTTAAGTCCAAACGGCATCCTATTAAACTGATAGTGTCCTTGAGGTACAGAAAAAGCTGTTTTAGAGGCATCTTCCGGGGAAATCAGAATTTGGTGAAACCCAGAAGCGAGATCAAGCGTGGTGAAATATTTACTATTTCCCAGCTGATCGAGAATCTCATTTATTTGCGGTATAGGATATGTTTCACCGATAGTGATGTCGTTCAGTTTCCTATAATCAATGACAATTCGCCATTTACGTTGGCCTTGTGAATCTAATTTCTTGGGAACTACCCAAATAGGTGAGCTCCAAGGAGACGATGAAGGTTCTATAATGTTTTGGTCCAACATCTTGTTTATTTGAGTTTCCACTTCTTTCTTGTGGCACTCTGGGAATCTGTATGATTTGGTGTGGATAGGAGTATGGTCAGTTGTTTTAATTTGGTGTTGGAGAGCAGAAGTATGGGTAAGTTGGTCATTGGGCAAATGAAAAATGTCGGAATACTGGGAACAGAGATCTATAAGAGCATCTCTCTCTTCTTGATTTAGATGATCAATTCTTAATGATTCGATTACGTCATTAGTTCGATTATACGTGTCTTGGGCGTTCATATTGATTGGGAATGCGTTACGGTATAATGGTTCTATATTGAACTTCAAATTCGTTTTAACGTTTACGTAGGTTTCTGAAGTATTTGCAACAGTTAGATTAATACGATTATTGTCCTTAACTCTAACGATACAATTTGATACTAGTAGATTATTGGACAAATGTTGATCTGTGATGATTCCTTCTTTGAGATTGGTCTTATGAATGGAACACTCAATAACGGCTTCGCTACGCGGCGGAATGACATAAAAAGGTTCAGAGAAGTGCAGTTTAATGTCTAATTTATCGATTTTCAGGGTATCGTTTGTATAATCGATTTTACAGCCGAATGCAGTTAAGAGGTCTGTGCCTATAATACCATCATAGGGTAAGTTAATGTCTCTTACAACATGGAATTTAAATGGAATAGATCTATTCCGGGTTAGTTTCAATTTGAGTTGAAAATGACCTTCAGTTAGTGTCGGTTCATCACCGGGATCTATACCCTTTAGTTTTATAGGTTTTTTGTTAAGTTTTAGATTTTTATGGATGCTGGATTCTTTCAACAAACATATGGCGGATCCCGAATCGACCAATAAGGACAATGGAATATCTGAGACTTGTGAATCTAGCAATACATGAGGTAATAACCTTTTCGAAGTGTCTATATTTACTTCATAGATCTCTTTGTTGATCTCATTGAAATTTGAGGATAGGGCGCTTATTTGGGGCTGGTTACCCGAGTGGTCCCTTGAGGTAGAGGATAGGGCGCTTATTTGGGGCTGGTTACCCGAGTGGTCCCTTGAGTTTGAGGATAGGGCGCTTGTTTGGGGCTGGTTACCCGAGTGGTCCCTTGAAGTTGAGGATAGGGCGCTTATTTGGGGCTGGTTACCCGAGTGGTCCCTTGAGGTTGAGGATAGGGCGCTTATTTGGGGCTGGTTACCCGAGTGGTCCCTTGAGGTTGAGGATAGGGCGCTTATTTGGGGCTGGTTACCCGAGTGGTCCCTTGAGTTTGAAGATAGGGCGCTTGTTTGGGGCTGGTTACCCGAGTGGTCCTTGGAATACATAGATTTGGTGTCGGTTTTTGTGTTTCGTCTCGGACGACACCTTGACGAGACTTCTATTCGTTTAAAGTATCGAGTGCGTTATCTACCTCATCATGGCCATCCTCCACGCCGGGCTCTTCGACATAATTTATGCGCGGGGGTGGCCTGTAAGAGGTTTGGTTTTGTGGGTTTCTGAAACGGTTATTATTGAATTCGCGTTTTTTGCATGCTGAAATATCGTGTCCGGGTGTTTTACAGTACCGGCAAAATACATTAGAACTTTGTGTTGTGGGGTTAGATGATCTTGGCATAGAAGAGGGTGTATAAGAATTTTGTCTTGAAGGTCCTGCTTTGAATCTGTTATTATTATTATTATTGATAGATTTTTGTTCTGCCTGTGGACGCCTGTATAAAGTTTGCTGAATACGTTCTTCAGAAATAGCAAAATTTATGGCTTCGTTTAATGTCTTGGGAGACCGACATCTGACAATATTAGATATCCGTGGATGAAGCCCCATAACAAAATGATGGAGAGCAAGGTCCTCCATAGCTGCTGTGCGGCCGGGCAATTCCTTAGCCTTGGACGTGGATAAAGAAATCTCAGTTAATAATTGCGAGAGGTAGGTCTCCATACGTAGTGCATATTGACTGACATTATCCTGCGGACCTTGTTTGCTCTCTTAGAGATCAGCAAGCAAATGTGAGTAATGTTTTCGCTCACTGAATTGTGTCTTTAAAAATTCTTTTAGTTGTTCCCAAGTTGTAAACTCCTTAATAGAGCAAGCAATTTCCGCCTTTCCATTTAATTGGCTGAGAATAAACCTAAATAAAATCGGTTTTTGGGCTTCTGATGCAAGGTCAAAAGCATTATCGCAATTTACAAGAAATGAATTGAGAGTATCTCTGCTGCCATCATATGACTTAATAAATTTGAATAATATATTTAATTCTAGTTCGTTCATAGCGAGAGCTGCTGCGGTTCTCCTGGTAATGCGCGGAGAAGTAACAGGTGACTTCGTTAATATGTCACTTACAACTTGTTCCAGAACGGGAATTTCAACAGTTAGTTTTTTATCTTCAATTTTTGGCATAGCAAATTATTACAATGATAAATAAGAAATATCAATATAGTATAACAATTAGTCGATACACTGAACCCTAAATATCTCAGCCTAGACAAAACAATGACCAAGGACTTACTGCATGAATAACACGTAGGCGGTTGATAAGAACACAGCAACGTTCTGGAACATTACGGCGAGATAGAGTTCGGCGTAAAATAATTTCTTCGATGTTAAATGATGCAGCAGGCTATTTTCCTTAACAGGACTCACAATCCTTTTCCAGGATCGCGGCCAGGACTCGTCGAAGGTATCGCAGGTAAGTAGTATGTTCTGCGCGTTATTTCTTCTTTACAGGACGGATAATTCCTTTCCAGGATCAGGACCAGGACACGTCGAGGATATCGCAGGTAAGTAATCAAGACACGTTGTTGGCGTTGCAGGTAAGTATTCGCACAGGCTCAGGACACGTCGAGGATATCGCAGGTAAGTAATCAGGACACGTCGTTGACGTTGCAGGTAAGTGTTTGCACAGGATCAGGACACGTCGAGGATATCGCAGGCAGATGAGTTATCACACTGGTTCACGATCGGAACACGTTAAAGATGTCACAGGTAAGTATATCACTTAGATTTTAGTACAACACAAGGATTTTCACTGCTTTTACACGGACACGGATTTTAAAGTTTATTTTAACTGGGTTTTTGGAAAAACGGCGCGAGTCTACAGAAACGGTGCCCAGGCGGTGAAGGTTTGCATCCCACCGCTGCCACCACTGTTACACGGATATTCTGATGAGGGTTTTTAAAAAAAAAGGATCAACTGATTACGCATGGATCTGGGGGCAACCGTTCTGGATGGAGTTCCGATGTAGACTGACTACTCTCTGACTAAGTGGGAGCGGGACTGAGACCAGACGGCTGACTCAGCAGGACAGTCAGCAGGAAAGCAAGCAGGCTAGGGATGTAACAGAACATATACACGTAGACATCGTAGGTCCATTGCCCACCACGCGACGTGGTAATAGATATTGCATCACCATCATAGATCGATTCACACATTGGCCCGAAGCAGTAGCAGCATCTGATGTCACAGCTGAAACCGTAGCCAAAGCTATCTACGAGAACTGGATATGCCGTTTTGGATGTCCTAACCGCCTCACCAGTGATCAAGGTAGACAATTTGAAAGCGAACTTTTTAACAATCTACTAAAGTTATTAGGAGTTCGAAGGATACGGACAACACCATATCATCCGCAGAGCAACGGTAAGATAGAAAGATGGCACCGTTGTCTTAAAGTAGCTTTATCATGTAGGTTATCTGACCAATCGTCATGGGACGATGAACTACCAACAGTCTTATTGGGACTCCGCGCAGCAACGCGTTCCGACACCTCACTCAGTGCAGCAGAGCTAGTCCTAGGTCAGTCGTTAAGACTGCCCGGTGATTTCTACAGCGAGGTAAGTCCAGAGCCCATTGACCAATATACATATGTTGAGAAGTTACGTAATATATTTCATAACCTTCGTCCCGAGTTACGCTCAGACAATAACTCTAGAAAAATTTTTGTTCATAAAGATCTCACTACTTGTAGTCATGTTTTTATTCGCAACGACATGATAAAAAAATCATTAACACCTACATATGATGGACCTTATCGTGTTATAAGTAGAACACCTAAAGTGTATAAAGTGCAATTGCCCAATAGACAAATTGATATATCTATAGATAGATTGAAACCAGCATATTTGTTAAATGAAAATAATATTTGTAATAACTCTAATGAAAATTCAACGCTTACAGACGAAATTATACCTTATGTACCTTATAATAATATACCTTGTAGCAACAGTGAAAATAAAAATAATCATCAGTTTATTCCTAAAATTACACGTAGTGGTAGAACTGTTAAGCCGACTGTGCGTTTTCTAAATTGTTATTAGAATAAGCATTCTTATTTAATTTTAAGGGCAGCACAAAAATGTTAACGCGACATGTGTAATTAATTAATGTAGGTTACGAAAATAAGCATTTCTTTCGACTAATCATATTTTTCAGATAAATGTAACGTAATATAAGAGCATGATCATTCTTTAAGATAAATTCTTTGTGATTGTTTGATACTTAATACTTTACACAGTTGATTATTGTAATTCAGTTTCAACGACGCTAAATGCCAATCATTGTTGTCAACATGGGAAAAGCGCAATCTAAGAATTCTGAAGTTATTATTGCCCAAAATGGAGCAAGTAATTCTGCCAGTACCACAGCAATTGAAAGGAAAGTAGACATTATTCACATCCTGGTAATAATATCAATTGTACTCTTCATATCCATTTGCTTATGCGTAATTATTCGCAAATGTGGAAGGAAAATGAAAAACAATGTAATAAAAAATGTAATTTCAACAATGGAGAAAGGACGCGCTGGTGAAGTTTCTCAAGGTAACCCACAGCCTAACCCACAGCCTACTGTAACCCATGTATATTAGAAATGCATATTTTACCAATAATTTGTAATAACTTTTAATGAAACAATTCTTTGTGTATAAAACTTTAATGAAAATTTTTCCAAATTCATGATATTATTTTTACATTTATGTATATCCAGTGATTATAATAATATAACTTACTTTCGTTATTATTGTATGTAAAGTTATTCAATAAAGTAATAACCATTATGTTATTGTACTAGAATATTAGTTAAATTCAGTTCAGCATTAGTTCACCTTTATAAATTAATGTAAACATAGTTGCTCAATCTGCTGTTATGATTGTACTACAGTTTCATCGACTCAACATTTTTGTACAATGTGAACCTAATGTGTGCCCTTACAAGTGCCTTTAATTTTAAATGAATGATAGGGTGACCATAATTTTTGTTCTTGTAACATAGTCCCAAAAATTTTTTTTTTCAAAAAGGAGGGGAATATTGTAGGAGCTGACTCGGCATTAGGCACTGCCTAGCGCCGGCAGCCCCCCGCACAGTCAGTCTCGGTTATACAAGGCACGGGTACACACACGCGTTAGGTCCACATATTTATTCAATCAATTTATATATTCTTTCCTGTGTCCTAACGATTTGGTAATATTTAGTATATCCTTTCTATTTATATATCTCTTGTATTAGTGTGTTTGGAGTGTGTTTGGAGTCAGATAATATATTCTCTTTTATACCTCATCTGTCTACAATCATTTCATATCATCCTTACCCCCTACACCGAGACTCAATATGCAGTGAACAATTATTCATTAAGTTCGATTGGGTCCATTTATCGATGGAGGAAGGCTGGCTGAGCTGGTAGTTCACTCGCAGTACACTAGATGGCGTTGAGTAGTGGGGCGCTATAATTCTGAATCACGATGTAGGATGTATAAGTATCCAGCATTCATTTTTAATAAATGACTTAACTTGTATTGAAAAAGTGTTCTTTTATTGTGCTTGCCTACTCATTCAAAGGAAATTATTTTCTTAAGATGTTGTCACGTTCAACTATCGTCAGTAAACCGACTTTACAGACAACCAATTTTTTTTTGTACACAGTGATGTTTATTTTGAAATTCTTTGTGTTGGATATAGAAAGAAAGGGTGAAAGGAATACCTGGTTCGAATTATTCCCGCGTATGGGTGTTGGGTTCGCGCGCGCTCTCCGTTCTTCCAATATCCTTCATATGATGATTTTCTTGATGATTGTAACCAACGTCACTCGCACTGCACGGGGACTTGGTATTTGGGTGTTTTTCGCGTAATTAAATGTACTTTTTGCAACGAAATCGAAGGGAACAAACGTAGCTCGACCTGATCTGTCGCTCGCAGTTTTTTTTTGGAACACACTCTTTCTTCTACCCTCAGGTATAGGATATTGGACGGCGGATATAGGTGGGGATAAGGAACGTTCGGAAATTACCTATCATACCGCCCCCCAAAGAGCGTCTCAGCTCTTTAACAAAAACTATGCAAAAATGATAAAAACGATAAACAAAAATAAAAATAAAAGATAGAAAAAAAAGAAGAGATACAAATTAAAAATAGAAAAAAGATCATTGAAAGTTCGGCAGCAAAGGGCAGAGCTTGACTACTGGTCGAAGCAAATTGCCCGTAGAAGTTTTCACCTTCACTACCCTAACAATGCCGTCAGAACCCGGGCATACCCGAATCACCCGAGCCTTCCTCCATTGAAGCTGTGGCAAGCTCGAATCCTTGATAAGAACGAGATCGCCTTCCTTAAGGTTAGTACCTTTAGTGAGCCATTTAGGTCGTTGTTGTAAGGTATGCAAGTATTCGGCTTGCCAACGCCTCCAGAAATGCTGGGTGATTTGTCGGAGGAGTTGCCAGCGTTTCAGGACGGGAAGATTGTCTTCTTCAAGGTTCTGTTCAGGCACAGCCATAAGTGGCTTGCCTATTAAAAAATGGCCGGGCGTTAAAATTTGTAGATCGTTCGGGTCATTGCTTAAGGGACACAGCGGACGAGAATTTAACGCGGCTTCAATTTTAGAAAATATGGTGGCGAGTTCTTCAAATAGAAGAGGACGATCGCCTATAACACGAGCTAGTATTGATTTAGCGGAACTCACTGCGCTTACCCACAAGCCACCCATATGTGGACTGGCTGGAGGATTAAGATGCCAAACAATTTGTTTGCAGGCTAAAGATTTTTGTATTTCATTATTTGAATTGGCATGAAACTGATAAACGTCCTTTAAATGGTTGCGTGCACCAACGAAATTTGTACCGCAGTCGCTAAAGATGTCGTTGGGTAGTCCTCTGCGTGAAACGAAGCGATCTAAGCAAGCTAAGAATGCTTCAGTAGACAGCTCAGAAACCAACTCCAAATGAACGCATTTTGTCGTGAAACATATAAAAATGCAAAGGTATGACTTGAGCGATCGAGCATTGCGGACACGCGAAGATTTCTGAAGAAATGGACCAGCGAAGTCGATACCAACCTTTTGAAAGGGTAGACATGAAGTCACTCTGTGAACGGGAAGATCAGCCATGAACGGTTCAAGAGATATAGGCCACAGTCTATAGCAGCGAAGACATTGAAATATCTGTCGACGAATTGCTCTACGCGCAGAGAGGATCCAAAATTTGCGTTGAAGCAAAACTTGCATGGTATTTACACCAGGATGCAAAAACATTCGATGATAATCATCGATTATAAGCTTGGTGACATGATGTGCCTTAGGAAGTAGGATTGGATGTTTGGCGTCATAATCCAACTCTGATTTGGATAGCCTACCACCCACTCTTAACAGACCCTCAGAGTCGAGAAAAGGATTGAGACGAATAAGGCTGGATTTCAGATTTTTGTTCTCACGCAATGAGCCTACCGTCTGAGCGAATTCCTCAGTCTGAACCAACTTAATGATGGTTCGAAGACTACTGCTTAACTCGAAGACCGACAGATTGCCCGTGCGTCGTTTTGATGAATTGCGTAGGTTGTAGAGAAATCGTGTGCACCAAGCTACAACGGCTTGCAACTTAGGAAACGAACTATACCTTTTGACGTGACAACGTCTTATAATTCGGTGGCACGCATGAAAAAGCATGACTCGTGCGTTACCGTCGTTACCGTTGGTGAATTATTATCTTCTACCAGCGCCATCTATGTATTGTGCAGTGAACAATTATTCATTAAGTTCGATTGGGTCCATTTATCGATGGAGGAAGGCTGGCTGAGCTGGTAGTTCACTCGCAGTACACTATATGGCGTTGAGTAGTGGGGCGCTATAATTCTGAATCACGCTAGTAAGGGTTTATGTAGGATGTATAAGTATCCAGCATTCATTTTTATTTTTCTTAAGACGTCGTCACGTTCAACTATCGTCAGTAAACCGACTTTACAGACAACCAAATTTTTTTTTAACAATGAGAGATCATCCGAAACTGCAGCAACGTTCGATGAGACTACTGAAGATTTAAGACCAGGCAGCTCCTCTTCCTTTAGAGGCGCAGTGTCTCTAGGCCATGCGGCAGGTTCTTTCTTGAGCCATGGCGGAGACCACCAAAGAGAATTGGTCACCAATTGTGACGGGAAAAAACCACGACTTGCAGAATCAGCAGCATTAAGTTCGGAGGGTACGTGCCTCCATATAACGTCCGGGGTGAGAGCCTGTATCTGTGACACTCGATTTCCCTCGTACGTTTGCAAGACGTGAGGTGAGGTTTTTATCCATGAAAGCACAATATTGGAATCGCACCAAGCTATCGTGCTGTCGAATTTCACCTTGTGCTGTAACACACTCTTGACGTGCTCTAGAAGGTGAGCAAGAAGAAGTGCACCTGATAATTCCAGCTTGGGAACCGTAACTTTTTGTTTGAGAGGCGCAACCCGAGATTTAGCAATCAAAAGTTGCACTGAGACGCTGTCGTCCGCATCGTGAACGCAGTGGTAAGGTATCCGGAGCCAAAGAATGTTAAGCAGTTACATGGTTTTGTTGGTTTAACTTCATATTTTCGGAAGTACATACAGGATTATGCTTTGATAGCAAAACCTTTGACAGATTTACTTAAGAAAGATGCTATATTTCAATTTAACGATGTTCAGCGGCAAGCATTTCAAGTGTTGAAGCAGAAGATGGCTACCCCTCCGGTGTTAAAGATATTTAATCCTCAACTTAAAACTGAACTTCACACAGATGCATCAGCAGTGGCATTATCAGCAATTCTCATGCAGGAACATGGTACAGGACTGCACCCAGTGCACTACATGAGTCGCAAGACTAGTGAAGTGCAAAGCAGATAATCGAGTTATGAGTTGGAGGCATTAGCAATTATTGAGGGACTGAGGAAATTTAGACATTATCTTTTGACGTGACAACGTCTTAAAATTCGGTGGCACGCATGAAAAAACATGACTCATGCGTTACCGTAACGGCGTAGCAATCGGCCTTTGCGTTCGGCAGCGTTCGGCAGCGTCCGACATCCGTCTCTCTCCTACTTGAGTGAGCGATGCGTCTGCGTGGACAGCTGCTATACTATAGTACATTTATATGTTTTGATCGAGTATCAAGTGCAGTGAAAAGTGAATGTGGTGTCAATTGTTTATAGCAACGATAATTACAGCGATAAAGGTAATGATTCTTTCGATATTAATTATATATTCAGTGATATATTGTCGAATAGGTATTCGTGCTTTCATCATTAAAATGAATAGCATCGGTCCGCTAGTGCAGCGATTGTAGGTTATGCTATAATTGACATTGACAAATCTATTAAACAAATGAAATTAAAATTTTCTTTTGAAAAATGCTACCATTCCATCAGTATTTTCTTAAGACGTTGTCACGTTCAACTATCGTCAGTAAACCGACTTTACAGACAACCAATTTTTTTGGTATTAAGTTTAAAATTATAACTGATTGTAGAGCTTTCGAGTTGACTCTAAGAAAGAGGGTCTTGACACCTAAGATAGCAAGATGGGTCATGTTTCTAAACGAATTCGATTTTCAGATTGAGCACCGAGTCGCATCAAAGATGGCACACGTAGACGCACTTAGCCGATATCCCTACGTGGCAGTAGTATGCAGTCTACAAGATTCTATACGAGTTGCTCAAGATCAAGACAGCGGGTTACATGCCGTTAAGGAAATTTTGAAGGAGAAATCATATGAAGATTATTGGTTGGAAAATAATATATTATACAAGGGTGAGGAGAAAAAACTAGTAATTCCTAAAACATTAGAGAATGACATCATAAAGAGAGTTCATGGAAATGGGCATTTTTCAAGAAGAAAGATGAAAGAATTGGTAAGCAGAGATTATTATATAGAAAATTTAGATAAAAAAATAGAAGAATTCATAACTAGTTGTATTCCTTGCCTCCTGGCAACGAGAAAAGCAGGAAAGCAAGAAGGGTTTCTGAACCCCATTGATAAGGGTAGTGTACCATTGGATACTATTCACTTGGATCATATTGGCCCACTCACTGAAACTAGAAAGCAGTATAACTATATACTTACTATGGTAGATGGATTTACAAAGTTTGTATGGTTGTTTCCAACTAATACAGAATAATTACAGATAGAGGTACAGCATTTACTAGTCATGAGTTTGAAAATTATTGCAAAGAGGAAGACATTCAACATATCAAGATTACTACAGGTGTTCCCAGAGGAAACGGGCAAGTTGAAAGAATTCATCGCATAATGATATCAACATTAACTAAATTGTGTTTGGAGAACCCATCTATGTGGTACAGGCATGTAAGTAGATTGCAACGGTGCCTGAACAGTACATATCAGCGAAGCATTAATACTACTCCTTTTGAGTTGTTGGTTGGTACCAGAATGAGATGCAAAGAAGATATTCGCCTGATTGATTTATTAGAAGAAGAAATGGTAGAGCAATATAACGAAAATAGAGAGGAAAAAAGGAAACAAGCTAAGGAACAAATATTAAAAATTCAAGAAGAAAATAGGAAAACATTTAACAGTACAAGGAAGGAGAGTTCTAAGTATAATATAGGGGATTTAGTAGCGATTAAGAGAACCCAGTTTGGTGTAGCTCTCAAGTTGAAGGCTAAATACCTAGGACCCTAGAGAGTGACCAAGGTGAAAAGGAATGATCGTTACGACCTAGAGAATGCAGATAGTTCCACAGAAGGCCCTATGAAAACTAGTAGTACAGCTGATCAGATGAAGAGATGGCCAAGGCAGGAAGGTGACTCCTTAGACTGATCGGGTATGTATGGTTGAAGTATTAAAGATGAAGCATGAGAGAGAAGAATGAGTGTTCTGTGTATTATGTCATGTGTATAACTATGTCTATTTACAGTGTTATGTGTTATGTTGTGTTGTGAAGTGTGTGTCATCATTATCATTGAAACTTGTCTTATAGGATAATGCAATTTGTTATTGTATAAGTTGTATTTATCTAACAATATTGTACTGTGTAATAGAGTAAGAGATCTGATAATCAATATTACTTAATATTATTTGTTATGATAGAAATTATTTGCAATAAACTGAAGTTGTGTTAAAACTAAAACCCCCTAGACAATGTGCAAGTATAAACAAATTTAATATATTGTTTGAATATAAGTTGTTATGAAAATAAAATACCTAAAGAATGTTTCTGTTATTATAGTTGTCTAAAATATGTAAAGCATTATGACTACTGATTTATTGTGTAATGTAAAGCAATATAATTTATAGCAATTTAATTTTTATTAGGAAAAATTTGAGTTGTTATAAACAAAAATCCGATATTACCGATCGGCAAACTAGAAATATGCACCATTTAGTGACTTCCTCGTACCGCCTTCGTAGGGTCCAGCGGTCATTTGTGGGGCTCGGTGTACGCTTTTTTAATAAGTTACCAAAGTCTGTTATTGATTTGCCCTTAGAAATATTTAAGAAACATGTAAAAACACGACTAATAGAGAAAGGTTATTATACAGTAGAAGAATATATTAATGACAAAGATGCTTGGACATAGACATCTGCGACCAGTTCTACTCATGTTAGTATGTATGTCTCTGTATGTAGGTATAAAATTTGTAATCTAGCATTTTTTTTTAAAGATGTGCCGAGGAGTTTCTTTCGCCGTTTCTTTTTCTCTTCAAAGATTTAAAAAATCAATATTTAAAGGCACCTTAGCGAAACGGTGGTAAATGCAAAAAATTGACGTTCATAAGTGTATGCATCATACCTACATGAAATAAATGATTTGAGTTTGAGTTTTGAGTTTGATAGATGTTTTACTATTATGTACCATTGCCTAACATTAAGTAGAATTGTTGTTATGTGTTTATTGTAAGAGTGGATGGTGAGTATGTGGATTATATGAGTATGTGGATTATGAGTATTTGGATTATGAGTATGTGGATGCTGAGTACTGATGAATGATGTGTAATGATGAATTAAAGATGATGTAGTGTAGGAATATGTGTGTAAGTGAATATAGGAATGCCTGAGGACAGGCATGGAAGCAGGATTGCCTGAGATGTAGGAACGGAACGCTGTGGATGAAGGACGGATGACAGGACAGATGACAGTGACGTAAGAGAGGTTGACGTATGGAGGAAGTGAAAGGTGCAAGAACGGTGTAAAGGTGCTACGAAGTTAAATAAATAGAATTAAGGTGTTAAAGCAGTAAAACGAGGAAAATAAAACAATAAACTGATACCGAAGAAGTTTTAATTAAAGAATCCCACATAATTATATTTAATAACAGTTTTCATATAACAAAAATAAATATACAAATATACTCGTACTACAATGACTAACATTTCACATTACACAAATTTAATCTGTGACACAAATATTCATTTACTTTTTTAACTAAATAGTTATTTAAAAAGATTAACTACATCAATAAATAGATTAATACTGTTATAATAACATTTTAAACTAATTTTTTTCGATATATATTTATATATAAATTTATAACCTTATACGTACAGGCTATTATTCAATAAATTTAAATTGGAATAACTTCACCAGTCATACAGTTACCATTCACTATGACATGGGCCTTAGCAAATAGCTCTTTTTTGCTCATGTCGTAACTAACCACGAACAAATCAAATATTTTTACACATACCCTCCACATCTAACACTACGTTATTTGGCTAATAACTTACTTTGTAATTATATAATTGTCATTTTCTCAGTAAGCGATTTTTGTTAAATCTTTTGAGAAAAATAAACGTCTTAAACCGTAATAAAACGGCTCCACAAGGTGCAGCTGACCAAAATTGACAGTTTACCTTTCGGACAGGTACTGGCCGATACGTTTAAGACGGCTAAGGCTGTCAAATAAGTCAGGTGATGAGCTAAAGTCTGTTATATACCCAATTCCAAACCAAATAAGCCAAAATTACCACTGTCTGTCTGTCACGTAAATTTAAACTAGAAAGTGCAGACGACAATGTTAGACAGTACCTACGGTAAATGATATACAAGCTATGGTCGCAAATAACAATAGATCATACTATACGTTCTGAATGAAGGGTTATGAAGTCCCTTTTTTCAGAAACCCTATTCCAAAATAAAATAATGTTTATATAAAAATTCTCGCGTTTCAACACGATAGTGAATTTGTACAAGCCACGAACAGTTTACTGGCTCTAGGTGCTGTTTCAATATTATGTCAACGTTGCGACGACCAATGCATATCAGACATAATTTTGGTACCGAAACCAAACGGCGAGACTCGTTTTATAAGTATAAATAAATAAAATAAAAAATTAATTTATTCGTTTTATATCCAACATAAAGTACCTATATAGAATCTTATAACAACAATTTTGGAAGTTTCTATCGATAATACAATCGCGGTTATAACTGCATATTTTTATAAAAATTTGGAAGACGCATTTGAATTTGCTACTGCCGTTTGCCGGTCTCATACCGCACCATACCATATGCATACACATATCATAATGCATACACCAATGATTTGCGAAAAATTTGTCAATGATTTATCTTGACTATTTATATATCTTAGCACGTCCGTAATGTGACGAAAATATAAAACTCACAAAGAAAGGAGACGGGGACTTCTGGGCCAAATTTGTAATAAGTTGAAATATAGCTTAAAAAACGCGTTATTTTTTTCTATTATAATATTTAAAAAATCAGCTTAATTCACAATCTGGAAGATGAAAAATCTAAAAAATAAGTTAGGATCAAAAATAAAATAGGTAATCAATAATTATAATCGATAATAATAAGAATGTGTGCAAACAATTATATAAAAATATAAAAAGGCTTTTCATAAGATGATAATTTCAATCATTATGAATTTATTTAAAACTATTACACATAAATTAATCTACTGTCAAACAAGACATCTATCTATGTAATAAAGTGAAATCTCAAAATCAATTTTCGATGGAACAATCGATCATTAACCGATTTTGTAAATGAAAATCGATGTTCATCACTGCTCATTTTTGTCTATGTTGACACTTGACAATGACAGAAGTCCCGTCTAAAATCAATCGACACGTCTCGTCTTACACGTCTGACTTTGGCTCGTTATTTTGGATTTATTGGCCGGCTTATCGTTCGATATTGACACCATGGATCATTGTGTGAACTGTGGTATAGTAATACTATCAACGAGTTTTAGATGATGAAATGACTTTATCAGTGATTCGACGATGGCGTACACCACAGCCTGTAAGTACTCACTTATTTATTAGCTAGCTGGCACCTACCATGCTAGCCTATAGGATTCCTTACATTGTTTATTATCAACCTTATACTTAAAAGTGAATTATACTTTTTTAAAAGGAAGATAAAGATTGTTATTGTGAATTTGCATTGCCAAATGTTAAAAGCGATAATAAGGACATTAAATTAAATAAGGAAATATTAAATATGGAAAGTTGTACAGTATTTCTGGGGATAACTTTAGACTGTAAGCTCCAGTGCGGGACCCATATAGCGACACTTGCGGGTAAACTTAGTAAGGCTGTTTATGCTATAAGAAAAATAAGGCAATTTACGGACGTTGAAACAGCAAGGCTTGTCTACTTTGCCTACTTTCATAGTATTATGTCTTATGGTATTTTACTATGGGGTAAATCTGCGGAAATTAAAACAATCTTTGTGTTACAGAAAAGAGCCGTTAGGGCAATTTATAAATTAAAATCACGCGAATCATTGCGTGAAAAATTCAAAGAAATAGATCTATTAACTGTAGCTTCCCAATATGTTTATAGCAATTTAATTTTTATTAAGAAAAATTTGAGTTGTTATAAACAAAAATCCGATATTACCGATCGGCAAACTAGAAATATGCACCATTTAGTGACTTCCTCGTACCGCCTTCGTAGGGTCCAGCGGTCATTTGTGGGGCTCGGTGTACGCTTTTTTAATAAGTTACCAAAGTCTGTTATTGATTTGCCCTTACAAATATTTAAGAAACATGTAAAAACACGACTAATAGAGAAAGGTTATTATACAGTAGAAGAATATATTAATGACAAAGATGCTTGGACATAGACATCTGCGACCAGTTCTACTCATGTTAGTATGTGTGTATCTGTATGTAGGTATAAAATTTGTAATCTAGCATTATTATTTTATTTTTTTAAAAGATGTGCCGAGGAGTTTCTTTCGCCGTTTCTTTTTCTCCTCAAAGATTTAAAAAATCAATATTTAAAGGCACCTTAGCGAAACGGTGGTAAATGCAAAAAATTGACGTTCATAAGTGTATGCATCATACCTACATGAAATAAATGATTTGAGTTTGAGTTTGAGTTTAACATTTAACTAAATACTGAAATCGATTGAGTAGCATCATCAGCCTATTAACATCCAACTGCTGGACGCAGGCCTCCTCTCTAGGAGAGAGGGATTCCGAGCAAAGACCCACCAAACTGCTCCAATGTGGTTTGGCGAAAGTATATCTTTCAGTAGTCTTGATTTCTTTGATGATTTGATGAAATAAAAAACTTTTCATATTTCAGGTGTTTACCTGAAATATGAAAAGTTGTTTAACTGTGACCATATTTGCCAAGCTTTCTGGGACTTGCCACAAAGACCAACAGCTGTTGATCAATCAAGACAACTTGGCCACCGTAATGTTTGCTTCCGCTGTGGTCGCTCTCATCACAAGTCAGTCATCTGCTTGACACTGGCTCAACTCATGAACTGAGAATTTATAATGTAATAAAAGAGTGGATTATACCTCGAACTGTAAGTTAAATCAATGTTCATTGTTACTTATGCATGCCACATAGATTACTATGTCCTGGGTTCAAGTCATGGGTTGGACTGTGAAATGATACCTACTGAGTTTTTCTTTCTTCCAAGAATTTATCTATTATGTAACAGTGCTGTATGTATATACATAAATATATGTATATATTTATATTCTAAAAAACAGTGATAGCCGTGTGGTAGAACGTTGGACCCCCGAACCGGAGGTTCCGGGTTCAAACCCCGCACGCACCACTAATTTTCAAAAATTATGTGCGTATTAATATTTAATTATCCCTAGCTTCGGTGAAGGAAAACATCGTGAGGAAACCTGCACACCTGAGAGTTCTCCATAATGTTCTCAAAGGTGTGTGAAGTCCACCAATCCGCACTTGGCCAGCGTGGTGGACTATGGCCTATACCTCTCACACTGTGAGAGGAGACCCGTGCCCAGCAGTGAGACAGTTATGGGTTGTGATGATGATGATGATGATGATGATTTATATTCTTATAGCTATTTGTGTATATTAGTATTGCCATGTAGTACTATTGTAAAATAGAATGTAGATTGTTAAGTAAGTTTATTTGCCGCACCAACCTGTGCTATTTTAATATTTCCTTTTTGCAAAGGTTGTCTGGGAGAGATCACTTTGGTGGTAAGACCGACTTATTCATAAGGTTCTTTTTTTTATTTTACTTTGTATTTTTGTTTTTATGGGTGTGCAATAAAGTGTTTTAAATAAATAGAATAACAAAAGAACCTTACTCTTACCCTGGAATTGAGTTAGTTGTTTTATATCCCTGTGCTTCAGAGAGCATGTTAATCTGTCAGTCTCAGTCATTATTACTAACATCTGATAGTGAACATTAAGTAATCAAACATTATTGCCTTAAGCCCACCAACCCGCATTGAAGCAGTGCAGTGGGTCTAAGCTGGGGATCTGAGGGTGGTCTGGCCCTGTAGTGGGCTGTCAATAGGTTGATAATGATGAGATATGTTTATTGCATATAGAACAACCGAGTCACAACAAGAGAGTGAACTAATTCTTATCTCATTAGGTATATCCCTACTAATATTATAAATGCGAAAGTAACTCTGTCTGTCTGTCTGTCTGTCTGTCTGTCTGCGTGGCTTTCCCGCTTAAACCTCTCAACCGATTTTGATGAAATTTGACACAGACAATTTTTAGACCCTGAGAAAGGACATAGGGTACCTTTTATTGCGACAAAAAGAGATGAAGAAGTTGAAATAAAGGTTGAAAGTTTGTATGGGATTTCTTCGGGTTTTAAGCACAGCGCCATCTAGGTGAACCTTCCTAACTTAAAGAATAAGAACGCCTAGCGCCATCTCTTAAAGAACCATGAAACTTTATATTTAAGCACTTGATAATAAGTTTCCCGAAGCGAAGCGAGGGCGGGTCGCTAGTATCAAATAAAGCACAATCTTATTATGGCGAGCATGTAAAGGGTAACAATGGCTATGTAATAGAAGTGTGCAGGGAGGTCAGCAGTAGCCTACTTCGAGAGCTGTCAGCTTCAAATACCTTGTGGTTACTTCGGGGACGCGTACAATCAAGACATACATTCTTAGACAATATTTTAATTATAATTGAAGAGGAATAAAAATCAATAAAAAAGTGTTTTTTATTTTACTACTTCTTTACCCTTACTTATGATCTCATCAGTCATTTACGTTTTATCATCCTCCCATTCTAAAAGTTTTTTTTTATTTACTACAAGTTAGCCCTTTCGCACCTTTCCATTTTTTTATGTCATATTTTTAATTTTCTTTAATTTAATTATGATAACTAGGTGAGGTCCTTAATAGGAAAAATTATAGAAAAAATCATTGACAATCAGATTTCTCAGAAAAGCTATATCACGATCGTGCGTTCCGGGTCTGACTTGTACCTACTCACATTCGTGCTGTTATGACCCCGTTATTTTGCCTAATTCAGCATAGCGTGGCACGGCAAATTATGCACTTTATTAAATGCATTGTGACGCGCTTCAGTTAGATCGTCGACCCCGTCGCGAACAATACATTAAGGAAATCATAGTATATTTGTGTTGTATCCTTGGTGGTGGAATGTTATATGGGAAATAAACCTTGTTGGTGAACAAAATAAGTTTTTCATTAAAAGACTGTCAGAGGAGCCTGCGTAACAACTGGTGTCAGAAGTGGGATGCCAGAGAAGGTCTGACGACTTCAGAGTCCAACAGACGCTGGTATCCGAACCCGAGCCTCCGCTACAGTCTCTGGCCGACAGTAAACCTTGGCCCAAGGCCGAGTCTGCGCCAGCTACTTGGACGACGCCGACGGTAAGACTCCGCTCCTAAGCGTGAGCCCGCTCCAGCCAAACCAGGACGACGATCAGCCTCAGCGTCAGCCTGAGCCCGCTCCAGCCACACCACGACAGCGACCAAGGGTGTCCAGGTCTAACTCACTATCTCCAAGCCAAGAAATTCCACGGAATCGGCCGCGAGCACGCGGTCCGTGCAACGTGCAACGTGCAACACCGGCCGCCACGACAATGCACGTGGAGCTCATCGCGTTACTGTGAGTGTTTCTTGTGCAATTTCATTCCAAGTGTTTCATGTGCAATTTAAGGTTATAAACTCGTACAATTTACGGAAACTATTTCTTTATAATTATATATTTACGTTTACCTTGTTTAATATTCTAGTAATTAATTTTTAGTCCAGTATTACATAATCTCCATGTCACATAAACGAGAGCCTTCTGATAGGAAAATCGAAATGGCTGATAAAATAACTTTGTCGTTCTTAACGAAATTTATAAAACCATTTAATGGCGACAGGGAATTACTCCCCGCCTTTTTAACAAACTGTGATAATGCCATGAACCTAGCTAGCTCGGATCAGCAACCAATTTTATGTAAATTTATTATATCGCAATTAGAAGGCA
This sequence comes from Ochlodes sylvanus, assembly GCA_905404295.2. Lineage (NCBI taxonomy): Eukaryota > Metazoa > Arthropoda > Insecta > Lepidoptera > Hesperiidae > Ochlodes > Ochlodes sylvanus. Next base: position 14,544,274 of record FR990122.1, on the reverse strand, counting down.
AAGCACAAACCGCATGCAGTCTTAAAAGTTTTTCTAATTGGGATGAACTTAAAACCTTTTTAAGGTCCACATTTGGAGAGAAAAAGCACGCTACTCATTTATTATCTGACTTGCAACACGCTAAACAATTACCTAACGAAGACGTAATTAAATACTCACTTAGAGTGGAGGGTATACTTACACGTATTCATTCAGATATTCATTACAGTTGCAAGGACGAAAAGGAATTCCCTGGCAGAATAGCCGCTATGGAAGACCTTGCATTGAATACTTTCCTGCTAGGTTTAAATCCTTCCCTGTCAACTATAGTCCGTTGTAAGAACCCGTCAACCCTTAGTGATGCCGTTCAGTACGCCATTGACGAGGAGAAGTTGTATAATTTATCAAAAATTCATTCAAGGTCGCAAAAACAATGTTCAGTTTGTGATAAAGTCGGACATAGTTCATCTGAATGCTATAAAAATAAAAAGACTTCTTATAGTTCTCAGAAATCATATCACATTAATCCGCAAACTAATCCTACACCTAGTTCCATTCATTATAACCAAAAATCCTGTAATTATTGTAAACGCATTGGCCACACGATAGAGGAATGTCGTAAACGCCAATATAACAATCAGCGCCGCGAGAATAGTGTTAACTTACAATCTGAACGTAACTCGCCCCGCATTGAGTCCAATAAACCGTCGATACATACGTGTCAATGTCAATCTAGTGGCGAGAATAATTATGATGAATCTAATGATGGTAATAATTTAAACTAAATATGATTTCGGTGCCGTGTCCGCCGAAATCGTGTAACAAAAATGACACGAACATAATGACTATCTCTATTAAATCTTATCCTAAATCTACATCTCAGCCTAAAGCGTTGAGTCCTAAATCTACATCTCAGCCTAAAGCGTTGAGTCCTAAATCTACATCTCAGCCTAAAGCGTTGAGTCCTAAATCTACATCTCAGCCTAAAGCGTTGAGTCCTAAATCTACATTTCAGCCTAAAGCGTTGAGTCCTAAATCTACATCTCAGCCTAAAGCGTTGAGTCCTAAATCTATACCTAAGCCTCAAGTGCCAAGCCCTACATCTAGCTCGCCTCAACCATGTCGGTTGAGTCACATAATATCTGATAAATCTTTATCTCACCTGCCCAGTAAGCAGCCAAAGCAAAGCAAAAGCCCAAGCAACACAAAATCTACCTCTCAATCGCCCATCAATCATAATAATAAGGCTCGCCAAGACGAGATCAATATAACTAATATTCTTAACAACAATAACTTACCTTTGGGGGTCTCTGTGAGGCCCGAGACTTCAGTTACCGATTTAATACCTGTATTTGAAATTAATACGTGTAAACACAAAATCTCGTTACCATATACAAACCTGTTTACTAAACACGCGGCTAAAAGTCTAAGATTCCTTATTGACACGGGCGCAAGCGTCAGTATCGTAAAATTATCAAGCCTAGAAGATAAACCGGAGCTACTCCCCGACACCGTTAAGATCAAAGGCATAAACGACACAGATACGTTTTGTTCAACCTTGGGATCATTATACTTACAATTCTTTTTAAATGAAAAGCCCTATGTTCACAATTTTTGCGTAGTAGATGATAACGTCAATCTGAAATATGACGGTATTATAGGCTCAGATCTTCTCCGAACCTCTAACGCTAACATAGACTATACTTCCAAAATATTGACCCTGTACGGGCACGAGGTCCCCATTCTATTTGATCAACCTACCTATGTTATCCCCGCACGCTCTGAAGCTGTTATAGAGTGCAATAGACGCCGCCCAGTCAGGAGAGGCCGTGTTAGAAGTCTGTGCCGGAGACGGGGCCGGGCGGTGGCGTGACGTAGCATCGCGTGACCGGTGGCGTGTTGCAGCATCGACCGATGGAAGGGGTCGGGCGCTTGCGGCGCGCTCGAGGCAGAGAGAGAGACGATACAGACGACATTATCGGTGTGGCATTCGGACGAGACGGACGTATTCTAGATTCCTAGCTGAATATTGTAATTGCTATTTCTGTTTGAACTTTTCATTAAAATATGAGACTTGTTTCGCGTTATTTTTCTTTTTAAATAATTATCTTCACTTCTAGTTCTTAAAATTAGATTAAGTGCCTTTTCGTTAAGGCCATAATGACCTAATTTGAGAAGTAATGTTTTATGTTCTGCAGTCAAACGCTTTAGAAAGATCACAAAATACACTTATAGCGTTAAGGCTTCATATACAGGGTGAGTTTTTAGTCAGTTGACATACTCGAGGACATGAAAGAACGTGGTCATAGGTAATGATCAAAAATATAAAGTCAAAATTCTACACTACTAATTATTTCAAAAATGGCAAACAAAATTATCTCAAAATACTCGGAACGTATGGAAACGCCCGAAATCACAGCTGATGCCGCTTGCGCCGCGGCGCGCGCCACGGCGCGGCTGTGCCATACGGGGCGAGACGGGGTTAGTGACCTTGTAAGGACAAGATAGCAGTAGTGGGCGTTGAAAGTTATAAATAACTGTTTAATTACCATATTAAAAATAATTTAACATAAACACTGTTAAACGTTAAAAGATTAAAAGAGTATTTTTAAAATTCTGTTATTTATACAATTTAGTCAATTTATCACGTCACTAATGCAAACTCCGTAAACTTCTCAACTTTCATCATACAGGTTTGATGACACCGTAGCCTAGTTGGAAGTGACCCTGCCTGCGAAGCGAGGGGTCCCCGGTTCGATTCCCGGCCAGGGCAGACGTTTGTGACAGATAAAAGTTTGTTTTCGGGTCATGGGTTATGTGTAATAATAAATTTTATTTACAAACAAAATTACACCAACCTTAACAATTGTTCAAAATGCGCACCTTATCGCTCAATGCACAGTTCACCATGTTTGCACAAATTGTCTTTCAAGCGATTTAAGACGAGAGGATCACTACTATTCACTACGAACTTTGCCAAAAGCAGTCACTATTCTTGACTTTAATTCGTCCCTGTTGGAGTACTCCGTAACGTACACAAGTTGTTTGACGTCACCGCTTCGATGTTTGGCTTTGCCAGCGCGCCGGCCGGGCGGCCGCGCGCACGGCACCTCGTAAGGTATAGGTATTCTTCATCACGTAAGGCGAAGGCGTAGGGAGCATCACGTATCTTCGGTTTGGGAATAATTCGCGATACAACTAAAATGTTGTTATTTTTTATTACAGTACTCACTATGTAACTAAGATACACGATCCAGGAAGTAAAATTATTTGCGTCTAATCGCTGAGTAGCCCAACACAAACTGAGAGAAAAATGAAAATAGTAAAATACACAGTTCCAATGCGCTCGAAACTTCGAAAGGTGGGGTGAAGGACATTGCGGCCGGCCGGCGGTTGGCGGCAATTTCAAGGCCAAATCGACGGCGTCTTTGTGCGCCCGAATATTGGCGGCGCCGGCGGCGGCGGCGGCGCCGCGTTAGGTTGTCTACATTTGGGTTGTTTAATGGATAATTAAGTGAAATTTTAAGCACCCTTTTTTATTACATATTTGGAACGAGAATCGAATACTGAGTACCCCCTATTAATATTCTAACTGACTAAAAACTCACCCTGTATATGTTTTAAGAGCCTAGCACCTGCATCAACTGTACTACGACCTTTGTGATAAACCCATACTGCTCAGTATGAAGCAGATTATTGTCAGAGAAAAGTGTTGGTAAAATTGCAATTGGTCTGTAATGGACCAGGCAAACGAATTTTTTTTACACGTCAAATAAATCTATAAAAAATTACAAGAAAAAGTGCTTTTACTTTTTCCATCTCAATAAATGGCTGAGATATTAACGATCAAAGTGCGTATTTACGACCGTTGGTTTTTTTAAAAACGCAGGCGGGCGGTCACTACTCGATGACGTCATCATTCAGTAGAAACTAAAATATTGATAGGGATTTTTGACCGAAATGTTAATTTAAACTCAAGTGAAGCCGCGAGCAAACCTTAGTTATCAATAATAAAATAACATATATAATTCACATACTATCTACTACATCTATGCAAAATTTCAAGTCTGTATAACAACTTTCGAAAATTACATTCATTTTTATTGTTGAAACTTAGACATCACAATATCAGAAAAATGAGCCAAACGGACTCTCAAAACTCATGCCAGGCAAATTTAGGATAAGAAACAGAATTGGCTATTCAAACGGGCAGAGTTTCCTCTTAAGTAGATATCCGCACGAAAAAGTCGTTCCAAATGGCTGCGCGGCGACTTATATAGACACTTTGCTTCGGCCGTCCGCCATCCCCTCCTCTTGGTTGCTGTGACATGACATCAGGTTAGCGCTAACACTATAGAAATAAGAAAGTTATAGATTTTTGAACTGCATAGACCCATATTTTCTATAGTTGCGCCGTATCGTGCTCGCGGCCGAACTAAATCGTGACGTCATAGCGTAAGCGCGCGAAATCTCGGAAATTCAAAAAAGGGCTTGCACTTCTCGTCTTTATAACTTCGGAAATACTGCATGTATTGAAGTGAAATAAAAAGTTATGTAATGTATATGACCTAAGCTCGGATTTTAGGTGTATTTGATAGTAATATTTTGACCCTTTTGCCTTCTCCATTGTTTGTCTGTTTTATCTCCGGACTTAAAAAGAGGTATTATCTTACTACATTTCATCAGATCGGGAAAAGTACCCAAATCTACACAATTATTAAAAATTACAGCTAGGTGAGGGGCTAAAACATCTATTATATTATTAATTTTTTTTACTGATATTCCCCATAAATCACCTGTTCTTTTATTTTTTAAAGAATGGAAGGTTTTAATTATCTCTGTCGTCGTAGTATGTTTAAATTCGAACAGAACACTACATTTATCGACGACCTCTTCTAAGAGAGTACATGCCGTTGCCGGAGAAGACCGAAGAGGTTTGTTAAGGAATTTGGTATAATTCGGAAGTAATCTTCAAAAGCGCTTGCTACCTCCTTATCAGAGGTGATTTTACTTTCGTTGATAATTAATTCATAATTACGGTCACGTGATTTAGTAGCACCGGTCTCATTGCTAATGACATTCCAAGTAGCTTTTATTGTATTATCAGAGTTCTATTATATTTCTATAACATAATTATGATATTAGGAAAAGTTTATTTATTGTTATTCTCATTGATTCCTTGAACGGCTTTATTTCATTAATAAATAAAAATAAATGCTATGCTTGTCCAGTATGAGTAAGTAAGGAGCATGACCTAAAAACTTATCATAAATGCATACACATCTGCATAACACACTCTTGTCAGTACCTAATAAGAGAGTGGAATCGTTATGTATCATAAATAATATCACTGACTTTAAGGGTAGTGTTCGGAAAAGATAATCTATGATTTTCATTATAAACCGCGATCTTCGCGTACGGTGTTCGGAACTGCAATTTTGTATATTGTCTGTACTTGCGCGCAGTCTATTTAAAAGGACAACCCCAATTCCCATACAACCTCAGGCCATGACTTGACAAAACTGAAAATTTGCCATCAATTAGAACATAATATAATGTATAAGTGACACAATTTTCAGGGCTGCCAGCAATGGCCATTTAAAGTAATCGTAGGATAAACATAAGGTTTATAGGTTATAATTTTCGCAAAGTAGGTATTGAGTGTCACTTTGAGTGTTACCTGTTTATTGAAGGAAATATCAATAAATGATAATGGTACTTAAGTCAAGTTTTGTATAATTATCTTTAATAATAATATACTAATTGTAAATTCATATTTCTTGACTTCAATTCTTTGACGTTCATAAGTGTATGCATCATACCTACATGAAATAAATGATTTGAGTTTGAAAATACCCGTACGTACTACGTTCATAGTACCTACATACTTATCAGTTATCATTAGGTATCTATTAATTAATTGCGATGATCTGTAAACCTATAGGAAAGTACGTGCATTTGTAGCTAGTACAATATTAAAAGGCAGTTCCTTTAAAACAAAAAACACTGCTTTTACTATTATCAATATGACAATTTATTAGCTAAACCAATATTAGGCAGCTATATGTAAGTAGTCTTCGAAGGGGAATTCAAATTAAAAACAGTTTCTTTTTTAAGATGTTTAATCATTATCATCTTCATTATAATATATTAATACATTGTCCAAGGATTGTGCAGGAGGCGCTATATTCTCTTGGTACCTTGCCCAACCAAGGTACCATATAATGCTCATAGTATGAGCACAGCAACCCACAGTCCTTTTCCCCACCACGCAGTTGCAATAATATTGAACTATGGCATCCCTCCCGCTTTTTGTACTATCAATCAAAATATATACAAAATAAGTTTTTGAACTTATGTGCCTAGACTGTATTCGGCCTCTTAACAACCACGTGGTCTCCGATACCGACAGCTCTTGTAGTAGATAGCTGTCGACCTCTCTGCATACTTCAATCGTATACCTGCCATTTGCTCTTATATGCTCCCCATAATATGACCGAGCCTGTTTCAATTGGTATGTACCAAGTGAGATGAGTATAAGCTCACTAAATGATAGCTCAGGAAATTCTCTTAAATTATCTCGGTCAACATCAATGGGCTGATATTCAGCCCTACGTCTATTTACGTTATTATTAATGATGTAATAACTTAGTCGGTTTTCTACATACATATATTGATGAATCTTCTGGAGAATTTCCTGAGCGTCATCGCGGTTTGTTATGGGGGGGGTGAAAAGCATTAATTAGAGCGGCTGCTACTACAAAATCAACCATTAGGTTTTTAGAGGCTGTGTTAAAATAATCCTGCCTAAGCAGTTTAAAGTCGCGCTTAAAACGCCCGTTGACTACCTCTACTACCCACCTACATATTGTAACTGCCCTGGATTTGTTCGCTGCTAAAGTTGGAAGTTGGGATTCACCCGTCTGTAATGAACCTGGAACATATGTCCTGTAGCCATAATCATTAAGATATGGTAGTGCATCGCGAAACCCCCTATCTAAAATAAAGGCGTCACCAGGTTGAAAGTATTGTCTTAATGCAGAATTATCTTTAAATTCATTTTTCATAATTTCTGCATCAGAGGTAGTAGCGGGATAGGGACCCAGCACTTCTACTATGTATCCATCTGTACACACAATCAAAAACGGTTTTACTAGATTTTGGTACTTGTGGAGGCTGTAAGTTTTTTTTTCATATGAGTAGTTACTGCTTTTTTGCACATAAATATATGTGCCATCTAAAATAACTATTGGTTTTATATCACCGTTGTAGTCACCAAACAATCCATTAGGAATTAAAAGATTTCTATCTATTATTTGTTCTCTGGTAATTTTATTTATTCCCATATGATAAGGCACAAAATTATCCATTACGTTTTTTCTAGCTTTATTTATAAGTGTACCTAGAGTACTTTTTGGTATTTTAAACAGGGACGGTCCCCAGTTCTTAGCTTTATTAAATAAGCGGCTAATGAAGTTGACCCCCTTTTATTATTTAACAACTGAGGTAGCCTACTCAGAATCTGTTGAAACTGTACTTTATTAAAACCCACCCAGTGGTAAAAAATATGTCCAGCAATTAAGATTCCACATCTTTTAGGGTCAACATGTCTTGTATTTGGTTTGCTGTAAACGTGTTATTTATATTTTCAGTAATTACATTTAGGAAATCCCATAATGTGCATGATAAATGAAAATCACACAAGCGGTTATTAGGTGGTACATAATAATTGTACATTTTTAGCAAAAATTGACGCTTATTAAGGGGAACATTATTTCCTTCTCTTCTCTGACACCCTTCAATAAAACATCTGCTCTCTGTTACACTTGGTCTAAAATAATCGGGCAATATTATGGAGGCTACAGGGCCAGTAGGGATTATCCTTTCAACCGCTTGAGGTTGTTGTGCTGGTTGTGATGGTTCTTGCCAATTATTTCCTTCTACTGACGAAACAGGCTCATTGACCGTTGATGAAGATGAAGCTGATGTTGAGGGACCCGAATGGAAGTGTCGAGTTGCTGTTTTTGCTCTTTGCCAACAAGAGTGACATACAACACTTGAAGCACCAACCTAAAAATAAATAGCAAGTTTGAAAATGCTTGAGACTGAAAGAAATACAATTTCTATTTAATTTTTCTTTTTAAAGATGTGTGTTTAGTAATTTATGCTTACACACTCGTACCCTCGCAGAAGCATTTCTTGTATTGCAGGTGGCATGGACAATACAAATACATAATATCACTAACACCCAGGACCAAATAAATATCAGCCCACCAGGATCAAACATGCACACTTTGCATTCTAGACTTTAGAATAGACCTTATTGCCTTGGTGGTGATAGCCCAGAGATGAACAATTCAAAATCTCATTCGAGATTTTAGTAACCCTGCTGCACACGTCAATAGTGTTCTATTACTGTTTTTTAACCCCCCTCAATATTTTTTTGGCAAATATATTCAATGTACAGATACGTTTTTACAGTTTTATTATAAGAATTGATAAACGCTATAAAACTACACACCGTTCTTGGTAAGATCCATTCCTTTATAACATCCCTTATTCTGCGTTCTTGCTCAGAGGCAGTACATAATTGGTGAAACCGTATTCTTCTTAAAAGAGACCGTCCACAGAGAATGCAAACTCGACGGTGCCCCATAGATGACACCTCTGGTCTGTTTTCAACATTTAATTCACTGCTGGCGACATTCCAACAAGCTTGGCAGACAAAATCATTAGAATGGACCTGAAAAAATATTTAGTTTCATTAATATTAAGTATGCTTATAGTCAGGGGTCTCAAATGAATTACATGGGTATGTATAAAAATCTATTAATAGTAGCAGTAGCAGTTTAGAGATTATAGAATAACTAAGTACTTACAACTTGAGGAGCGATCCATTCCCGTACAATGGCAAGTATCGCGTCATCGTCCAATGCTCTTCTTCCAATAGCATTACAGCGATTGGTTGCTATTCCACAATTAATACACAGATTCATGTTGATTTCAAGCAAACCTGTTAAAGGTTATACGAAAGCAGGATTCAGTTTAACCGGTGTTCTAGCCAATGTCAATAGAGATTGCAGGGTACGTAATCCAGTGTTCAGGCAAAGGTCAGTCGGGAAGCAGTCGATCTCGGAGTCCAGTATTCAAGCAGAAGTTGTAGTATAGATATATAAATCGCAAAAACAACGTAAAATCGCAAAAACAACGAAAATACATTCACCAGCGCAAGAGTACAAAAGCGAATAGAAAACAGAACTCTAATCTTAGTGACATTGACATTTTGACATACGTAGTGATTGACATTTGACAAAATGGACGACATTTTTAAATCGATTCATTGAAGTACTCAGTATCGATTTTTGTTTTCTTCTAGACATCAAACCACCTCAATAAAAGAATAGTAGTTTATTTGTATATTATGGATAATATCAACATACATTTTAAACATATTTCATTTGAATAAAGACGTGTAACCGTGGGAACGACACCCAACAATCGATTATTTACTCGATAGTTAAAATAATGTAACGTTACGAGTTCCCATGTCTACGTACGGGCAAGCCCTATTTGCGTACTATGATAAACATTTACAGAGATAGCATTTAATAATACGATTAAAAACTTATAGTGTCATAGTGTCAGATATTTACGGAGACAGTGGTAAATAATAAAAAAAGAAAAAATTAATATCTCCGTTTGGCCATTGACAATAAAGCTAATATTTATTTACGTAAATTAAGTAAATAAGACAATTTTTTTGGTATATAATTGATACGTGTCAAGTCTTGGCCGGAAATTGGGTCTCTCCTTTGAGCCAATAGGAGACGCGAACGGATTAGCCAATAAAAGGTTTTCGCATGGCGTCGGTGCCGTCAAAGTAAAAGAATCGCCGCGGGGCAAATTATCGTGTAAAATTTTGATGTTCTACTAGTGGTGAAAAAGTTAAGTTTTTCGGTTCGGGGTGTCGAGATCGGAATAGTTGGCTGCAGCGACAACCCAGGTGCTGCCTTCCACTCGATGTGTGCGTGAACAGGAGATCACGCGACGGACACACAAGTATCCCCCTAGTTATTCCATTAATATAAAAATCTCATTTTCCCTTTTGTTGAGTATATTAGTCTAAACCCTTGGGGAACCCCAATCCCTTGATCTATACAGACTGACGAGTGACTTCCTTCAGCATACCACAGCTGGAGCGCCCAAGTAAGTCGTTAGCCGTTATTCGGATAATATCGAACAGGGCCGTACCTACCCGTTTTTGAGGTTTGTGTCGCAGGGCCTACCGATCCCTGTTGTACGATACAAATTGTTGGTAGCTGAGCGTGGTTCCTTGCGTGGTTGTTAACCGAGTACATAGGTTACCGCACGGAAATATCGGTGTAACGGGTTATGTACTGGTCTGTTCGATATAGGCTCATACGTTTGGTTAATACGCAATTCAATACGTAAATAATAGTTAATAGTTGATCATTTTGTTTAACGTTAACTTCATTTCATATAGTGCATTTCATTCGGTAATTTAACGTAACAAAATAACTATTGAAGTTGTCGGTTGTTATTTTCCATAAGGAGGTAGAATAGACTTGTAACGGATTTGTTTTGTTGTTTTGCGGATTCATTATTTATTTTAACGAATTGATATTAATAATTTTGTCACTTCGGTATTCAAATAGTTACAAGTTAAAACAAATAATTTGATGTTTTGATCCGATTTTCTGTTCCGTTGGGATTAAGATTAGAAATAAATTTACTTGGCGGGAAATTTATTTTTATTTATCTTTTGTTTACGTTTTATAAAGCTGGCTAGTAAACATAATGCTCGTATAGCCGGTGTGTTGCGATAGCTCGGCTCGGCTGTTTTAAATATTGAACGTAAAGATCGAACTCGGGCTTTATTATCTCGTTATGAATTATTAGATAGTCAGATGGCTGACTTATACGGCGCATACCGGGCCCTCCTGGAATTGGACCTGGAGGAGGATGTTATGAAAAAAATTAATGCAGATGTTAATCAGGCGGATGATCTGGCGGACCAGTTACGTCAGGCTGTGGGTATTATTAATGCGTCTAAGATAAGTGGCTCGGCCGTCGTTTCGGATACGGATGCTTGGCCTGCACTTATCAGCAGGTTGCCAGTGCTCGACTTACCCCACTTTAGCGGTGACTTAGTTCAGTGGGTAGCCTTTAATAATTTATATGACAGTTTGGTACATTGCCGTAAAGATTTGACCCCTGCTCAAAAGTTAGCTTACTTGATGGCTTCTTTGACGGGTGAGGCCAGGGGGCTAGTACAACACTTGGAACTCATCGATTCGAATTATGAGATTGCTCGGAACTTGCTCAGGCGTAGGTACCAGAATGTTCGGCGCTTAGCGGATAATCATGTTTCTGCCATTCTGGGCTTACCAAAGGTCTCTGGAGCTCATGCCTTGCGCACGAGGCTTCTTAACTCACTCTTGATTGCTATCAATGGTTTGAAGGGTTTAGAATTGCCAGTTACTACATAGTTGGTCATTTTTATTGTTACATTTAATATTCGGTGTAGCAGCCATAATATTACCCTGCTACTATATCGCAGAAGGCGAAGGTGTACATAAAATATGTATTCGCCAACTACCCCCGGCTACAGAGACACTGCGCGCTGCAGATATTGCGCCGAGACAATGTGACGTCATGTCTAGAAACAAGAGACAGCTGCAGCGACGCATGTCTCCCTCCGTCCGCCGGTTCGCCCATCTTCGTCCTCGGGTCGAGTTCTTCACCGCTGCAGTCGCTTCTTCTTGCTGTCCCGGAGATGTGTTCCTCGCCGCCGCCGCTCGCCGAATGCGATCCGCCGCGCTTTTTTTTTTTTTTTCGTCCAAGAAAAAGATACCCTCAGGAGAGGGAGGCGGAGAATGCTCATAGTATACCAACGCAGGTAGTCTGCGTTGGTTATGTGGGACTCTTACCCACTAAACTCCGCCTTGGGGGATGGCTTTGGCCCTATGGCCTCTAAGCTTTCATCGGAAGCGACCACGCATGGAGAGGCGGGGCGCAAGCGCACAGTGGTCTGAAAATCAAGCTTCATACTCATAGAAACTGATTGTCAGAAATCAATAATTAAAAAATGTTATTGTAATAAGTACACCTCCCTTTGTTAACTGTTATAGTATGAAGGTCGTGAGTAGCTCCATGTGTGAGAAAAAAAATATTGTATATTTTTTTGTATGGGAAAAAAACTTCAAAGTGGATTTTAAAAAAACTGATCATAACTGAGGGTCTGGTATTCACATGAGTTATTACACCTTACATGGCGATTAAGATGACATACAATTGTTATGCCTTTCGGTGCCGCTTTGCATGTAGCAAGCTTTTGAAAGTTTGAGTTTTTGGTAGATGATTATTCAAGTCTTCATTTTATATTATAAGGATACCTATAACTTTCAACATGAAAATAATTGAAATTTGTATATACACAAGGAATAAATACGTACTTAGGATATATTTAAATAATATAATTGTTTAAAAAATAGGAAATAAAAAGCACATATTCAATAAAAACTGTCAAAATTTCTTTATTTGATTATACTATTAAATATTATTTCAGTAAATTATATAATTAAATGTAGGAATACTCAGAGCTTTTTAATATATATTATTCTCTATTACTAACTACTTATAAAAGACCAATTATCTATCAAAGAGTATCTTCTTCATCAGAGTCCAGCATAGGTGCATTAACATCAACGAATTCAATATTCTCCTTGTCTATATCTGCATCATCATCACCAATGAGAAGAATCGGTAATAGGTGTGCGTTTTGATTTTATCAGCTGTGGCCTTATGCTGGACAGGTAGGGATCTGACGAAACAAGAAGACCATTGAAAATGTCTTCGTTTGTTGCTTGTCTCAATCCGGCTCAATTGCTGCAATCTCAGCTTCAATCATAGCTTGTTCTTCCTTTATATTCAATTTGTTTTCACTTGCAAATTTGAAGTAAAGCGGTCTGCAGAAAATTGTGGAGGATGGCTTTGGAAAGGCACAAAGGAGCACATAAAATTACTGTAATCATCTTCACCCCCCATAGTTTGCTTGTATATACTTTGCCCTGAAGCACCATCAAAGCCCCACTTGCATGTAAGTGTTAATACTTTTCTGTCCAGACATGATTCCAAACGTAGGAATTTCCCAAGTCTAACAACAGTTTTGTCCAAAATCGCTTGAAGCTTAACTTTTACCCCTCTTTCAGTGATATCTATAGTATTTTTTGGTGGGTAGCAGTCCTTCTTCGCCTCTAATATAGCAGTATATGAAGGATATAGGGGTATTCCCTCTTCTTTTGAGCAAACTCTTAATGTTGTATACTGCCATTTTGAAAGTTTCAACGAAATCAGTATACCTAATGCTTTATCAGCGGAATATATGGGCTGAGCTTTCTTGGGCTTCAACAGTTGCTTTAACTTAGTAGCTTCCTCGGGATGTTCTGTGATTAATTTAATTATATCTGCTACGTTTTTGTTTCCAGCACTTAAACCAGTTGCAAAAGCAAGGCTTTCATTGGTATGTGCTAGTAGCTCTTCCACTCTTCTTCTCTTCTGTAGCGGGCTTAGCTCAGAGAACACTTTTCTTGGACTCACCTCTGTTGATGTTCCAACACTGCAAGTCTCTGCATTCAACCCTAATGATGTTGATGCGCCCTCATTTACACTGCAGTCAAAACTAGAACATGGTTGCTGCTCTTCTAACACCAAAGAAGGTGTGATTTTTTCTTTTATGAACTCAGGCCATTTTATGTCTTCTTGCAGCCATATCTCATACTTTTTTATGAATGTTTTTCTCGTGCGATTACACGAGATCCATTTGTTTTTCAACGAACACACAAAAGTCTGACAGAATTGTTTAAATTCTTTATTTTCATTTTCTGACAAAGTAACGTTTTTCACCAAAACTTCAAATAATTCGCTGGGTTTTGAAAAACAGCTATTGTTCGCCACAAACATAAACATATCCAAATTGGTACTGAAGCTTTCAATTATAACACGAAAACAAATCGAACTAAATAAGTATAGTAAGCGCGAACAAGTGCAAAGAGCTACTAAATTAAGTTAGCATATACGTCCTACTTATATTATAACTACCCTCATTTACACTTGCTGTCGTTAATATGCTTATCTTATCAAATACTTAATGAGTTACTTTATCAAAGAAATTTTGTAGTATAATGTAAAAAAATCTGCACCTTTTTTATTGTATTCATAAAGAAGGTCATTAGCAAGTTGTTAACTAATGACAACATCAGTAATGTTATCACCATGTAATTATATCAAGGGTATGATTCAACTACCAAAAACTCAAACTTTCAAAAGCTTGCTACATGCAAAGCGGCACCGAAAGGCATAACAATTGTATGTCATCTTAATCGCCATGTAAGGTGTAATAACTCATGTGAATACCAGACCCTCAGTTATGATCAGTTTTTTTAAAATCCACTTTGAAGTTTTTTTCCCATACAAAAAAATATACAATATTTTTTTTCTCACACATGGAGCTACTCACGACCTTCATACTATAACAGTTAACAAAGGGAGGTGTACTTATTACAATAACATTTTTTAATTATTGATTTCTGACAATCAGTTTCTATGAGTATGAAGCTTGATTTTCAGACCACTGTGAAGCGGTGCCCTTTAGGGGCAACCGCTGAAAGTTAACTATTGTATCGGGAGGTTACTTGTGTCATCGCTAGGATGAACACAAGTGAGCGTAACTACTTCAGTTGAATCTCGGGCAGCCAAGAGGCGGTCCAAGTCAGCCGACAGTTGGTTAGGAGGGTCCTGGAGGACACATCTAGGCCTCCGAACTCTGTGACCGGACGGAGGGGGCGCGGTATAATCAGCTGCCTCCCTTGCAAGTGGGTTTGTGTGCTCCTCTAAGGCTTTGAAGAAACTCTCAGAGAAGCTTTTAATGGCTTGTTGGATAGTAGGGAGTTCTAGGTCCCTGTGAAGATCTGCATTCCTAACGCACCAGTGCGTGTCGGTTGCTCTACGAAGGAAGAGGTTTTGGACAACCTGCAACCTGTACATTAGTGGGGGGGCCGCGTGTGCGAAGACAGGGGCGGCATATAACAGTACCGGTCGGATACAGACTTTAAAGAGCGTTCGCTTGTTTCTGAGGGACATTTTACTATGCCTACCTAACATACAGTTGAGGCGGCCCATGTAGAATCGGGCTGATTTGGTCACCCTAGTGATGTGAGGACCGAAGGTGAGTCTAGAGTCGAGGGTCACTCCCAAATACTTGGTGTGTGCCCTCCAAGGGACTGGGGTACCCGAGAAGCGGATGAGTGGGTCATCGGGGCCACGTCGGGGTTTATGATGGAAGCAAACCGCGGAGCTTTTGTCCGGATTGACCTCGATGCGCCATTTCTGAAACCAGTCCGCCAGCTCGTTGACCGAGTGTTGAACTTTATTGACGGCCGACTCCAGCCTCACTCCCTTAAAGTAGAGGACTGTGTCGTCGGCGAAGAGGGATAATTGAACACCGTTTTGCGGAATGGGGATATCGTTTGTGTACGATATAAACAGTAGAGGGGCTAGGACTGAGCCCTGGGGAACCCCTGCTCTCAGGGAGCGCGGGGAGGATAGTATGCCTTCGTGGCGGAAGCGGTAAGTTCGTTCGTTGAGGTAAGAACCTATCAAACGTACTAATCGGTCAGGGAGGCCTAGGCGGTGGAGCTTATATATAAGTCCACCATGCTAGACCTTATCGAAGGCTTTGGCTACGTCGAAAAAGACTGCGACTGTTTTTTCCCGTTTGGGATAAAAACCGCTAAGTATGTATTCTACCATGCGGTGAACTTGTTGGGGACATGAGTGTTTGGATCGAAAGCCGAATTGCTGTGGAATTATTAGGGGTGATCCGTCGGTCGGAAGAAGGTGCCCTCTTAAACGTGACTGGATGACCCGTTCAAAGACTTTACCCATTGCCTTGAGGAGGCTGATGGGGCGGTGATTTGACGGAATATTTAGGGGTTTCCCGGGCTTCGGGATCCCTATTACAATGGCTTCCTTCCATGCAGTTGGAAAGTGGCAGTGTTCAAAGCAAGCGTTGAACAGTAAAACTAATAAGGTGATGACCTGCTCGGGGAGGTGTTTGAGCGCGACGTTTTAGATACCGTCGGCTCCTGGGGCTTTACGAGGTTTCAGGCCATTGATGATGGTCTTAACCTCTTCTGAGTTTGTTAGTATCGGATCGGCGGTGATTGGTAGCGAGTTCATATGACGAATCTCGTCCTCCACCGTTGTGACGTGTTGAGGGATGCAATGTGGGCTGGGAGCGCATTGCGCGGCTATACTATCTGCAAAGCAATCGGCTTTCTCCTCGTCCTCGAAGGCATTGCTGCCGTCGGGACGGATAATGGGCGGGGTACTGAGTTTAGCGTCTATTCGAAGGGCTTTAGCCACTCTATAGTACGCTGTATGAGAGGGAGTGATGTCAGTCATAAGTGAGTCCCAATTGGAATTCTGCTCTTCAGAGAGTCGAGCTCGCACTTTACGCTGTAATGCGTTGGCTCGCCTTCTAAGGTCGGGTGTTGGATAACGCGCGGCTCTCCGAAGAGCAGCATTCTTTTGTTGGATTAGTATCTTGACGTCGAGGGGTAGCTTTCGGTTGGGAACCTTAACCACCCGTTCGTTGTCATGGAGAGCAGATTGGATCGAATGAGTAAGGGTGTTGACTGAGTTGTCTATTTTGGTCGGACTGTCATAGTGATCGGCCGCGGTTGTAAGCGGTGAGTTTGTGTCTTCAAACTTAGTGATGAGGGATTTTTTGAAGCCTTCCCAGTTGGTGAAGGTTTTAAAACGGGTTGATGGGGCGGGGGCTGATGGCCCGAGTTCAAGGGAGACAGGGCGATGGTCTGAACCTAAGTCGTCGAGTACGTCTATCGCTCTCAGATGGTGGGTGATTTCTTTTGTCAGGGCAAAGTCTAAAATGTCGGGGGGATGGACGAGGTTGCCTGGGTAATGAGTGGGAGAGGATGGGAATAGGACTTCTAAGCCCTTGTTCTCAGTAACTTGGAGGAGTTTTTTGCCATTTAAGTTGGTAGTGCGGCAATTCCAGTCGGTGTGTTTGGAGTTGAGATCTCCGAACAGTATGACCGAGTCTCCTAACGAGAGGATGGCCTCTATGTCGCTTTGAAGAATCGGTTTGCAAGGGTTGTAAACTGAGGCAATGATAATGGACGGGTGCCCAGTCATGCCCAGCTTACAAACCGTGGCTTCCAAGTTAGTGAGAGGAGGAGTAGGGATAGGGGAGCAGTGTAGTGTTTTCCTATAGTAGATGGCAGTGCCGCCGCCAACCCTTTGGCCGTCGGTTCTGTCATCCCGTATTAGGGAGAAGCTGGGAATGGATAGACGCTTATTATTGGGTCGGAGATGGGTTTCTTGGATTAGCAACAGGTCTATTTCCTTGTTGCGAACAAACTGTCTAATTTCTAATGGGTTGTTGCGTAGACCGCGCGAGTTGAAGGAGACAAGCGAAATGCCTTTGGGTCTTACCCGACCGGCAGAGACGGGGAGAGCGCTAGTCGCTGTTGATGCTGATTGCATTTAATCTAGACACATAAGTAATTCGGCATGCTCGCACATTGCGACCAGCCTTTCATCGCCACTAGTGGCTTTCCTAAGCTTCTCGGCCAGTATAACCAGCTCGGGAAGCCTGCCTTTGATGGCCCTTAAGGCGGGAAGCAGGGATTTGAGGTCCTCTGCATAACTGCCATTGGGAGCGGCCGGCTTTGAGGCGCGGGGGACGCGGGAGGGAGCGGGTGCTTTGGGAGGCACGGTTTGGGGCTTCCAAGGATTGGAGGAAGGGAGGGGAGGCCCTGGGCGAGCATTGGGAGTCCCTAGTTGAGGGAAGTTGTTGTCTGTCATTGGCGGTGGAGCCGCCTTTGACTGGGAGTCCGTCTTAGAGCCTGTCGTTTGCCTTTTGATAGGTTTCTGGGCCTTAGGACGAGGGGCTTTGGGGCAGCCGCGATAGTTGGCTGGGTGACCGGATTGGCCGCATAGGACGCAAGCCGGGGGATCGGGGTCATCGCGAGTGCGAGTGCATTCTTTGGTGCTGTGGGGAACGAGGCATTTAACACACCTGTAAGAGGCTGTGCAGTTGCGGGCTGCATGGCCGTAGAGCTGGCAGCGATGGCACTGCCCAGGGAATCCCCGTTTGTTTGGGGGTTCGGCTGTAATACCGTGTAATCCGCATACCGTGCGTTGGACGCGGAAGATATCCTGAGCGGATTCGACATTGGTCAAGATAACCAGAGCTAGCGGGTGTTGCTTGCCGGAGCGGCTGTGCGTCTTATGCACCGCCTCGACCGGGAGGCCTTGGGCTAAGAGGTCGTCGTGAATGGCCTCATTGGCCAGTTCGAAGGGGACGCCCCGGAGGACGGCTTTGACCTTGCGCTCCTCCTCAAGGGAGTGCGAATGATATTTGATATCGGCGTGAGAGCGCGGAAGTCGTCGGTGGTCGGTACCCAGATTTTAATGGATTGTTCGATATTGGTGGCTCGGGTATAATTGATCTTATTATCGGCGCAAAGGCGGGACACCTGGGGCCATTGAGATTTGTCGCGGAGGTAGATATTCGGGGGGGGGGGGTTTGACGCGCGGGATTCGCGGCTCGCAGCGCGTTGCCGGCTTGGCCGGTTTGCGCTTCTTGAGGTCGGCGGTAGGAGGATCCACGGACATGGAAGGCTGGGCCTCCGACTCTGATGGAGCGGGGGAGGGAGGCTGCGCTGAGGGCGCGGGGCGGGCTGCTTTGCGTTTTTTACGCGAGACGAGTTCAAACCCGGACTCGTCTTCGGTTGGGGCGGGGTGGGTGATCGGTCCGGTGACCGTGGCGTTAGACGCCGTGGAGGAGGGTCGCTTGCGGGAGCCAGCAACGGATGCGGAGTCGGACATCATGTCCTCTTCCTGGGATTGGGAGGGGTGGGACTGGGTGGGTGCTGATGACAGCATGGACGGGGTGGTGGAGGCAACCTCGGTCGCCGTGGAGTCGGACGCGGAGGGTGCGGAGGACGCGGATCTGGCGGCCTTGAATTGGGCGTAAGCCTTCTTGTCGACGGGGAGACCTGAGAAGGCCAAAAAGTCCCGGATGTGCTCCCACGAGGTTTCCATCTTGAAGATGGGACCTCGTGGAGCGATGATTATCTAAGCGACGCAGAGACGACGGGTATCCCTATTGGATAGTCCGCCAACACCTTCACCCTTGGGAGGCCCCAAGTGCAGTGGGATCGGGTCTGCCGGTTTCTCCCAGACCGAGAGGTCGGGGAAGCGCACCGGATCAATGCTGGCTGGTTTCGTTGGCACCGTTAGGTATCCACCAACCCAAAGCTAAATGGGAAGTACAATAAAAAATACAGTACACAAAATAAAGTAAAAATGCAAGTAGTAAGCACTTACAATAATCGGGTCGAGTCGAGACAAGCTGTGCTGACGCACCACTTGGATCGGAAATAGGCCAAGAGCGGTCCGAGCTGTGGGAGCGTACAAGTACGTCCGCACAGTCCGAGCCCCAATCGGTCTGTGGGATCCGCCGCGCAGACCACCGCTGCTTTTATGCGGTTCCGGCGCGGCCGGGGCACAGCGTCACACAGCGAGGAGAGCCGACGATTCATGAAGAGCGTCGACCAGATGGAGCGCGATGAAACAACGACTTTCTCTCTCACGCAATTAATTATTTTCTGTTCACCTCATCTATTTGATAATTTTCTGATTGGCGAAAATGTAACATATTTGATTTGATTGCAAAAATAATAATAGATTCTATTGGTTATCACAATTGTATCGAGACATATAAATACAGGCAAGGTTGGCTAATAAATTCATTCACATCTCTGCATCTGACAAGTTAACCAAATCAGTCTTTTATTTATCCGCCACTAGATCAGTCGGACAGTTAATAGTGGGACTGCGCAACCACTATTACATTGATGACCCCACAACGAACAACGCACCGAGGAGGACCCACAACGAACAACGCACCGAAGAGGACGCCTGTACGAACTACGGAGCAAAATCCCTGGAGGACCGCGAACGAAAATCCCTGCAAGAGCGACGAGCAAAATCTTTGTCAAGAGTATAATCTAAACTCAAGAAATCAGTGTAATTTAAACGTCATGGAACGAGAATTGAAGAAATCCGACGCATCGACATCGAACCCGACCAAGGAACAGGAAATCGCCAGTATATCTCTGTCGTTGAGAATACCACCGTTTTGGAGAGATAAACCTCGACTATGGTTCATCAGTTTTGAAGCTGCAACGAACGATTTGAAGAAAAGTCAAGCACAACTAGCACAGATGGTGATCGCCCAACTAGAGAAGGAAGACATCGAACAAATTTCGGACCTATTGTACAACCCACCGGCAGCCGACCAATATAGTTCGCTGAAGAATCGTCTGATCTCTGCTTATGAAGAATCCGACAGTCGCCAGCTACAGAAGCTTCTATCAGAAATAGAACTTGGAGACCAGAAGCCTACACAACTCTTACGCAGAATGCGTACTTTGGCGCGAGATAAAGTTCCAGATTCAACGCTACGACTAATGTGGGATGTTCACATGTTCGATCGGTACTGGCAGTGAGCGAAACATTCAGCACACAGACGAAACTCGACGAATTGGCACTCCTGGCAGACAAGATGATCGAAAACATCAGCAGCTCATACATATCGATGATCGAAGGCTCACCCAACAGCAATTATACCCGGCTTCTTCTCGAAGAAGTTCGGCAGCTATCATTAGAAGTCGCCGCACTAAAAGCTGCCAGCCAAAATCAGCAATATAGAAGATCACCTTTTCGTCGCGACCGCTCTGCAGACTGGAACCGGACAAGCTCAAGATCAAGATCACGTTATTGCTATTATCATAGACGTTTTGGGTCCGAAGCAAGAAGATGCACAACGCCGTGTACATTCAAAAACGAAAATAATACGAAGTCGGAAAACTAAACAATACGCTCGATGCGACGGGATCCGGCGTAACAGAAAAGTCCTACCGTCTTTTTGTCACCGACAGAAATAGCAATCTCACCTTCCTCATTGACACCGGAGCGAACATCTCAGTTATACCGCCCAAAGAAGGACATAAAATGAAGCCACTAGAATTTCACCTCTACGCCGCAAACAATACGGTTATTCCAACAATGGAGAAAAATCAATGGAACTTAACCTAAATCTACGCCGTCCGTTCAAGTGGACATTTATCTTCGCTAAAGTCAGCAAACCAATAATTGGTGCTGATTTTCTTCAGCATCACCAGTTGATCGTCGACATCAAGAATAGAAGACTCATCGACGGGAAAACCAATCTTGCATCTCAGTCTTTCGTCCAAGAAACCAATCTACCCACAATGATAATGGACGGGTGCCCAGTCATGCCCAGCTTACAAACCGTGGCTTCCAAGTTAGTGAGAGGAGGAGTAGGGATAGGGGAGCAGTGTAGTGTTTTCCTATAGTAGATGGCAGTGCCGCCGCCAACCCTTTGGCCGTCGGTTCTGTCATCCCGTATTAGGGAGAAGCTGGGAATGGATAGACGCTTATTATTGGGTCGGAGATGGGTTTCTTGGATTAGCAACAGGTCTATTTCCTTGTTGCGAACAAACTGTCTAATTTCTAATGGGTTGTTGCGTAGACCGCGCGAGTTGAAGGAGACAAGCGAAATGCCTTTGGGTCTTACCCGACCGGCAGAGACGGGGAGAGCGCTAGTCGCTGTTGATGCTGATTGCATTTAATCTAGACACATAAGTAATTCGGCATGCTCGCACATTGCGACCAGCCTTTCATCGCCACTAGTGGCTTTCCTAAGCTTCTCGGCCAGTATAACCAGCTCGGGAAGCCTGCCTTTGATGGCCCTTAAGGCGGGAAGCAGGGATTTGAGGTCCTCTGCATAACTGCCATTGGGAGCGGCCGGCTTTGAGGCGCGGGGGACGCGGGAGGGAGCGGGTGCTTTGGGAGGCACGGTTTGGGGCTTCCAAGGATTGGAGGAAGGGAGGGGAGGCCCTGGGCGAGCATTGGGAGTCCCTAGTTGAGGGAAGTTGTTGTCTGTCATTGGCGGTGGAGCCGCCTTTGACTGGGAGTCCGTCTTAGAGCCTGTCGTTTGCCTTTTGATAGGTTTCTGGGCCTTAGGACGAGGGGCTTTGGGGCAGCCGCGATAGTTGGCTGGGTGACCGGATTGGCCGCATAGGACGCAAGCCGGGGGATCGGGGTCATCGCGAGTGCGAGTGCATTCTTTGGTGCTGTGGGGAACGAGGCATTTAACACACCTGTAAGAGGCTGTGCAGTTGCGGGCTGCATGGCCGTAGAGCTGGCAGCGATGGCACTGCCCAGGGAATCCCCGTTTGTTTGGGGGTTCGGCTGTAATACCGTGTAATCCGCATACCGTGCGTTGGACGCGGAAGATATCCTGAGCGGATTCGACATTGGTCAAGATAACCAGAGCTAGCGGGTGTTGCTTGCCGGAGCGGCTGTGCGTCTTATGCACCGCCTCGACCGGGAGGCCTTGGGCTAAGAGGTCGTCGTGAATGGCCTCATTGGCCAGTTCGAAGGGGACGCCCCGGAGGACGGCTTTGACCTTGCGCTCCTCCTCAAGGGAGTGCGAATGATATTTGATATCGGCGTGAGAGCGCGGAAGTCGTCGGTGGTCGGTACCCAGATTTTAATGGATTGTTCGATATTGGTGGCTCGGGTATAATTGATCTTATTATCGGCGCAAAGGCGGGACACCTGGGGCCATTGAGATTTGTCGCGGAGGTAGATATTCGGGGGGGGGGGGTTTGACGCGCGGGATTCGCGGCTCGCAGCGCGTTGCCGGCTTGGCCGGTTTGCGCTTCTTGAGGTCGGCGGTAGGAGGATCCACGGACATGGAAGGCTGGGCCTCCGACTCTGATGGAGCGGGGGAGGGAGGCTGCGCTGAGGGCGCGGGGCGGGCTGCTTTGCGTTTTTTACGCGAGACGAGTTCAAACCCGGACTCGTCTTCGGTTGGGGCGGGGTGGGTGATCGGTCCGGTGACCGTGGCGTTAGACGCCGTGGAGGAGGGTCGCTTGCGGGAGCCAGCAACGGATGCGGAGTCGGACATCATGTCCTCTTCCTGGGATTGGGAGGGGTGGGACTGGGTGGGTGCTGATGACAGCATGGACGGGGTGGTGGAGGCAACCTCGGTCGCCGTGGAGTCGGACGCGGAGGGTGCGGAGGACGCGGATCTGGCGGCCTTGAATTGGGCGTAAGCCTTCTTGTCGACGGGGAGACCTGAGAAGGCCAAAAAGTCCCGGATGTGCTCCCACGAGGTTTCCATCTTGAAGATGGGACCTCGTGGAGCGATGATTATCTAAGCGACGCAGAGACGACGGGTATCCCTATTGGATAGTCCGCCAACACCTTCACCCTTGGGAGGCCCCAAGTGCAGTGGGATCGGGTCTGCCGGTTTCTCCCAGACCGAGAGGTCGGGGAAGCGCACCGGATCAATGCTGGCTGGTTTCGTTGGCACCGTTAGGTATCCACCAACCCAAAGCTAAATGGGAAGTACAATAAAAAATACAGTACACAAAATAAAGTAAAAATGCAAGTAGTAAGCACTTACAATAATCGGGTCGAGTCGAGACAAGCTGTGCTGACGCACCACTTGGATCGGAAATAGGCCAAGAGCGGTCCGAGCTGTGGGAGCGTACAAGTACGTCCGCACAGTCCGAGCCCCAATCGGTCTGTGGGATCCGCCGCGCAGACCACCGCTGCTTTTATGCGGTTCCGGCGCGGCCGGGGCACAGCGTCACACAGCGAGGAGAGCCGACGATTCATGAAGAGCGTCGACCAGATGGAGCGCGATGAAACAACGACTTTCTCTCTCACGCAATTAATTATTTTCTGTTCACCTCATCTATTTGATAATTTTCTGATTGGCGAAAATGTAACATATTTGATTTGATTGCAAAAATAATAATAGATTCTATTGGTTATCACAATTGTATCGAGACATATAAATACAGGCAAGGTTGGCTAATAAATTCATTCACATCTCTGCATCTGACAAGTTAACCAAATCAGTCTTTTATTTATCCGCCACTAGATCAGTCGGACAGTTAATAGTGGGACTGCGCAACCACTATTACATTGATGACCCCACAACGAACAACGCACCGAGGAGGACCCACAACGAACAACGCACCGAAGAGGACGCCTGTACGAACTACGGAGCAAAATCCCTGGAGGACCGCGAACGAAAATCCCTGCAAGAGCGACGAGCAAAATCTTTGTCAAGAGTATAATCTAAACTCAAGAAATCAGTGTAATTTAAACGTCATGGAACGAGAATTGAAGAAATCCGACGCATCGACATCGAACCCGACCAAGGAACAGGAAATCGCCAGTATATCTCTGTCGTTGAGAATACCACCGTTTTGGAGAGATAAACCTCGACTATGGTTCATCAGTTTTGAAGCTGCAACGAACGATTTGAAGAAAAGTCAAGCACAACTAGCACAGATGGTGATCGCCCAACTAGAGAAGGAAGACATCGAACAAATTTCGGACCTATTGTACAACCCACCGGCAGCCGACCAATATAGTTCGCTGAAGAATCGTCTGATCTCTGCTTATGAAGAATCCGACAGTCGCCAGCTACAGAAGCTTCTATCAGAAATAGAACTTGGAGACCAGAAGCCTACACAACTCTTACGCAGAATGCGTACTTTGGCGCGAGATAAAGTTCCAGATTCAACGCTACGACTAATGTGGGATGTTCACATGTTCGATCGGTACTGGCAGTGAGCGAAACATTCAGCACACAGACGAAACTCGACGAATTGGCACTCCTGGCAGACAAGATGATCGAAAACATCAGCAGCTCATACATATCGATGATCGAAGGCTCACCCAACAGCAATTATACCCGGCTTCTTCTCGAAGAAGTTCGGCAGCTATCATTAGAAGTCGCCGCACTAAAAGCTGCCAGCCAAAATCAGCAATATAGAAGATCACCTTTTCGTCGCGACCGCTCTGCAGACTGGAACCGGACAAGCTCAAGATCAAGATCACGTTATTGCTATTATCATAGACGTTTTGGGTCCGAAGCAAGAAGATGCACAACGCCGTGTACATTCAAAAACGAAAATAATACGAAGTCGGAAAACTAAACAATACGCTCGATGCGACGGGATCCGGCGTAACAGAAAAGTCCTACCGTCTTTTTGTCACCGACAGAAATAGCAATCTCACCTTCCTCATTGACACCGGAGCGAACATCTCAGTTATACCGCCCAAAGAAGGACATAAAATGAAGCCACTAGAATTTCACCTCTACGCCGCAAACAATACGGTTATTCCAACAATGGAGAAAAATCAATGGAACTTAACCTAAATCTACGCCGTCCGTTCAAGTGGACATTTATCTTCGCTAAAGTCAGCAAACCAATAATTGGTGCTGATTTTCTTCAGCATCACCAGTTGATCGTCGACATCAAGAATAGAAGACTCATCGACGGGAAAACCAATCTTGCATCTCAGTCTTTCGTCCAAGAAACCAATCTACCCACAATAAGAAGCATAGACGTTCAACAATCATATCACAAAATTCTTGAAGATTATCCCGGAATAACAAGATTAACTTCAATGAAACTTACACCGAAAAACGACGTTGAACACTTCATCGAAACAACAGGACAACCGCTTCACTGCCGTGCACGTCCAATTGCACCACACCGATACGAGCAAGTTCGGAAGGAATTCGAGCACATGATCGAGCAAGGAAGATGCCGTCCAAGCAAAAGCCCTTGGTCATCACCACTTCATGTTGTACTAAAGAAGAATGGCGAATTACGAGTTTGTGGAGACTACAGAAGACTAAATGCGATTACTACTCCCGACCGCTACCCAATACCGCGAGTCAAGGATTTCACTCATCAACTGTCGAACAAGACCATATTCTCCACAATCGATCTCAACAGAGCCTACCAGCAAATAAAAGTACGCGATGAAGACATTCAGAAGACAGCAATAATTACTCCAATGGGATTGTTCGAATTCCCAAGAATGACTCCAGGACTGAAGAACGCTGGTCAGACATTCCAAAGATTTATACACGAAGTACTTCAGGGACTTGATTTCGTTTTCGCATTCATTGATGATCTCCTGATTGCAAGCCCTGACGAAGAAACGCACAAAATAAATTTACGAACCGTCCTACAACGATTAGAAGACAATGGAATCACGATCAACCCTTCGAAATGCGTATTTGGGCAACAAGAAGTACAATTTCTCGGGTTCACTGTCAGCAAGGACGGAATCAAACCGCCTGCTGAAAAGGTCAGAGCAATCGTTGATTATGCGAAACCAAAAACAATCGAAGAACTACGGAAATTCCTGGGAATGATAAATTTCTACAGAGAACATATTCCAAAGGCCGCAGAAATCCAATCACCTCTTCACGCCTACATGCACAACTCTAAGAAAAAAGATAAAACAACAATAGAATGGAACGACGAAGCCACGAAGGCATTTGAAGCTTGTAAAGCCGCGATACAAAATGCAGCTTTACTCGCTCACCCGTCACACGAAGCAACCCTTGCTATCTTCAGCGACGCGTCCGATAACTCAGCGGGAGCTGTACTACAACAATACATCAAGAGTAAATGGCAACCACTCGGTTATTTCTCGAAGAAGTTCTACGATACGCAACGTAATTAAAGTACATTCGACAGAGAGCTACTCGCTATCTACATGGCTATTAAACACTTCAGAAAAACGTTTGAGGGGCGAAACCTGATCGTTTTTACCGACCACAAGCCATTGACATATGTACTTCAAAAGAAACCATCACCATCGGAAACACCACGAAGAGAAAGACAACTCATTTATATAAGCGAATTCACAACTGACATTCGTCACATCAGTGGAAAAGACAACGTAGTCGCCGACGCACTCAGTCGCTTACCAATCGACACTATAGCGTGCCCTACATCAATCGATTATCACAAGATCGCCGAAGCGCAAGAAAGAGACAGCAGCATTATCAAACAACTATCAAAGCAAAGTAATCTATCGATCAAGCAAGTTACAATGCCAACAACGCAATCTCCTATCTACTGTGAAACATCGACATCAACAATGCGACCGTACATACCAGAAGAATGTCGTCGTCATGTATTCAACACCATACACAATATCAGCCACCCAGGTGTTAGAACGACAAGAAAACTTATCACTTCAAAATTCTTTTGGCCTTCTATGCAAATGGATGTTGGCAACTGGGCGAAGCAATGTATACAATGTCAAAGATGCAAAGTGCAAAGACATACAACAAGTAGCGTAGCTTCATTTCCACCGACGGAGAGATTCGAACATCTGCACGTTGACATCGTCGGGCCACTACCTACGTCACCGCAAGGACATCGTTATCTCGTAACAATGATTGACAGAACAACGAGATGGCCTGAAGCAATCCCTACCGATGACACATCAGCAGAATCCATCGCGAAAATAATCTATGAAAATTGGATTACTCGTTTTGGTTCACCGAAAACAATCACAACAGATCAAGGAAGAAACTTCGAAAGTAGTCTATTCCTCAAACTACTTAAAACAATGGGAGTACAGAAGACACGAACAACGGCATACCACCCCCAATCAAACGGTATAGTCGAACGATGGCATCGTACACTGAAGACCGCACTCAAAACTCGTCTGTCTCAACATACAAAGTGGATTGATGAGTTACCTACAGTGCTATTGGGACTACGAGCAACGCCGCGTGCAGACATTAGTCTTAGCGCCGCTCAGCTAACCTACGGCCACAGCATAAGACTACCATGTGATTTCTTCACTTCAACATCATCAACCAACGAAGAAATGAATTACGATTTTGTTACTCAACTTCAAGAAACAATCAACAAAGTCTTACCGTCGCAACGCACATCATCGTATAGAAATAACAAACCAGTATTCATTCATCAAGACTTGAAAACATGCAAGCAAGTTTTTGTAAGAAACGACGCCGTCAAGAAACAATTCCAACCTACCTACGACGGGCCTTATAATGTCTTAGAGCGAGATAGCAAGACTTTTAAATTACAAATACCCGGGAGAAAATCAACGGTTATATCGATCGACCGACTGAAGCCTGTATATTATCAATGAGGATATGGAAGAAGCATCATCATCATCACCTCAACCACCAGCGAGGAAGCTTGAAAACCCATCATCTACAACATCAGCCCAGATGAAACCTATCATGAAGACTACAAGATATGGACGAGTCGTCAAGCCTCCAGTACGCTTTCGCTAGGGGGAGAGTGATGTAGCAGCCATAATATTACCCTGCTACTATATCGCAGAAGGCGAAGGTGTACATAAAATATGTATTCGCCAACTACCCCCGGCTACAGAGACACTACGCGCTGCAGATATTGCGCCGAGACAATGTGACGTCATGTCTAGAAACAAGAGACAGCTGCGTATAATCCGCAGCGACGCATGTCTTCCTCCGTCCGCCCATCTTCGTCCTCGGGTCGAGTTCTTCACCGCTGCAGTCGCTTCTTCTTGCTGTCCCGGAGATGTGTTCCTCGCTGCCGCCGCTCGCCAAATGCGATCCGCCGCGCAGACCACCGCTGCTTTTATGCGGTTCCGGCGCGGCCGGGGCACAGCGTCACACAGCGAGGAGAGCCGACGATTCATGAAGAGCGTCGACCAGATGGAGCGCAATGAAACAACGACTTTCTCTCTCACGCAATTAATTATTTTCTGTTCACCTCATCTATTTAATAATTTTCTGATTGGCGAAAATGTAACATATTTGATTGGATAGCAAAAATAATAATAGATTATATTGGTTATCACAATTGTATCGAGACATATAAATACAGGCAAGGTTGGCTAATAAATTCATTCACATCTCTGCATCTGACAAGTTAACCAAATCAGTCTTTTATTTATCCGCCACTAGACCAGTCGGACAGTTAATAGTGGGACTGCGCAACCACTATTACATTCGGTAAGTTACCACATGATATCAGAAATCGGTTTGAGTTGGAATATGGTGGGGATTCCGCCACTCGTCTCCCAAAATTTGAGGAGTTGATTTTGTTTTTAGAGGACGAGTGTCGTCGTGCGGAGAACGTTCCTTTGCCCGGCCCTTCGGTCTCTCATCCTCGACCGAGGCCGGCGGTTAAATATCGGCAACCGGTGAAGCCACGAGCGGTGCCTCGTATGTATACTGCAGTGGCAGCGCAGGCTAAGGATTATCGCTGTGTGTATTGCAGAGATTCAGGACATGGTGTTTCGAGTTGTTAAACATTTAAAAATCTTCGTTGGCAGGCGCGGCGAAGCATTGCACGCTAGCGCAATTGGTGCTACAATTGTTTAGGCAACCACCTTGTATCTCAATGCCAGTCGGTTCGTCCCTGTGCGCAGTGTAGAGGCAACCATCATCTTCTTCTTTGTGGTAACCGTAATGGATCGCCGCAGCCGGATGTCCCGGCTCGCGTATCATCACCTTTCGATGGTGCGAAGGTGTCAGATGAGCCCTGGACTGGGGGTGTCCAGTGTAGTCCATCCCAACCTGGTAATCGTTTTGGTCACCGTCGAAATAATTATCGTCGCTCACCGGCTCGCACGGTCGGGGGTTCTCACGGTCCCCGGGAACGGACTCGTGCTGTAATGGATCAGGAGCGTTGGATTGATTCGCATTTGCAGTTTCGTTATTCAGAATATCCTCAGTTGGAACAGCGCCACCAACGCTCTCAGCGACGTGTGGTAGGGGAGTCAAGGGATACTCCTCCATCACCTAATTTTAATCAAGACCAAGATTGTTGACTCCTCCCTCATTCTCCATCCGTATCTCCCCCTTCTCCTCTTACCGTGTTATTACCCACCGCTCAGGTTCGCGTTGGTTCTCCTCGGGGTGAACAGGTAACCGCGCGCGCGATTTTGGATTCAGGTTCTCAGGGGTGTATTATGTCGACACGACTGATGGAGAAACTGCGTCTACTGGTTAATCCTGGCGCAGATTTTATTCGAGGGATAGGTGGAGTTAAGGTGTCTGAATTGGTGGGACAGGTCTCATTTTTCTTCTCCCCATTACAATTTTCTCATCCGCGGATCATTACGACAGCGATCGTCTTGGATAATATTTTAGGACGGCATCCTGTAGTTTCTTTACCTCCAGGTGTTGTAGGTTTGACCTCGGGACTCTCGCTTGCTGATCCAGATTTCCACACTCCAGGACCGGTGGATCTGCTACTCGGTGCAGACGTCCTTGGATTGTTACGGGTAGAAGCCAGTAAACTTCTTCAAACAGGTGGCCTGTCTGCGATGTCTACGGACTTTGGTTACGTCATTATGGTTCAGCATTTCCGGTGTGTTCCCCTCAAAACGATCATAGTTTACAGGTAGGTCTAACCCTCGCTGACGCGGTTCAGCGATTTTGGGAAGTAGAGGAGCCTCCTGCTGCGCTTTGTGTCAGCCCGGAGCACCAAGAATGTGAAGAATTCTTCCAAAATAATACCGGAAGGCTCCGTTCTGGTCGGTTTGTCACGAGGTTGCCCTTCTTACCATCTCGTTCACTGCTTGGGCAGTCCAGGATGCTAGCTGAGAAGAGACTAGCTTCCATGGAGCGACGTATGAAACGGGACACGGCGTTCAGACAGAATTATATAAATTTCATGCGAGAGTACTTGGAGTTGGGTCACATGTCGGTTTCTAAATTTGATTGGTGTTCACAGGAACATTATTTTATCCCTCACCATGCTGTGTTTAAGGCCGGCAAGATTAGAGTTGTTTTTGATGGTTCTGCACCGACCTCTAATAGATTGAGAGCTACCGCCATTTTTTGGGTAGGTATTTGAGGCAAGCTGAAAACTTGTCTCATAGCTCTCCTACAAAACCCCAACTCGGGGCTGCAGACCTGGCTAGTGAGTAGCGGGGCAATATGGACCCCTACAATTTTAAAAATATTATTTTTTTATTCCAAAAAAAATGTTTGAGGCAATATGCAATTTTTATTATGTTCTAGTTTAATGTTTAAAGAATAGAAAAAAAAATAAGCCAGACGATTTAGTCGGGGCTTTGACATTGCCAGGCGCGTGCAAAAATTAAAAAAATAAGGTTAAAAAAAAGTGTTTGAGGCAACTTGAAATTTTAATAGGGTGTAATTTATAGCTAAAAAATAAGATTCTCAAAAAGACAGATCATTTCGGTGGGGCTTTCTACCCGCCAGGTGATGTAACAAATCAGGGTAAAAAACGGTTTATCTCGATTTCTGGCAAAACTACAAGTCCGATGGAAAAAAGTTTAATGACAAAGTTGTAGGTAATAAAAAGATCTATAATCTTAGTCTTGACACTTTTTTCATATAACCTCAAAATGTATGTGAAAAATTTAAAAAACCAAATTTTTGGTTTTTTATCTATATCTCTTCCAAAAAAAAAAATTTTTCACTAAATTTGGTGAAAACCTACCACCTATCTTTGTCTCAAACACACTGTAATTTTTTTGATTTAAAATATTTATTTTTGCACCTTATATTGACTTAATATCGAAAAAGCACCCTAATATTCAATCTAAAATTCTCGCGTCAAAATTTCTTTATTTAAGCTTTGGCTTGGTTTGGCTTGGTGGGCCTTTTATCGTTGACATTCTGACTTTCTGATGGTGTAAAAAATATACATTACTATGGTAAATTTTCTCAGAAATGTGCAAAATCTGCCTGATTTAGTCGCAGTAAAGGCGCATTTTCTGAGAAAATTTACCATCGTAATATATATGTTGGAGATGGTAAATCGATGGTACGAATTAATCTGTGATACGCGTTAATCGATGGAATTGTTTATCAATGGATCGGGAGATCGCGTGATCTGTCAAAATGTAGTTCATTATGATGTCGTCCCGCGTAAAAGGAATTCTCGGGAGAAGTTATAAAGGTAATCATTAAGGTAATAATAAAGGTGAAAATTAAGGGTTCAGGTCTCATTCGGTCTCAGCGACCACGACCCGCGACCGCGCGGCTCCACGCGTCTCATCCACTGAATAGGAAGTGCCGTGTTACTGATGTGCCATTTCTTCTTAGTCTGATGTCTTGATTTATTAATCTGTTCACAAAATCAAACTGTTTATGATTTACCTACAATATTTTCTGAACTTTTCTTCATTATTTATAATTAAAATGTGGTTTTATGAGTATTTGAAAGCAACCCTCAACTTCTTGTGATGTGAAAATTGAGTCAATCTTCTTCATTTTTTCCGGAGGCATAGATAATAACATCATAATCTTCATCCACCAATAGCTGATGGATAACTTTTACTTTGCTGCGGATAAACTGTCCGACATATCGTACTGCAATAGAACGACAACGAACACGACAACAACGAAAGCTAGGGGTCGCCCCGCGACAGGCGACCATGGTCGTGTAGTTGAATGGAGATGGACGCAGTCGCGCGTCGCGGTCGCTAAGAACCGAATGCTACCTTCCTTAAGGCGAGTAATCTCTGAAAGTTAATAAAGTTCTAATAGAACGTGCTATCACATAACTCGCGAATATAGCGAATGGTTTGCTTGATAAATCAATATTGCGTATTGCTGAGTAAATTAAACAAGTCGGAATCGGAGATCCGCGTAAATAACCAAATAAACAAAGTAAAAGAGCTTTAAAACGGAGCCAGACAGTGATCAGTGAATAAATGAGTTGTTTATGTGTTGGTCCGTACTCTTGTCTTTTATTTGAAATCCTAATCTGAATTCCTGACATGAAACAATCCCACAATGGATGTTTGATCAAGAATATCTACTTGCATGAAAATACATGCTACACAGAGTAGAATCGATTGAAAGCCCATACAAACACCCTGCCTACCTGATGTCGACATAATATATTTTTTGAACACCATCGGAAAGTTGATTTCAACGAACAAAAAGCCCACCGACTTAAAAAAAAGAAATTTTGATTGAATTGAAGACTTTTAGAATATTAGGGTGCTTTTTCGATATTAAGTCAATATAAGGTGCAAAAATAAATATTTTAAATCAAAAAAATTCAGTGTGTTTGAGACAAAGATAGGTAGGTTTTCACCAAATTTAGTGAAAAAAATTTTTTTTTGGAAGAGATATAAATAAAAAACCAAAAATTTGGTTTTTTTAATTTTTCACATACATTTTGAGGTTATGTGAAAAAAGTGTCAAGACAAAGATTATAGATCTTTTTATTACCTACAACTTTGTCATTAAACTTTTTTCCATCGGACTTGTAGTTTTGCCAGAAATCGAGATAAACCGTTTTTTACCCTGATTTGTTAGATCACCTGGCGGGTAGAAAGCCCCACCGAAATGATCTGTCTTTTTGAGAATCTTATTTTTTAGCTATAAATTACACCCTATTAAAATTTCAAGTTGCCTCAAACACTTTTTTTAAACCTTATTTTTTTAATTTTTGCACGCGCCTGTCAATGTCAAAGCCCCGACTAAATCGTCTGGCTTATTTTTTTTTCTATTCTTTTAACATTAAACTACAACATAATAAAAATTGCATATTGCCTCAAACATTTTTTTTGGAATAAAAAAATAATATTTTTAAAATTGTAGGGGTCCATATTGCCCCGCTACTCACCAGCCAGGTCTGCACCTCCGAGTTGGGGTTTAGTAGGAGAGCTATGAGACAAGTTTTCAGCTTGCCTCGAATACCTACCCAAAAATTGGCAGTAGCTCTTGGACCATAATGGTGTAGCCTTGAATCAGTGTTTGCATGCAGGTCCTAAGCTGCATCGTGATATTTCAGATATATTAACTAACTTCCGCCGACATCAGGTCGTTTTTGTTGCGGATATAAGGATGATGTTTCGTCAGACTCTTATTCACCCAGATGATCGTCGGTATCAGCTCATACTGTGGCGTGAGGATCCCTCTAGCCCAGTTACGGTTTATGAACTGAACACGAATACTTATGGTCTCAAGTCAAGTCCGTTTATTGCAATACGGTCCTTGTTGGAACTTGCAGATCGCGAGAGATTGAATTTCCCTAGGGCAGCAGCCATTTTGTCAAGCGATGTTTATGTGGATGACGTATGTACGGGTGCTGCAACTGAAGAAGAAGCGAAGGTTTTACGAGATGAGTTGATCGGTATCTTGAGGACTGGGGGATACGAGTTACGGAAATGGGTATCCAACTCGCAAAACCTGCTTAACGATTTGCCCGAAGAGCATCTGCAAGCCCCTCATCTCTTTGAGAATGTGGAGAATCCTAACGCAGTTGCCGTTCTTGGGGTACAGTACCAACCGATCCCGGATGTCTTCACATTTAGTGTGCAAGATTTGAATGTCTGTAAGGTTTGAACGAAGCGTGTGGTACTATCGACTGTAGCTAGGATATTTGATCCCAACGGTTGGTTGACGCCGGTTGTGTTTTGGGCTAAGTGCTTCCTTCAGAAACTTTGGTTACAGGAGTTAACCTGGGATACCCCTCTTGTTGGAGAGTTATTGTTGGCGTGGTCGCGGTTTATTACATCTCTCCCAGATATCCAATTGGTTAAAATAGATCGCGCTTTCTTGCCACCGGGTAAATGTCGTGTGAGCCTTCACGGATTCTGTGATACGTCGGAACGTGGCTATACGGCTGCCGTTTACATTCGTGTAATCGACCGGTATGGGAATGTAGGGGTAAAATTGGTAATGGCTAAGAGTAAGGTTGCCCCAGTGAGATCACGGCTCACCATTCCGAAGTTAGAATTGTCAGGGGCTGCTCTTTTGACAAGGCTTCTCAATCATTTGGTTTCTACTTTGGGAAAGGTTGTGGAAATTGAGAAGGTATTTGCATGGACTGATAGTCGGATTGTTCTCTGTTGGTTAAGAGCATCTGTCCATGCCTTAGAAGTATTTGTGGCTAATCGGGTCTTACAAATTCAAAATTCGATTGCGGTTATTGATTGGAGACATGTACCCGGAGATTTGAATCCCGCAGATTGTGCGTCACGAGGTTGTGAGTCTCCTGCTATGGTGAATCATCCTCTTTGGTGGGGACCAGCTTGGCTTGTTGAACCTGAGAGTTCCTGGCCCCACACTGTTACGGAATTTGTGGAACCCCTACTAGGTTTACGGGTTCTAGCTACTCAGAAGGAGCCAATTCCGGACTTGCAATTTTTATTAAACCGGTTTAGTTGTCTTAATACATTATTAGGGGTAACAGAATGGATGAAGAGGTTTATTCACAATGTGCGGTGTAAGTCTAATAAACTATCTTCTCTGGTGCTTGATCCTGTAGAGCGACAGGAAGCATTGTTGTTTTGGGTTCGCTTGGTACAACGTGAGCATTTCGAATCAGTTGTTTCTAGTTTGCGGAACGGGCGTGTCAAGTTGAAGGGTGCTATTGCGCGATTGAACCCATTCCTTGACGACAGGGGCTTGATTCGAGTAGGAGGCAGATTGCGTAATGCGGATTTGCCTTATGACGCACGATATCCCCTCCTTTTGCCCAAAACTGGCCCACTTGTTACTCTTCTGATTACTGATAGACACATCAGAAATGCTCATGCAGGCCTTAATACACTCCTAGCCATCCTACAACGGGAATTTTGGATTTTGTCGGCTAGAAGAGCCATTAAGAAGGTTCTGTTTAATTGCATTCCGTGTTACAGGTTGAAAGCTATTCTAACGCAACCTCAAATGGGAGATTTACCTCCAGACCGGGTAAGGGTTTCTAGGCCCTTTTCTGGAGTCGGAACGGACTTTACAGGTCCATTTATGGTCAAGGCGTCTATGGGGCGTAATGGTAAAATTTCTAAGGCCTACCTGTGCGTTTTTGTTTGCCTTTCTACCAAGGCCGTACATTTGGAGGTAGTGTTGAGTCTTAGTACGGAAGCTTTTATCGCTTGTCTGTCCAGGTTCGTCAGTCGCCGGGGTTTACCCTGTTTGATTCAGTCCGACTGTGGAACGAACTTTAAGGGGAGTGACAGATATCTCTCAGAGATATACAAGTTCTTATCGGATAATCAGGATTCTATAGGTTCAAAAATGTCGAAGCAGGGCATTCAATGGAAGTTTGATCCTCCTGCTTATCCTTCTTGGGGTGGTATTTTTGAGGCGGTTGTTAAGGTCGCAAAGACTCATCTTCGTCGAGTCATAGGTGAAACGGTTCTCCTCACCTTTGAAGAACTCGCAACGGTTTTCTGTAAAATTGAAGCTGTCCTCAATTCGCGACCTCTATGTTCGGTGTCAAACTCAAACTCAAAACTCTCAAACTCAAATCATTTATTCCATGTAGGTATTTAGAATACACTTATGAACGTCATTTTTTGCATTTACCACCGTTTCGCTAAGGTGCCTTTAAATTTTAAATCTTACGAGGAGAAAAAGAAACGGCGAAAGAAAACTCCTCGGCACATCTTTAAAAAATATATATATATATAGTGCTTAAAAACGAATTACAGTCTTTTTGCTAGGTACTACCATTTTATACCTAAATACTAACTTGAGCGGAACCGGATGCGGATGTCCATTACCAAGCATCCTTGTCATCAATACACTCATCGATAGTATAATAACCTTTCTCTACAAGCCGTGTTTTAATACGTTTCTTAAATATTTGTATGGGGAGATCAATGATTGACTTGGGCAATTTATTGTAAAAGCGTACACCGAGCCCCACAAAAGATCGCTGAACCTTACGCAGGCGATATGAGGAGGTAACTAACTGGTGCATATGTCTAGTTTGCCGATTGGTAACATCGCATTTTTATTTGTATAAACCGAATAAACATCAAATTGCTATAAATGTATTGCGAAGCTACTGTTAGTACCTCTATTTCTTTAAATTTGTCACGCAGTGATTCGCGTGACTTTAATTTATAAACTGCCCTAATAGCTCTCTTCTGTAACACAAAAATTGTATCGATATCTGCCGATTTACCCCAAAGTAAAATACCATAGGACATAATACTATGAAAGTAGGCAAAGTAAATGAGCCTTGCTGTTTCAACATCAGTAAATTGTCTTATTTTCCTTATAGCATAAACAGCCTTACTAAGTTTACCCGCAAGCGTCACTATATGGGATCCCCACTGGAGCTGATAGTCCAAAGTTATTCCTAAAAATACTGTGGATCTTTCCATATTTAATATTTCGTTATTCAATTTAATAGCCGTATTTCCGCTTTTAATATTTGGCAAAACAAATTCTACGCATTTAGTTTTATTTGCATTAGGAACCAAGTTATTAATAGAAAACCAGTATGAGATATTGTTGAGAGTACTGCTTACATCGTCAAAGTTTATTTTATCTCTTTTAGTTTTAAATACAAGTGACGTATCATCTGCAAACAGTACAATATCAGCATACTTACTAATATGATATGGAAGATCGTTGATATATATTAAGAAAAGAAAAGGTCCTAAAATTGAGCCCTGAGGGACACCAATCAAAATCGGGGATCCTGACGACTTAGCTCCGTTTATACAGACACTCTGAAATCTACGATTTAAGTAAGCTGATACTAGGTTAAGTGCCTTTTCGGTAAGGCCATAATGACCTAATTTAAGAAGTAATGTTTTATGTTCTACACAGTCAAACGCTTTCGAAAGATCACAAAATACACCTATAGCGTTCTGTGATGCTTCCCAGGCTTCATATATATGATTCAAGAGCCTAGCACCTGCATCAACTGTACTACGACCTTTGATAAACCCATACTGCTCAGTATGAAGCAGATTATTGTCAGAGAAATGAGTAATCATTTGATTTAGCATAATTTTCTCAAAAACCTTGCTGAGTGTTGGTAAAATTGCAACTGGTCTGTAATTGTTAATGTCTGTTTTATCTCCGGACTTAAAAAGAGGTATTATCTTACTACATTTCATAAGATCGGGAAAAGTACCCAAATCTACACAATTATTAAAAATTACAGCTAGGTGAGGGGCTAAAACACCTATTATATTATTAATTATTTTTACTGATATTCCCCATAAATCGCCTGTTCTTTTATTTTTCAAAGAATGGAAGGTTTTAATTATCTCTGTTGTCGTAGTATGTTTAAATTCGAACAGAACACTACATTTATCGACGACCTCTTCTAAGAGAGTACATGCTGTTGCCGGAGAAGATCAAAGAGAGTTTGTTAAGGAAATTGGTATACTTCGGAAGTAATCTTCAAAAACGCTTGCTACCTCCTTATCAGAGGTGACTTTACTTTCGTTAATAATTAATTCATAATTACGGTCGCGTGATTTAGTAGCACCGGTCTCATTACTAATAACATCCCAAGTAGCTTTAATTGTATTATCAGAGTTTATAATTTTGTCTTTAATATATAGTGACTTTGCATGTATGCAAACGGCCTTAAATATTTTTGAATAATTTCTCACATGTTCGAGGAAATCCGCACTGTGATTGAATTGTTTTTCATCACAGTTCATATAATTTGTTCCTACTTTTAAAAATGCCCTTAGTAGCCCAATCGCTAAATTTACTTTTATTATTTCCGTGAGAAGACTTAAATTTAAAAACTGTATTAAACTCTTCATTAATATTTTTGAATAAAGCATTATAGTGATTTGGCGGATCACTTTGATTAAAAGCAGACGGATTAGCAATTTTGGAAGAGATTCTATCTTTAAAAATTAGCAGTTTATTATTAGTTATAGGTCTATATTTTACTAATTTCTTATTTTTACTAATCTGATTGAAAACTGAAATTCTTTGCCCACAGTGATCAGACCTTAGATTGTTAAATATTTCTTTTTCTACAATTGAACAATTACAGTAAATGTTGTCTAAACAAGTAGCTGTTGTAGCAGTTATTCTAGTGGGCTCTGTGAAAAGTGGAGTTAAATTAAAACATTTAAACAATTGTAGCAACCTAACAGCTATTGATGTCTGTACAAGAATGTCTACATTAAAATCGCCACATACTGTTAATTCTTTATTTGATATGCACAATTTCTTAAGTACATCCTCTAGCAAATCTTCGAAATAGTTAAAGTCACTAGACGGGGGCCGGTATACGCATACTATTATAAAACGTTCCAGTTCCACACAAGCCAGTTCCATGGTGCGTTCAACAGAAAGACTCACAATATCTTTTCGATTTTTACATGATATGTCTTTGTGCACCAATATGAGCGATCCACCGTGAATAGCAGTCCTTCTACAGAACGCACTTGATAGAGTATGGTAACATAAATTAATATTATCCTGGGTACTCGATAGCCAATGCTCGCTGATACATAAAATGTGTATATTAAACTTTTTAATAAATAACTCTATTTCTAGTTCTTTGCCGGATAAGCCTTGTATATTTTGATGTACAATATTCATATTATGAGGCTTATCTGTTGTCTTTACTTCTAGTTTAAATTATTAGCTTTACTGGAACTAGTAAATGTGTCAACAATAGAAATAGTGGTACTAATACCACAATCAATAAATGAGTCAATAGACTTTGTTACCTCACATGTAACAGTATCATTTAAATTATAAGCTAACAATGTAGCTAAATGTCGTTGACACCTCAAAGGTAGATACATAGTGTCCCTAGTCATCTTAAACGATGAGGAGATAAATTTATTTATATCAAAATAAAAAATTGCATCGCTATGATGGTTTGTCAAATTATACAAAGTTTGATTCAATTTATAAATTTGATCATTTTCTTTGTAGCTCAGTTGCTTTGAATATGGGAAAGCACATAAAATAAATTTGCATTTAGTGTTGTTATGTAATAACAGTAGTTTTTCAATACATTTAATAATATCCCTTTTCTTAATGTTTAGACTGTCACCGATCATAAGAATTAAAGAAGTATTACTATCTAAGTTACTGGAATTAATTTGGTTAATTAAATGCTCAAATGTGGCTCCCGGTGAGCACATGTTAATGACAGAGTGTGTCAGGTTACTACTCATAATGGACCCAAAATTTTTACCCAGTTTGTCACTAATAATAATTGTTTTCTTTTTTGATGTAACTATTGGTGAAGTACTAAGGGGGAAATTCTTTGTGTCACTTTCACTCTGCACCGCTGTAGTGCACTGACAGCTTTTGCCCTGTCTTCAGACCCAAATGACTTGGATGTTCTGACCCCAGGTCATTTTTTGGTTGGTGGTCCTCTTACGGCTCTGCCGGAGTATCCCTTTCAAGACACTCCAGTGTATAGACTCACGCGATGTCAACTGCTACAGCAGTTATCTTAAAGCTTTTGGCGTAGGTTTAGCCTTGAGTACCTACATCTGTTGCAGCAGCGTGTACGGTGGTCCGATAAGAGCGACCCACCTAAGGTCGGGGACCTGGTCCTAGTTAAGGAAATGAATATGCCGCCACTGTCCTGGAGGCGGGGTCGCATCCTGCAGTTGTTCACAGGCGCGGACGGTGTTTCAAGAGTCGCGGAAGTTCTTGTGAACAATTCAGTGTTGAAGCGAGCAGTGGCAACTCTGTCCCGGTTACCAGTAGTTTAGTCGCCTTGAGGTGCCTGGTACGTCGATTTAGGCTCAGCCAGGTTTCGTCTGGCTGGGGCGGGGGACTGTTCGGAACAGATAATCTATGATTTTCATTATAAACCGCGATCTTCGCGTACGGTGTTCGGAACTGCAATTTTGTATATTGTCTGTACTCGCGCGCAGTCTATTTAAAATTTGAGCCAATAGGAGACGCGAACGGATTAGCCAATAAAAGGTTTTCGCATGGCGTCGGTGCCGTCAAAGTAAAAGAATCGCCGCGGGGCAAATTATCGTGTAAAATTTTGATGTTCTACTAGTGGTGAAAAAGTTAAGTTTTTCGGTTCGGGGTGTCGAGATCGGAATAGTTGGCTGCAGCGACAACCCAGGTGCTGCCTTCCACTCGATGTGTGCGTGAACAGGAGATCACGCGACGGACACACAAGTATCCCCCTAGTTATTCCATTAATATAAAAATCTCATTTTCCCTTTTGTTGAGTATATTAGTCTAAACCCTTGGGGAACCCCAATCCCTTGACCTATACAGACTGACGAGTGACTTACTTCAGCATACCACAGCTGGAGCGCCCAGGTAAGTCGTTAGCCGTTATTCGGATA
The DNA here is from genome assembly GCA_905404295.2 of Ochlodes sylvanus. Classification (NCBI taxonomy): domain Eukaryota; kingdom Metazoa; phylum Arthropoda; class Insecta; order Lepidoptera; family Hesperiidae; genus Ochlodes; species Ochlodes sylvanus. Next base: position 14,503,252 of record FR990122.1, on the reverse strand, counting down.
ATTCGGCCGTACCTACCCGTTTTTGAGGTTTGTGTCGCAGGGCCTACCGATCCCTGTTGTACGATACAGGTAGATTTGTGAAACCAAGTGAATAACGTTAACTCAAGGAAAGTGACTTCAATAAAATAGTTTGGTGTATAAAATTATTAACTAAACGTCTTTAAAAATCAAATTATGTGTTCAAAGTAGGTGTTATTGTGGTCAAGTATTTACATATAAAATTGTATATTTTGTGAAGCCCGACCAAAATTGGCTTTACATTTTTTGGAAGTGGTATTAACATCATGGTAAGTAGGCATGTATTATTTTTCTTGTTCAGGAAGATAGCTGGTCACAAGTATGTAATATTCTATTTTTCTAGTGGATTATAGTGAGATGAAGAGATTCGAATAAGAAGGGAGTCTAAATAGTTGTGCAAGAAGTGGAAATATCTACTACCATCTTCGACGCAAATTCATAAATTGTTATCGAGGATGAGGACCCATTATGTTTTGTTCAGAAATAATAGGACTTCAAATGGGAAACTACAATAAAAATACTTTCAAATCAATCCGAGTAGAACAGTTTATTTATTTCGTAATATAAGCTGGCCGGAAAATAGTGTAATGCGTGTGGATGTGTGGTGAATGTGGTAGTAGATTTTATTATTACTTAACCGGCACAAACAGTATTTTTAAACTTATAGGTAATATGTATAACAAGCCTATACCCACGGCTTCGCCCGCCAAAAATCCCTAAATAATTATATAACAGTTGATAAATTCAGAGCACTTTCCTACTTAGTTTGCGCCCCCTTTTACCTCCTTAAGGAATGATTTTCGAAAAAAAATTTTAAACATGATTCATAACTTTCAATGAAATATACCTTCATTCTGAATTTCATTCAAATACCCTTGTTTTGGTGATTAAGTTGACTTTTGTTTGGTAGGTTCTGTACGTTATGTCTTTAGGTCACAACAGAGAGTTTTGCAAGGAAACAACGGTGTGTCACTTTCAAAGGTTTAATCGCAACTGAACTTCAATGATACATACTCCACACACATGCACCCATTCTGATCGCGCTCACACATCTTTATTAAAACGCATTAACATACGGCCCACCAAGGACTATTAAAGTCCTTCATAATTAATGAATTTTTAAGAACTAGACGTGGAGATAATCATTTAAAAAGAAAAATAACGCGATACAAGTCTCATATTTTAATGGAAAGTTCAAACAGAAAAAGCAATTACAATATTCAGCTAGGAATCTAGAATACGTCCGTCTCGTCCGAATGCCACACCGAGAATGCCGTCTGTGTCCTCTCTCTGCCTCGAGCGCGCCGCAAGCGCCCGATCCCCCACTCCAACCGGTCGCACGATGCTACGTCACGCCACCGGTCTCGGGATGCTCCGTCACGCCACCGCCCGGCTCCGTCTGCTGGTCCGTTATTTCTAACACGGCCTCTCCTGACTGCGAGGCGTCTTCGTCCGCATGTTGGCTGGGTGAACCTTTGGGATGTTGAGAGGTGCCAGGTTTGTCATGACCTGAAAAACAACTTCACTAAAGCCATCCATACACACAGAAGTTGCTTATTTTGATAACAATTAACAGCACAATGTCACAGCCGTAAGCGTGCACACAAACGACCGCGAGCAAAGCATGAAAATTGTCATCCAAGAAAAACAAAAATGAATGCCGTGCACATGTCTCAAACTGCGCAATTCAAGGCACAAGCACGACACCTTTACAATGGTTAGCCCGTTCACAGAACGTCTAACAAAATGGCACACTGTGTTGCCCATGTTCACCGACACAATGAACATCAACAACACAACGCCTACACGGTATGAGAAGCAAAATCCGGCCGAATCCGCCTCAAATCATACCGCCAAGAGAGGGACGTAAAGCATAAGGATGCCCACATCAACCGACAGCTAAATCAGGACGTAAAGCACAAAGTGCCCACATCTACCGACAGCTAATATCAGGAAGTAAAGCACAGAAAGTGCCCACCTCTACCGACAACCAAAGCGGGAAGTAAAGCACAGAAAGTGCCCACCTCTACCGACAGCTAAATCAGGAAGTAAAGCACAGAAAGTGCCCACCTATACCGACAGCTAATATCAGGAAGTAAAGCACAGGAAGTGCCCACCTCTACCGATAACCAAAGCGGGAAGTAAAGCACAGAAAGTGCCCACCTCTACCGACAGCTAAATCAGGGAGTAAAGCACAGAAAGTGCCCACCTCTACCGAGAGCTAAAGTGGGAAGTAAAGCACCAAAGGTGCCCACCTCTACCGTTCAGCCATAGTGGGAACGGCAAGTAAAGCAACAAAGGTGCAAAGGCGTATGATGCTCAGCATGGTTGCGAGGGCGGCGACCCACACGTCTGCGCGAGCGGTGACTCGCCCGGCTGCGCGAGCGTCGACTCGCCCAGCTGCGCGAGCGGTGATTCGCCCGGCTACGCGAGCGGCGACCCGCCCGGCTGCGCGAGCGGCAACCCGCCAGCTGCGCGAGTGGCGACCCGCCCGTCTGCGCGAGCGGTGACTCGCTAGCTGTGCGAGCGGCGACCCGCCCGTCTGCGCGAGCGGTGACTCGCTAGCTGTGCGAGCGGCGACCCGCCCGTCTGCGCGAGCGGTGATTCGCTAGCTGTGCGAGCGGCGACCCGCCCGTCTGCGCGAGCGGTGACTCGCCCAGCTACGCGAGCGGCGACCCGCCCGACTGCGCGAGCGGCAACCCGCCAGCTGCGCGAGTGGCGACCCGCCCGTCCGCGCGAGCGGTGACTCGCTAGCTGTGCGAGCGGCGACCCGCCCGTCTGCGCGAGCGGTGACCTGGCCGGCTGCGCGGGCAAAGCTGCTGGATGATCTTGTAGGGACACCTCATACCAGTGTCCAACACACCGGAACTCGTCGAGATTTTCCTGCAAATATAAGATTTCCTACACCAAACATGTGTTTTAATTCTTTTGTGTCCCGTCTGTATAAATACAGAAGACAAAACCTCGAAAAGGCATTTGACCACCAAGTACACACACAGTACACCAAGACGTACTTAACCCATTTACGTCGGAGATTTTAAGAAAGAGTCCACCTTCCCGGGCCTCGGCCTTACCTGACCTTGGCTTATGAGACTCAGAATAGCTGTCGATTGATTTGTGAAATAAATTGCGGGTATTTCGAGAATCGGCCTTAGGTTTTGTAAAAACGGATAAAAATCTACAAAGTAATTCGTTATGTTACTCGGTCAACCTTTAAGCACCAAGCTTCAATATCGTGCATGTTATGAACAAAATTCGAAATGTAATAATGGCTCGATTTCGTAAATAACGACGTTAGCGCGGTAACAATCTTATTGTTGCATCGCATGATAAGTCTGTTGAGTATCCGTAATTAGCAACGACAAGGTGTGGCATTCACGCGTTGGACGTGATTTCGTAGTGGACAGTCTGTCCCTCAATACCGTTTGATTTAATCTAACAAGGATCGTATCTAGTGCCTGATTACGAGGGCTATTACGTTAGTTACGCGAGTCGTCGCGACGCTGCTTGCGAGAAGCACGGCGGGAGCGACTGCGACCTTTACGCGACCCTTTATAAGACTGCGAAGATCCTCCTGACATTATCAAACGAAAATGTACTTACGGTTTGTTGAAACTTAACACAACACGTTACAAGATTTTTTTTAAAATAACACGAAGTACTTAATGAGTAAAAATTCTTTTTATGATTTACGTGAAATATTGTCAGCGAGAGCTAGGCCTGTGTTCGAATTCGAATCCAACTTCTGATTTTAAGAACAAGACGTGGAGATAATCATTTAAAAAGAAAAATAACGCGATACAAGTCTCATATTTTAATGGAAAGTTCAAACAGAAATAGCAATTACAATATTCAGCTAGGAATCTAGAATACGTCCGTCTCTGTAAACTGACTGTACCAAACTTCAGACTTTGTAAAACTGGTGGCTCGTTCATGGGTAGTTGTATTAAAATCTATAATAAAATTCCGTTCGAATTGACGGAAATGCCATACTGTAAATTTAAAAATCATGTCAAAGGCATTCTTATGACGAAAGGTTATTACAAACTTGATGATTATTTTAAAGATAAAAATGCTTGGACATGAGTTTGATATTCTAGCTAGTAAGTAGTAATAAAGTGCTATCTGTAATGTGAGTAGCAAAAAAAGCTTCTTGGAAGTTTCTTGCCGCTTCTTCTTCCAAGACTACTCACGGTAGGGATTTGTGGAAGCGATGGCGTAGATTGACTTTCGAAAAGTGTTTGTAAAAAACCAACTTCGAATAAATTTCATTTCATTTCATTTCATTTCGTCCGAATGCCACACCGAGAATGCCGTCTGTGTCCTCTCTCTGTCTCTGGTCGCACGATGCTACGTCACGCCACCGGTCTCGGGATGCTCCGTCACGCCACCGCCCGGCTCCGTCTGCTGGTCCGTTATTTCTAACAGAATAATAATTATCTTAGCAACTAACAGTGAGCTAGAAGTAAGATAATGATAACAATACATAGTTACATAACATAACTTTGGAATAAAATAACAACAAATTCTGGAGTTAAATATAACTAAACAAAAAATGATGTGGTTTACATAACATTTTGATTTAAGAAATTAATTTGAAACTTTATCCTTGCATTCTGTTCCTCAGTCATACTTGATAAGAAAATTAACAAACTTTTACTTATAAATTGCATGATACTTAAAAATTCACATCAATTGGTAGAGGGCACAATTTACACACAGATCTTTGCACAACACTGTCTCCACTACGCACACTGTACACTCTTGTAACACCATCAGGGCCGGGATGTTTTGCAACTATGCGTCCCATCATCCATTTACCAGGGGGTAAATTATCATTTTTTATAAGCACAATGTCCCCTATATTAAATTATTTTATTTGCTTATGCCATTTGGGTCTTTGTTGCACTCTAAATAGATATTCTTTTTGCGACCGCTGCCAGAAATCTGATAATAATTTTTGCTGGTGCTGCCATCTGGACAGGTTACTAAAGGGAACATCTGGTAGGTCTGAGGCGGGAACGGTTATAGGCATCTCACCAATTAAGAAATGGCCTGGGGTTAATGGCTCAACGTTGTCTGTGTCTGAGTTATCCATTATAGTTAAGGGTCTCGAGTTGAGACATGCCTCAATTTGACATAGGAGTGTGGTCATTTCTTCATATGTCAAATGTGATTTAAGGATCCTCTTCAGGTGGTGTTTCATAGATTTGATACCTGCTTCCCATAATCCACCCATATGCGGGCTGTACGCTGGAATGAAGTGCCATTGTGTGCCATCAAGAGCGAGAGCTTCAACTATATGCCCGTCGAATGTTAATTTGGCTTCTGCCCAGGCTGCAGTTAGTTCTTTGTTGGCTCCTACAAAGTTTCTGCCCTGGTCGCTCCAAAGATGTGCACATCTGCCTCTTCTTGAAACAAATCTATTGAAGGCCCCAATAAAAGCTTCTGAGGACAGATCTGCAACCAATTCCAAATGGATCGCCTTCGTGGACATGCATATGAAGAAAGCAATATACGCTTTATTGGTCTTGGCTCCTCTTCCTTTCGACATAAGGATTTGGTAAGGGCCAGCAAAATCTACCCCACTATTAAGAAAAGGACGCGCGGGAGTGACTCTAACTCTTGGTAAGTCTCCCATCATTTGGTTCTTAGCAGCAGCCTTCAGCCTTATTAAACATTTTCTTATCTCTGACTTGACCAAGTTTTTTGCTTTCAGGATCCAGTATTTTGATCGCAGGTAGCCAAGCATTAATTGACATCCACCGTGCAGTGTCTTTCTATGAGCTTCAGCTACTATTAAAGTAGATAGGCCGTTGTCATAATCAAGAATTACAGGATGTTTGCTGTCCTCAGTAAGATCTGAATGCCTGAGTCTGCCGCCTACCCTGAGGATACCATCTTCATCAAGGTAAGGTTGTAATGTTTTTAATTTACTTTCTTTTCTAATTGTTTTGTTTATTTTCAGGTGCTGTATTTCTTCTTCGTAAGTATCCCTTTGTACAATTTTTATACATAATTTTAATGCGACGTCTAATAAAATAAAATATTAGTAAATAAATAAATAAATAAATAAATAAATTTTTGTGTTGTTATGACTGTTAGTCTAGTCGACAAGTTGAAAATGGTACAAAATAGAGATACTGCTCTTAAAATTACGTGCGATAGCTCATTGGATCCGGAATGACGTCTAGAAAAATGTGCTAAAAGCGTGTATTAGCACATAAAAAATTGCAAAAGTTATAAACAATTAAAGATGAAAAAAAAATGGCATTTCGTTTTTTGCCAATATTTCATAAACTATTACGGTCTTATTACAAAACGTGGTCTAAATATTGGTTTAAACCACGCCTAAGAAGTCTAGGGTTTTATTTAGAACCATGGCTTAGATCTGAGTTTATTACAAAACGCAAAATGATCGTGGTCTTCTTAGTACATTGGTTTAAACCTTGCACAGACCTTACTTCAAATAAAAGCGACAGATTATACACGAAAATTATTCATTCAGTCAAAAATCATTCGATTGCAACGTTCCATTACACAACAACGAATTTATTTTCTATAAAGCCGTTTTAATGAAAATATTTATCATTAAAATTAAGAACTTAAATAAGATAAATCAGATTTCAAATAAATTATTGCATATTATTTAATCAATTCCAATGACTGCCACTGTTGTGGGAATTATTGCATACTAAAAACAAGTACTTATGAGCAATCCATGACCACAAGTATAAAGGAATGCATTTCTCGCGCGTAATACAAACACAAAATTCTTATTAAGAAGACCATTGTTAGAAGCATTAGTTAAACAAAATCCACTTGATGCTTTGTAATTTATTACACTATCGAGTTCTTTTGTTTATAAGTGTTACGATACGAGTGTGTAATGCCAAGCGGAGTCTTATTATAATTATTTTAGTTGTTACGTTTAGTCGTGTTAAATCGTACCTATTAAAATGGATCTACAAAAAAAGGAGACGAGAAAACTGGAGTTCCGAAGAGAAAGTTAGTACCTACAACCTTACCTTTTATTTATTTAGTATCTCACATTTCATACAATTGATACAATAGACCAACATAACTCTATCACTTACAATGTTAATTGTTTTTCAATATTTTAGGAAATCGTACGACAGTTAATTGCACAATCAGCTTATATATTAGAAAATAAAAACACCTCTACCAAAATAAACTTTTTAAAAGGCAAACAATGGGAAAATGTTACGAGGAAGTGAGCTTTTTTTACATATTTGCCATTTTAGATTCTGGTTATGACGACAGGCGTCTCACTGCCAGATGTGGTTGGGCTCTGTAACACCTACTCAATAGTACTAAAGCACGGTGATAGCGTTTTTTCTTCAGCCGGGATAGCTGCCACTGTCCTAAAATCGACCGTGAAATGTTTTCAGGTGTTTCGATCAGTGTAAAAAATCTAGACAACTAGAAATGATGCAGTTCATCAACTTCCTCTCTAGCCGACGTCTACGGGCAACCGTCACTGCTTTGCATCAGATGGCTAGTCTGGTCGTTTGTCAGATATTTACATTAAAAATACTGCTATTTAAAACATAAAGCTCACCTAATATATTAAAAGCTGTCACTCCCTATGTGAGCTTTGCTATACAGGTTATTAATAAAAAACAATTGTAAATATGTTAAAATAATAACTTCAGGTTGATGTGGTGCAAATGAAAGTGGAAAAAGCAAGACCGAGTACTAGTACTCAGGCAAGTCAAAGTGGCAGAAAAATGCAGAGCCCAGAGAAATGCTCTCTGAGAAGTTGGATCCAGGTAAAATAATTTTCAAATTAAGCTAATGTTTTGAGCCAAGTTAACTTTCTACGTAATTTAATTAACACATCTTGCCTCTAAGACATAAGGATTCTGAGTATATTTTTTACGGGGCATATAAGTACATACTTATTTTCCATATAAATATTTTGTGTTCAATCTTAAAAGCATGTTACCGACTGGCAGTATACATAATCTGGGTACAAGGAAAATAAATTAATAAGTCAATTTGTATAATTTTTATATTATATAATTATATTTATAATAATTGATATAAAGCTTTTTAAATATTTACTTTTTTATTTCAGAATGCATACTGAATACACCGAGAGAGACACATAAGAAAAAATATAAAAATATATCTCAAACTATGTGAGTAACAAACATTTAAAATGATGGTATTATTTCCTTAAGTTGTGTAATTTACAACAATACTTTCATTTTGCAGAATCCTTTAATACATAAAATGTAAGTTTAGATTTCTCTATGCTAAATAATATAATATTTTTACAATCCATATTACTGACAAAAATTAAAAGAAATTATAAAAGTACCTAGGAAAGCCAATGTGGTTTAAATAGCACTGTCACACCTGTATTTGCTGTAAATCAAACTGTGTAGTATTTCAGTTAATGTGTGTTACTTATGTCATAGTGAACTATTTGAGGTGAATAACTTAGTTTTCATAGTAGCAATGTCTCCAACTTATACATGACAATAGTATTTAAAATTGAAAAATGCACAAATGTTTTATCAGACAAATAACCTTATTATTATTCTTTTTTCAGGTACTTAGAATAACTTGAAAAGAATAACAGTAACAAAACAATGTATACTATAAAATAAATATTAATTATCTAAAAATGGGCTTGTATAAATTATCTTCTACTTATATTGCCACGGATTGTATTTGCTACAACTGGCAAAGCTATTTCACCGGAGGAACATGGCTGATTGCTCTCAGGCTCATCGGGAAAAAGTTCTTCCTGCATCTCCATGGCAATATTGTGTACTGCCACACCACCTTGTTACAATATCCATGATTTTTAACTTCGCATCACAAATCACCTGCATCAAAGATATAAGGGCTATTTAATTTATGGATTGTCTAGCATATTAACATATAAGATATTATTATATTGTAATTTGGACAGTAAATAGGCAGTTAACTTTATTAATGCTTTTATTAATGCTAACAAATTAAACATACCTGCACATTGATTGAAGGAAATCCTTTTTATATATAATTGTCCACCATTAGCATTTGTCTTTTTGACACGTATAATTATGTGTGCAGTCTATTGCACCAATAACTGTGGGGAAGTTTTCAATACTACGAAACTTTCTCATTGTTTCTTCTAGTTCATCCAAGGTAACAGGCATTTTAATATATCTATGCCCACAGCCCCACACTTTGCTTACATATGGCTGAGAAACCCCATGCAAATCAGCTGCAACATCTTGAATCTATAATAATAACAATATCATTAATAAACTATATTTACCACAATGTAAATATCACTAAAACTGAGGTATATCTTTGTAGTGGTACTGCTCACGTTCGAGGAGGGAAGATTCGCATTAGATACCGTACATTACATTCATTATTATTATTGTAGTAAGACTATAATTTTAAGATTTTATTTTATGCACTTACTTCGTGGAGTCCAGCATCGTATTGCACACATGACTTGTATTTCAGGGGACAATGAGCCTCCCCGAGGATCGAGAGTCAAGTCTAGTCTCACCAAATCCACTATTTTCATAGCAAACCTCTTAGAAAATCTATATTTAGATTTGAAATCTTCATCACTTAATTCGATAAATGGATTTACGCTAAACGGTTTACATGACCTCTGTTGGATCGCTCGGCGATGCTTATTAATAAAGTATCCGCAATATCTGCTAAATCCATTGACTCAAACATGTTAAACTCCTTTTTTCGCTAATAACAAATATAAACGACACTAACCTCGAAATACTAACTGTGATGTTTGTGAGTTAGACCATCGTTAAACTAGGGGTCTCGCTGGTTTTTCTTTTTGACAGTAGATAGACCATAGTTTAGCGTTAAGTCACGTTTTGTAATAAGAATTGTGATTAGATCATGGTCTAAATGGGATTTAGACCTGGCCTAAAATTAGACCGCGTTTTGTAATAAGGCCGTTAATATTTAAGAAATTTAAAAAAAAGATTCTGAAAGAGGAGGAAATTTCCAATAAGAAACTCCTAACTCCCGGAACTCTATCTCCATTATTTATAATTTTAATTTAACGCTGAAAATAGGTCTGCGCGAGACATTTTTAGGATGCGCGCGTGGCGTCAAAAGCGAGTACGGCGCATTAATTAATTTATTTAAAGTATTAAATATTTTTTTTTTATTTGAAAAAATTATGGTGTGTTCTGAACACTATAAATAATTTATTCCCGTTGGAAATTTTGCTTAAAGTTAATTTTTCAACGAGTTAAACAATTGTTAACTAACGAAATTTTCTCGAACTATCGTCTTAATTATAAGTGAAAAAAAATGTTTAAATAATGGTCGTAAAAAATTTTCGCTTCGTAGAGCCTTTCTTACATACATACTTAACAACATCGTGCCATAAAAGTTAAAAAAATATTGATACTTTGTTTATAACAATTTTTTTACTTGAACAAAAACTTAAAAATCCAAGTAATGTTGTTAAAAATTTTTTTTTTTTTATAAATCATCATATTATCGTTTTTTTATTAATACAACATATTAATTGATTTGCAAAAAAAAATTTTCCCGGCATTTTTTGATAAATTTTTTATAAACAAATTGATTAAATCAATATTTTTAAAAAAAATTTTTTCACAACTTTATTACATTATAAATATTATGATTTTTTTAAAAAAAATTTTTCCTTAATAACAATTTTTAATTGTTTATAACAAATTGGTAAGTTAATTAACAATAGAATTGTTGATAAAAAAATTTTTTTTTTGTTACTTTATAGAGGACTGTCAATTATGATTTTTAGAAAAAAAAAAATTTCTTAACTAATTATTTAAACAATAGAAATATAAAAAAAACGATTATAAACAATTAAAAATTGTTATTAAGGAAAAATTTTTTTTTAAAAAATCATAATATTTATAATGTAATAAAGTTGTGAAAAAAAATTTTTTAAAAATATTGATTTAATGAATTTGTTTATAAAAAATTTATCAAAAAATGCCGGGAAAATTTTTTTTTGCAAATCAATTAATATCTTGTATTAATAAAAAAACGATAATATGATGATTTATAAAAAAAAAAATTTTTTAACAACATTACTTGGATTTTTAAGTTTTTGTTCAAGTAAAAAAATTGTTATAAACAAAGTATCAATATTTTTTTAACTTTTATGGCACGATGTTGTTAAGTATGTATGTAAGAAAGGCTCTACGAAGCGAAAATTTTTTACGACCATTATTTAAACATTTTTTTTCACTTATAATTAAGACGATAGTTCGAGAAAATTTCGTTAGTTAACAATTGTTTAACTCGTTGAAAAATTAACTTTAAGCAAAATTTCCAACGGGAATAAATTATTTATAGTGTTCAGAACACACCATATTTTTTTCAAATTAAAAAAAAAATATTTAATACTTTAAATAAATTAATTAATGCGCCGTACTCGCTTTTGACGCCACGCGCGCATCCTAAAAATGTCTCGCGCAGACCTATTTTCAGCGTTAAATTAAAATTATAAATAATGGAGATAGAGTTCCGGGAGTTAGGAGTTTCTTATTGGAAATTTCCTCCTCTTTCAGAATCTTTTTTTTAAATTTCTTAAATATTAATAGTTTATGAAATATTGGCAAAAAACGAAATGCCATTTTTTTTTCATCTTTAATTGTTTATAACTTTTGCAATTTTTTATGTGCTAATACACGCTTTTAGCACATTTTTCTAGACGTCATTCCGGATCCAATGAGCTATCGCACGTAATTTTAAGAGCAGTATCTCTATTTTGTACCATTTTCAACTTGTCGACTAGACTATGTATCTTTATTTGTTAATTTCTTTAGAAATCGTTTGCAGTAAATAATTGACGTAAGTAATTCTTGTAAATTTATGAAATCTTAAAATTTTGTTACGAATTTGGAATTTTCTATTTTCAGGTTCACATGTATAATTTCTTTTCTTTCTAGGTTAGTTGTTATATTCTGCGGTCGCTTGTAATTAATCCCATCTTCACTCAACTACTCTGGACCCCTCCACCATATTTTGTGTTAAATCAAATCTAGAAGTGGCATCCCTCTTGAAGCAACATCTGCGGGATTATGTTCAGACTGAACATAGTACCAGTTGTGATTTCCAATTGTATCAAGGATCTCAACGACTCGATTTCTCACAAAGGTATTCCATCTTGTAGGATCTCCAAATAGCCAATAAAGTACTATGGTGGAATCGGTCCATGCATAAATCTGAGAGGTATGTAATCTCATTGCGTCTCTGATAGTTTTTAATAGTCTTGCGAGCAAAACTGGTCCTGAAAGTTCGAGGCGTGGCACAGTCTGTGGTTTATTTGAAGCGACACGTGTTCTAGCTGCTATAATATTTGTCTTTATGTCCCCTTCAGGGGATCTCACCCTTAGGTACGCTACAGCAGCATAAGCTCGAACCGAGGCATCGCAGAATCCGTGTACGGTAACATTTGTCATTCTTTCATTAGTTGTATACAACCATCGATCAATTTGAACATCAGGCAAGTGTTGAAACCTCTCTCTAAGTGTAGTCCAATTATCAGCTGTCAGCTGATCCACCTCGTCATCCCATGCTACGCCTTGTAACCATAGCTGTTGAATCAATAATTTTGTAGGCAATATGGCTGGTGCTATCCACCCTAGCGGATCAAATAAGCGTTGAATATCGGCCAATATGTTTCTTTGTGTTATTCTCTGAGTCATAGGATGTAGCATGAGGCTGTACTCGAATTTATCAGTACCCATATTCCATTGCAAACCTAAAGCCTTGATGGTTCCATCAATCGTGATGTCTATCTTTGCTTGAGAACTTCTTTGAGAGGGTTTAAAGTGTCTCAGAAATTCTACATCGTTTGAACACCACTTTTGTATAGTGGATCCACCCTTTTTCAAAATTGATTCAATTGTTTTAGCATTTTTTATGGCGGCTTGCAGAGTATCCTTGCCTGACATCAAATCGTCCATATAGAAATCCTCCTTAATTATTTTTACAGCATGAGAATGATCAGGATTATTTTCATCTTTGGCAACTTGATGTAATGTTTTTACAGCTAGATATGGTGCTGAAACAGTTCCAAAGGTGACTCTCAGTAGTTTATAATCTCTTACAGGTTCATTTATGCTGGATCGCCAAAGAATTCTTTGTAAATCTCTGTCTTGCTCAGTGACTAAGATAGCTCTGTACATCTTTTGGATGTCGGCAGTAAAGCAAATCCTTTTCATACGCCATCGCATGATAAGACTTCTCATATCGTCTTGTAGTTGCGGTCCTACCAACAGCTCGTCATTGAGTAAGACATTGTTAGTACCCTTTTGTGATGCATTAAAGACAATTCTTACTTTTGTCGTTTCCTTCTCTTCTCGCACGACCGCATGGTGCGGTAGATATACAGCTGGATTATTAATTTCGTTAGGTTTTACTTCTTCCATATGATTTAAATCTATGTATTCTTGCATTACTTTTGTATATTCTTCTTTTAATTTTTCATTTTTGTCTAGTCTTTTCTCTAGTTGATATAATCTTTTTAATGCTATATTTCTTGTTTGTCCTTGTGGTGATAGAAGAATATCTGTTTTTGATGGTAACCTGACAATATATCGTCCATCCTTATTTATTTATTTATTTATTTTGTACACACAAATATTTATAAGAAATAAACAATAAGTAAAGTTTGCACAAGGGCACTACTTTTTCCTAATAAGAAATTTCTTCCAGTAGGCCCCATAAGTGGAGTAGCGATTTAATGAGGCAAACTTAGTGCGTACCTACATATAAATTACACATATATTCATCAATACATATATATTTAAATATATATATATACTGGGTGTTAGGGAACCGCTCCCGAAAACGAAGACTGGTGATAGTACTAATGACACCTTTGATGATGGGACGGAAAAAAAGTCGATCCTGATTAAAAAAAAATCATATTTTTAAAACGTTTTATTAGCATTATTTACGCTCCATCATGTTAGTACAGCTAAATGAAACGGTAGTTTCATAAAAAAAACCATTACTTTATTAAAAAAAAAACCCGCAATGAAACACAAAATCAAAAACAGCTGATGCTCCGATCAACGAACGCACGAGCGCACGCGGCGCGGCGCGGCCGCGCGGCCTCGCGGGCAGCTAGCGATCACACAAGGTCACAAGTAGGTACTTATTTACAACATTTGTCTCAATAACTAACTTATCTACTTTGCTACTGTGCTAGTCTTTACCTAGCCACTTACTTTCGAATTCACCGGTTGAATAAAATAAGGACCGGGTTCGATTCCCCGCTAATGAAAGAATTCCTTAAATAAAGTTTTAACAAGGGTAGAGTCATGATTTTTAATCAATCGTGGATGGATGATGATTATGATTTTTAATCCATCTAGGAAGTATGTTTAGTATTCTGATTTATTAAGTTACGTAGGTATCAGATCAGCTCATAACAAAGTTGTTTATAAGAAATTGGTATGAAACATCTTACCGATCTAAATGGTCCGTGGCCCTATGAAATAAGGTGCAAATTGAAACCAAATACAATTCTAAAGAAACCATAGCGTAGAATGTGCACATACTAAATTAATTATTGTCACTACTGCGTTTTATTTATTTATTTTATTTTATTGAATAGGTACAATTATAAAATAACAGATTGATAATTACATAAATAAGATTCAGAAATACACACCGTAAAATTATCCTAATTTTTCTAACTGTCTAACTCGGTAAGTCGGTACGAAATAATGTAGTATGTATTACAGTACTACTACACTTTAGGTTTTCGCATTTTCGCCGGCGCGGCGGCGGCGTGCGGCGGCGCGGCACAACCTTTTACAATCTTGTAGGTACAAAATTGGCAGGCGCCATAAAAGAATTAGAGGCGGCGTTCACAATAACAAATTGCAAGTAATTTTAGATAGTTGTTACGTACCTACCTGTGTTTAAATTATGACGGAATAAAAACGGAAAGTCTGTTAACATAAAGTATAAGAATACTATTTTAAATTCATTCTGATAGATTAATTGACTGTCGATCATAATTGCAATTAATTTTAACTATCAAATTATTCTGTACCATTTCATTTTTAATTTCTTGTACAAAATCAAAGAAAAAGATTAAATAGTATTTATAATGACGACCCGGATGGCGCAATGGTTAACACGCCGGATCGCCGTGCCGAGGGTCCTGGGTTCGATTCCCAGCGAGGCGGAAATTTGAATGATGAGTTTAAATTTCCGTTCTTGGTCTGGGTGTGTGTGTTCTTGTCTTGTGTGTTGTCCATGGCACCCACGACACAGGGAATCCTAGTGTGGGGCTATGAGTGTGTAGCGTTATAATTGTGTACGTGAGTATCTAATTACGTTAATTTAATATTCTTATATCATTTTTATAGTAACGAGCTTCTTGTTACGTCAGGGTACAATTGATTGTAGTTGTATTAAATAATAGAGTTATAACTTCTAAATTCCATAAAAAGACTAGTCAGTAGGGATAACTAAGCTTATAAAATAAAAGTTGGGAATGTCTAACCGCTTTATTGATCTGTGAAATTGATCGGCGGCGCGGCTCACCGCAAAGAAGCGGTTTGTTTTGGCGGGATTGAGTATTATGCTTAGTATTTTTAGTTTTTGAGACAGTTTCAGTCAGTTTCATTTCGACTTTCATGTGCGCATGAGCGACAGATACTAGTTCAATCGTATTGTTAATTAATTTCTACTTGTTAATATTTTATTGTTACATTTTGTGTCTCTTGTTAAGTTTGTGTTGTTTTTGTTATTTTTTTAATTTTAATAATACGTAACGCGTACGTTTATAGTGCTCGTGAATACGGTAACATGTTAATGTGCCTTGGAGAAGCTCACGGGAATGCTTCGCGTGCATTGCGAATTTACCGAGAGAGATTCCCGACAGCTCGACATCCGGCTGACTCTCGTCTGATAACAGTAGCATTTCAGCGAGTGTTGGAAAATCGGCCCATTGCCCCAGCCCCACTAGCGGCGGGAAGTGGAAGTGGAAGTGGAAGTGGACCGCATGCTTGGCCACCTCGCTCACCCGATCTGACCCCTTTAGACTTCTTTCTGTGGGGGTATGTGAAAGAAAGAGTTTTTAATCGTGAGTGTGATAGTGCTAACGAAATGCGCCAAAGGATATTAAATGTTTTCGACAAACTACGTGCGGACTGTGTCGAAGACCCCACGATGATGCCCCGCCTGCATATGGAGACGCAACGCCGAGCTCAAATCTGCCTCGAAATGAATGGGGCACAATTTGAGCCGCATCTCATAAGGCCACGGAGGATTTAGATCGGTAAGCAGTTTCATACCTAATTTTTTTTTAATAACTTATTACTGAACTGATCTGAATAGATCGTAGATAACTGCATAAATCAGAATACTAAACATTCTTACACGATGGATTAAAAATCATGACTCTACCCTTGTTAAAACTTTATTTAAGGATTTTTTTCATTAGCGGGGAATCGAACCCGGTACTTATTTTATTCAACCGGTGAATTCGAAAGTAAGTGGCTAGGTAAAGACTAGCACAGTGGCAAAGTAGATAAGTTAGTTATTTAGACAAATGTTGTAAATAAGTACCTACTTGTGACCTTGTGTGATCGCTAGCTGCCCGCGAGGCCGCGCGGCCGCGCCGCGCCGCGTGCGCTCGTGCGTTCGTTGATCGGAGCATCAGCTGTTTTTGATTTTGTGTTTCATTGCGGGTTTTTTTTTTAGTAAAGTAATGGTTTTTTTTATGAAAGTACCGTTTCATTTAGCTGTACTGACATGATGGAGCGTAAATAATGCTAATAAAACGTTTTAAAAATATGACTTTTTTTTAATCAGGATCGATTTTTTTTCCGTCCCATCATCAAAGGTGTCATTAGTACTATCACCAGTCTTCGTTTTCGGGAGCGGTTCCCTAACACCCAGTATATGTCGGAACGTAAACACGTAGCGCCATCTATTAGTGAATAATGGAAGCGTCAAGTAGTTCATTTGAGTGAAGTCGGTAGCACGTAGTCACACTTTGACTTTGACAGAACGACAGTGTGGACGGTAGCCATTGCGGCGATGGGGCATTCAGATTCGGAACCTCGGTGAGGTGAGGACGGTCGTGGCCACATGGTATCGAAATCGCTGAGTTTCCAATATTGTTTCGTTAATTTGTAATCCGAGTATATCAGTGCAATCAATTGTATATTGATGTATAATATGTTCGAGAACTTTGGAAAGGAAAGGTAAAATGGATATAGGACGAAAGTGGGATACAGAAGATGGTTTAGAAATTTTTGGTAAAGGTATAATTATAGCTTTGTTTCCACACAGACGGGAAGGAAGAAGACAATATAGAACAGTTAAAAATATGAGTAAGGATAGGGAGAAGGAAAGGTAGGATTGGAACAATCATTCTCGAGCATAAGCCGTCATTGCCAATGGCCGTCGAAGAGATAGCTAACACGGACTTATTAACATCCTCTTCGGTGATGCGAGCAAAATCAAAGGAGGATCCGGTGTTTGGGTCGACAAAGTAGACAGCTTTTTTAAAGAGATTAATTTCTTATCAGGATCAAGAGCAAACATAGAGGAAGTAAAAAAAATATTGAGTTCATTAACCCTGATATCTTTGCAATTTGGACTCTGGGATCTACCAATACCCACGGATCTCTAAAAATTCCACGCCTCTGTAGAATTTCGATTATGTAAGGAATTATAGAAATGGCGCCTTTTAGCATCTCTACACAAACGGCTGCAGCGGTTACGTAACATTTTGAAACGATTGAGATTCTTATCAGTAGGACACAGTTTAAATCTACGTTTAGCTTTATCTCTGCGAGCCATAACTTCTTTGATGTCAGAGGTAAGCCATGGAGCAGGATTCCGCTTTATTTTGATGCGTTTGACAGGGGCATGTTTATCGTATACTTGCAAAATCAAAGTATTGAAGGTATTGACTTTGTCATCAATGCTGATACCACCATAAACAGGAGACCAATCAATGTTACCAACCTCTTGCTTCAAAGCCTCCCAGTCTATACCCTTATAACTGCGAAGATGTGAATATTGAAACTTAAGCTTAGGAGGACGAAGACGATACGAGAGAAAGATGAAGTCGTGGTACGAGAAAGGTGATGTCAATTGCCCATGTGTAACAACCCTATCTGGAGATGAAACAATCATGAGATCGAGAAGTGAAAGTTTGCAATTGGGGAAATTGTGTGTGGCAGAGAGTGGCAGAATGTGCAGATTAAAGGAACAGAGCATCGTCAGAATTCTGACCGACCGAGAGTCATTCTTAATAAGACACGTATTGAAGTCTCCCATCAAAATCACATGTTTATAAATCGGACTGTAGTCGTTAATGAGCTTCTCAAGCGTCTCAAAATAATCCACGTACATATTGGGGCTATAGAACACTGCTAAAAGCACGGGTGTGTGACTAAGTATTAGTTCTAGGAATAAATACTCCGCAGACTCTGAATAAAGTGATGGGGAGCTGCAGATAATTTTATGCGAGATATTATGTCGGAGGTATATCGCAACTCCACCACAACCCTTACCAGTCCTATCTTTCCGGATAAGAACATAACCGGGTAATGCGAATTGCGTTGATGGTAGTGACGGCTTGAGGAAAGACTCTGAAATAAGTAAAGCAGCGAGATGTACACTGTTTATGGATGCTAGAAGGTCAGGATAATGGCGAGGAACACTTTGAACATTGATATGTGCTATGTTAAAACAACTAGGAAAACTTGAACGAAGAGAGGAAATGCAATCACAAAGATTCGTGGGTGTGGAAGATTCACTGCAGGTGCTAAGATAACTGCTTGTTGACGACGAACAAGAAAAAAAACTATCACCAATAATATTTGGCTCATTATTATTATTATTATTATTATTATCCATTATTATAACATAAATATATATATAAATACAAATAAAGTACTATAAAAAAAGTATACATATTTGTGCGGGACCGAACATAATGTGCATTAAAGCACAAAATATACCTTTATTGCATCGTCTGCATTATATCATTTATGTACATACTTTTTACTTAATAAATCAGTGTATGAACAACATTCGTCGCGAACAGTCTTTCTTTTAGCATCCCGTGACCCCGTACACTCGGCGCGGACGTCTCTATACATATATCATCCCGCGTCCTATACATATTTTTGGTCCTTCGACGGTAAACCAGGACCTTCGCGCGTGACTCGGTACCTATACTGGCAGCGGCCAGATCAGAGCAGGTCTCCGTATCCGTATTCCGTCTGAGCTCGCGTGCCTGGCTCTTTCATCATCGTCGCAGCAGCAGCGGCAAGAACAGTTCATCACCACAGGCAGTGGACCATCATCATCGTCGCAGCAGCAGCGGCAAGAAAAATTCATCATCACAGGCGCTGGAACATCATCGTCGCACCAGCAGCGGCACGAGGTTGGAGCAGCATCACCCCCGCAACCAACAAGTAAGACTGTTTCTTATTATTCTTAAAAATGGAAGAATTACTAATTCGCCAGAACGAGTTATTGGAGAGTATAAAGAAAATAAAAATCAATTTCATCAAAGACCCAGCGGCGCGAAAAACCCCAGATTATGCAAAAAAACGTTTGGAGTCTTTAGATGCTCTCTGGGGAGAGTTCGAAATTAATAATTCTAAAATAGAAACACAGCCTGAGCAAGCATACGACTATTTTACAAAAAATATATATAAACAGGTTAGCGAATTATATAAGACTACGCGCTCATTACTCACGTCCTGCGGCAAGGAAGAAAAATCTACTCAACCTAGTGGTGAGGTGGATGAGCTTTTAGTTTTACAGAGAACGCATTTTAGAGTATTACTTAGGCAAATAGGTAATATAGATGTAAGTCAGATATCAGATAAGTGGGAGCTCGAGGACGAGCTTCGTAGCATCCAAAGTAAGTGGAATGTCATCGAAAACCTGCATATTCGGATTGATAACATCCTCCAAGGAGGGGATTTAGGATACGATCAGGAATATTCAGCACACGAGTTGTCTTACAAGGCAATGAGACGCTCGTTAAATCAAAAAATATCATCATTGTTGCATGTTCAGCAATCAACCCCGCAGCTAGAGATACCAATATTCACAGGTAAGTACAGCCAGTGGCCGACCTTTTACGACCTATTCTCGGAAGCCATCCACGAGAACAACTGCATTAGCAAGGCTAAAAAAATGCAGCATCTAAAAGGTAAGGTCAAGGGTGAAGCTGAACGTCTCATACAGCATCTCCACATCTCTGCAGATAATTATGATGCTGCATGGGACATATTAATACATCGTTACAATAATCCGCAATCACTTTTTAGTAATCAAATAGAGATATTTTTGAATCAGCCAGTTGTAACAAAACAATCTTCATATGAGCTCAAGCGTTTGTTCGACACCACTACTGAGTGTATTCATAGCATAAATAATCTTGGTGTCGATACAACCTCATGGGATCCATTGTTAGTTCATATCCTTTGTAAAAAATTGGATCCCGAAACATACGGTGCTTACAAGGAAGCCCGCCAAGCACCCCGGGAGTTGCCAACCCTGGGTGAATTTTTATCATTTATTGAAGGCAAATTTATTGCATTAGAACCAATCACGCATCAAACACGCAAGTCATTTTCACAGCAGCATACACATCAAAAATTTAAGCAACCTTTAAATAATACCTTTGCTCATAACAAACATTCCAATGGAAATTTCCAGAAAAAATATTTCCAAGCAAGAGCTACTTGTACCGTTAATTGCCCGCTTTGCAATAATTTGCGTCCCGAGTTATTTCTTTGTCGGAAATTTAGGAATATGACACCCGCTCAAAGACTTGCGGCTGTTACTAAGAACCGTTATTGCATTAATTGTCTGTATAAGCATCATGACGGCGAATGCATTTCCGCGAAACGATGCAAGGAATGTCAAGCTGATCATAATACATTACTTCACGACGCATTTTTTCTGCCCTCACCCTCTATGCCTAGTGTGGTACCTAGTACAAGTACATCATTAACTAAGCAATCCAAGTCACAAAATACGCATAACATTAATCACGTAGCATCCGACTGTGAGGAAATTCTTCTAACTACCGTTACATTAAATGTCTTATCACAAAACGGAAATTATATAACACTTAGAGCGCTACTAGATCAAGGATCTCAAATTTCCTTAATATCTGAGAACGCTATTCAACTGTTAGGGCTGCAACGACGTCAGTATCATGCATCAATCTCCGGCATAGGTCCTGTCTCGAAGCAGAGTAGAGGCATTGTATCATTAGATTGTCAATCGATCTATGGTGATTATCAACTGCAGACCCAAGCGTTAGTAGTAGCCTCGGTTATCAATAATTTACCTAATTCATCTTTTAAGCATAGATAATGGCCTCACTTACAACATCTCAAGCTGGCCGACCCTGCTTATAATGTATCTAGACCTATCGATATTCTTTTAGATGCTAGTGTTTACTCGGATATTATCATGAGTGGATTAGTCAAAGGTCCGTCTCAAGCGCCCATTGCGCAACAGACCAAGTTGGGGTGGATATTGTCAGGAAATGTAAGAAAATTTAATTGTTTTGTTGTTTTGAATAATCTTGACGAAATTTCTAAATATTGGGAAATGGAGGACATATCTGAACCGTCTCCTAGCCTGACCAGGGATGAGCAGTATTGTGAGCAATTTTATAAAGAGACGACACGTAGGTTAAACACTGGGAAGTATGAAGTAGGGTTGCCAATGAAGCCTGGTTTTGAGCAAGAAATAGGGTTGTCCAAAGCAAAGGCAGTTGCACAATTTATTAAATTAGAAAAACAGATGTCTAAAGATCAATTATTTTCAGAGCAGTATAAAATTTTTATTAACGAATATCAAGCGTTAGGTCATATGCATCCAGTAAGCAACGTAAATAAAAATGCGATCATATTGCCTCAGCATGGAGTATGGAAAATGGACTCTAGTACTACGAAGTTAAGGGTCGTTTTCAATGCGTCTTCGAAAACTACGTCCGGAAAAAGCCTTAATGATTTAATGTATCGTGGACCAAATTTACAAAAAGATTTATTAAGCCTTATTTTAAACTGGCGTAAATTTAAATTTGTTCTAACAGCCGATATCGAAAAAATGTTTCGCATGATATTAGTACGCAGTGAAGATCAGCACCTTCAATCTATTATTTGGAGGGATTCACCAGATAGGGCATTTTGTACATTCTATTTATCGACTATTACGCAAGGTACAAACGCGGCTCCATTTTTGGCAATGAGAACTCTCAAGCAGCTTGCTGAGGATGATGAAAGTAAATATCCGTTAGCATCAGCAGCTGTAAAATCGTCCTTTTTCATGGATGACTTACTAACAGGCGCAAATTCAATTTCTAAAACAAAAGAACTTTTACAACAGCTTATATCAATGTTTTTAGGAGCTGGCATGAACTTGAGACGTTGGTCCAGTAATGACCAGGAACTCCTCAAAGATTTACCTTCTCATCAGCTAAATAGCCCTTATGAGTTTAAATGTTCTGAAACTAGAAAAACTCTCGGCCTAAAATGGAATCCGTCATCTGATAAGTTTGTTTTTTCCAATCAGTTAACTACAAATGACGTCAGTAATCGTTTGACAAAACGGGAGTTACTATCACAAATTTCCAAACTCTTTGACCCCTTAGGGTGGTTATCACCGCTTACAATACGAGCAAAATTACTTTTTCAAAAAGCTTGGTCATCAGGGGTAGCATGGGATGATCATTTATCCGAAAATATTCAAAGAGAATGGTTTCATTTAAATCAAGACTTACAAAATATTAATAACATTACAATCCCAAGATACATAGGTAGCACAGAAATAAAACATTACTTGCATGCATTTTGTGACGCGTCGGACAAAGCTTACGCTTGCGCAATATACTTAGTTACTAAGCAGGATAAGGGCGATTACACATCGAGATTAATTGTGGCTAAAACTAAGCTAGCACCATTATCAAAGAAAGTGTCGCTACCACGCCTAGAGCTGTGTGGCGCACTTCTACTCTCCCAATTGATAGCGAAGGTTCAGGAATCAGGAGTAGGATCAAGTAACACAACTATTTACGCCTGGACTGATTCCATGGTAGTTTTAGGATGGTTGAAAGGGGATTGTTCGAAGTGGAAGACTTTCGTTGCAAATAGGGTACAAAAGATAACCGGTATCATCCCGCCGTCATGCTGGAATCATGTACGGTCGGAATAAAATGCGGCCGATTGTGCCACTAGAGGCTTAACAGCAGCCCAGCTGACTGACTTGTCGTTGTGGTGGGAAGGACCTTCGTGGTTAAATCATTTTGATCAGAAAAGTATAAAGCAAGTTAATTATCAGCCCCCCACAATTGAAGTAAAAACTAGTGTGCACGCAGCCTTAGATCATAACAAACATACATTTATTACTGACTTACTTTTTCAACACAGTTCGTTAACGCGAGTAATAAGAATTGTATGCTGGATATCACGTTTCATTAAAAGAATACGAAATAAACAGCAAGCACCGCATACCTTAGCATTAACGTCATCAGAGTTAAAATCAGCATCTAATTTAATAATTATCCCTAATTATTTATGCATTCCCTAATTATTTATCCCTATTTTTTTATGCAATCACTTGAATTTTTTGACGATATCGATAACATTAGGCGTAAGGGGCACGTTTACCCGAGTAGTAAGATTTATAGCTTGAACCCATTTATTGACGAGCAGGGTTTATTACGAGTTGGCGGACGTTTAGCAAACGCCCGTTTGAGTCTTTCAGCAAAACATCCTATCATTCTTTCTAATAAGGGTCGACTTACCGATCTCATCATTGAACAAGCTCACTTAAATACATTACACGGTGGACCCCGACTGACACTTGCTTATATCCGTGACACCCACTGGATTATAAGTGGTATCAGGACTGTAAAGCAGAAAATAAGAATGTGTGTTAAATGTCGTCGATTTAAGCATGACAATCGGCAGCCAATTATGGCTGACCTGCCGCAAGCGCGAGTTACACCGTCGAGGCCATTTACACACACTGGCGTGGACTTCACTGGACATGTGAGTTGAAAGCCAATAAGGGGCGTGGTATAAAGACACTTAAAGGTTACATTTCTGTTTTTATCTGCTTAGCAACCAAGGCTATTCATTTAGAATTAGTGTCAGATTTGAGTACCACAACCTTTATAGCAGCATTCCGTCGTTTTTGTTCACGCCGTGGTACACCAACCGACGTGTACAGCGATAACGGAACGAATTTCGTAGGTCCAAACCGAGTTCTGAAGAGAGAATATCAAGAGATCATAGACTCTATCAATAATTCTGACTTTCTTCGTAATATCGGTGACCAAAATATAAATTGGCATTTTAATGCAGCAGCATGGCCCAATGCTGGGGGCCTCTGGGAGGCCGCTGTACGCAGCTTAAAATATCACTTAAAAAGAGTTTTGGGCGATCAGAAATTGACGTACGAAGAATTTACAACTTTGTTATGTCAAATAGAGGCTTGCCTGAACTCTAGGCCTCTATGTCATTTGACTGAAGATCCCAACGATGACTATTTATCACCAGGACACTTCTTGATAGGGGGACCCCTTCTATCGAGATCACATACGGAGCAACACGCTCTTACTTATCACTCCAGGTGGCAATTGGTCCAGTCCCTGTTAGTCCCTGTTAACTTGCCTCCGGGTCAATGGGCCCTAGGTAGAGTTCAAGAATTGCATCCAGGCAAGGACGGGTACGTTAGGGTCGTTACGCTAAAAACTAGCAAAAATATCATTCAACGT
This sequence comes from Ochlodes sylvanus, assembly GCA_905404295.2. Taxonomy (NCBI): domain Eukaryota; kingdom Metazoa; phylum Arthropoda; class Insecta; order Lepidoptera; family Hesperiidae; genus Ochlodes; species Ochlodes sylvanus. The sequence goes on along the minus strand of FR990122.1, from coordinate 14,478,429 downwards.
CCCGTAAACAAACTTGTTATATTGCCCGTTTGTACGCAGCCTAATGACTTAAAACAGCCGTCGGAACATGATACTCTTAATGAACAATTAATATCAACACCTGTTCATCGCGCAAATCAAAACAATAGCACGCGGCAACCACGTAGAGTCGGAACACTAAAAATCTTTTTCTTATCATGTTTATTATTGTTCACATTCATAAACAGTAGCTTACAACTATCGAAACCTTTTAATATAACGAAAATAGAACCTCTTCAAGGATTTTATTTTGACAAAGTATCAGATTTACAAATCATTAGGGATGACTGGAAATTAATAGTTTTTTATAACATGAGTGCTTATTGGCGATGTATTTCGGATATACATAAATACATAAACAATTTACACGGAACTAGTGAAGGGGCAAGTGCGCAGTATGAGAACGTAATATTGCAATTAAGTCATGAAATAAAAGAAATTGAACACTATAATATTGTTCTTCAGCATCAAAATTCTAATAGGCATCGACGTGGCTTAATTAATGGCGTAGGGTACGTTGCAAACACGTTATTTGGTGTTCTCGACGAGCGGTTTGCTGAGCAATATAATCAAGATATCAAAAGAATTGCTCAGAATGAAAATCATCTTCAGGATCTTCTTAAAAATCAGACATCAGTCCTAGAAGTAGAATATAACATATTAAGGCGTAATGAAGGTATAATGAATAAGCAAAGCAAACGTCTCTGCAGAACTTGACCAGGTACGTATGGACAACAAAAATGGTCAGTACATCATTTCATCAGCTTTAGCGGCTAATATAATTGTGTCAAGTCTCCGACGCATCCAGCAGGCGTTGATCGATACTGTCACAGACAAGTCAAGGTAAGGTTAATATGCATATTCTCTCACCCGAGCAGCTGGAACGACAGATCAGCATCATCTCTAGCCATCTACAAGGTGATACAGTGGTACCAGTAGAAATGTCTTCTCTTTCCGATCTATACAAGATTATGAAAGCTTCAGCACGAATTCATAGCGATTACTTAATTATTGAGATTAAAATCCCCCTTCTTAGCTCAGAAAAATATGAACTAGACGGTATTATCACTATTCCTCATAGAAAAGATATTAATCATAGCTATATAATATCTACTACATTTCCTTATATTGCATATAATATTCAAAAGGACACTGCGTTACTCTTATCAGATAGTGACATAAAGACCTGTATTCACGTTTCTAGTAATCGAAAACTAATATGCTCATTCAACAAACCTATTTATAATTTAGAAATAAAGCAGTCACTTTGCGATTTAAAGCCAGTAAGTAGGGAAGTCATTTGTTATCATAATATTGTAAGTTGTAGAGATCAATGGGATAAATTGCATAATCCTAACTCATGGTTTTTTTCTTGCTGCAAGGAATGTAATTTGAGAATATTTTGCTTATCAGATACTACAATGATTTCCTTAAAGGGGAATGGTATCATACACCTACAGGAAGGCTGTACTTTAAAATCAGAATCTTTCAGTATCTATGCTCACAATAACTTTCTTCAAAAATTAAATATAAAACCAAATATCGAAGCCCCAGAGGTATCTTTACTCAATACGTTTGTAAACACGTCATCAATGTCGGAAGATTTTAAGGACTTGGAAGATCGAAATTCAATGTGGAATCAGCTGAGAGATCAGATTACGAACATTAAGGAACAGTCTTCTACGCAACTAAGCATACACGACGTCCATCATTATTCTGTCACATATATAATGGTGGTGATATGCATTGCATTAGGCGGGATCTTGGGATATAAGTACATCCGAAGCAGACACCATCAGTCGCTTCGAGGTCAACGTCCAGCTTCGGGCCCCGAGGAGGACCAGCAGCCCCGTGGTGGAGCTGGCGGTGAGGCCAGCTGCGTGGAAACCACAGTGGGTGCAGTGTGTAGTGAAAGTTGTGAAAGTGTGATCGAAATGGTGGACCTCTCAAAATCTAAATCGGTACTCAGTGTAGATAAAGAGACCTGTACGACACCTGTTGTTACCCCACGTCCCCCACGTACAAAAAAACGTTTAAAGAAGTTAATAATTAATCAATAAATCATTAATTGTAATCAATAATCAATTTAAGTTCAATCATCAATTAATCAATCAAATCAATTAATTTAACTTTAAGTTTAAAAATATGTAGTAGTTTTAATCAATTTTATTAAATCATGTTTTATCAAATGGCACAATTACGTAAAATTTTTAGCACATTTAATAGCATAAGCAGCATTGTAGTAATAGCATTGTATAAATTTTTCTGTTTTGATTTCCTTCTTTTTTCTTAAGTCGGGAGAATGTACGGGACCGAACATAATGTGCATTAAAGCACAAAATATACCTTTATTGCATCGTCTGCATTATATCATTTATGTACATACTTTTTACTTAATAAATCAGTGTATGAACAACATTCGTCGCGAACAGTCTTTCTTTTAGCATCCCGTGACCCCGTACACTCGGCGCGGACGTCTCTATACATATATCATCCCGCGTCCTATACAATATTATTTCTTAAAAATTAATAATATTAATTTATATAACCTAATTGATAACAACTACTAATAAGTACTAAAAACTGCTAAGTCCACCACTCACTAGCATACTGGAAGTAACAAATATAAGTAACAACAAAGGTTTATTTAACAATAATAAAAAAAAACTGCATAACAATTAACAGATATAAAATCAGCCTAAACAACATGAAGAAGAAAAGAAATACAAAATAAATTAACATTAACGGATCACTGAGTTGCAAAATAAATTGGACCAACGTAAAACAAAAAGAAATACCTACGAGTAGCACCATCTAGTCATAATAGTTGAACTAAGCCGCAGAGTAACTTATCTATCCGTTGCCACAAGGTACACTGACCGTAGACAACTTTTAATATATTAGTATTAGTATCTGTACTTAAGCAACTACAATGGCGGACAATTTTATTGGCAGTTTGTCGCTGTAAAGTTGTGACAGAATAGAAATACAATAAGTCAGTGTCAGTATGGTGTCAGTGCAAGCACTCAGTCACTTTCTAAATGTACAATTAATTTATACATTGAATACATTCAATAAACACAGTGATATTGATGCAAACAATATATTACGAAATGCGATTTGTGGGTAAATTATCGAAGTACCGACATAACTGATTACAATCTATAATGCAACTGAGTGAAGTAGGTTACAAAGACAGTGCAAGCGTCAATAAGTATGCGAGAGAATTTAAACTGTAGCCAACTAACGAAACATTAATAGCGGCGACGTGCTTTCTTCTTATCCTTCGACACAGCTCGCTCTTCCAATTGACCCGTAACGGCGGCTAAGTCAACTACCGAAGGGAACTGTTGTATGAGGGGTTTTAGTTGATACATGGACTCGATCTTTCTGCGAGTCTTGTCTGGAAGCAGGATGGTAATTTTGCCCTCCGTAGACCAATAATTTCTAATTCCGAAATGTTTACGGGCTTCAGTAAAAACCTTATATCTGGTCTTGGTGAGAAACTCTGATATAGTTATGCCAGAACCTTTTAAGGAAGTTTTACCATCCCAAACCAGGCGGCGACTTTCCATGTCGTTAAATCTGACAAGCACAGGACGCGTCGATGTTTGTGAGGAACCGAGACGATGACATACCTGAATGTTTTCGATATTCACATCGCTCACCTTCATTTGGCTGCTAATTAATTTATGAACAGACTCATGCATATTCTCGTTCTGATGTTGGGGGAGACCATGAATTAGCAATACTTTACGTCTCATAAAAGTTTCGTGCTTGTTAACACTAAGGGCAAGCATCTCCAACTACTCCTTTATTAGTGAAACTGATTCATATACAAAAGACTTCAAGCCGGAGAGTTCCTTAGCAACAGCAGCGAGATCTGGTGTTTGTGTTGATGTCGCGGATCCAGTGGCCTTCTCAATTTTCCCCTCAATTTCGTGAATGCGACTGTTGAATAATTTTTCCAATTTTTCGAAATTGCAGGCAAGTTGTTGTTCCATATTTAAAAATAGTGCAACACAGTTTTTAGTGGTTGAAAAAAGAGAAAAGTTAAGTTTGTGAGTGGAGATAGACTTTAGCAAGCTTTTAAACCATTAGACTATCTAAGAAAAGTCTTAAATAATTAAAATTATAAAAATAAACTTTGAGCACACTAAGTTCGCGTGTTTACGTTACGCCTACCCGCTTACTCTACCTTTGTTCTAGTAGTAGTAGTTTTGAATATTTCATCGCATTTCATTTCTTCTTTTGTTAGTGTCTTCTGTTCATCTTTATCTAGCTCCCACATTCTTTTAAGCAGGTCATCTACATCTACATGATGGTGCATGGCGATGACATCTTTACTTTGGTTCCAATCTTCTTGTACGGGCCCAAAGAGAATCCAACCCAGACATGTATTTTGAGCACACGGAGTGCCTGGGGGACCCTTGATAATTTCGCTCTTCATAATTTGGGCACATACATCCACACCTAGCAACATGTCTACTTGACCTGGTTGATTGTAGCTTAGGTCAGCCAGGAAAAGGCCTTGGAGGTGCGGCCAGGTGCGTGAGGTGATGGAGCTTGTTGGTAAGTTGGTAATGAGTTGCGTTGCCATAACATAAACTTTTACTTCAGTGTTAAAGCTTGAATGTTGTCTTGATAAAAGTTGTATTACTGCTGTATGCTTGATTCTTGTTTTAGTAGAACCGACACCAGTAATTGTGCCGCTGATCGGCGTTCTCTTGAGTCTTAATAGCTGGGCGGCTCTCTCGCTTATAAACGTCGCTTGCGAACCATTATCTATGAGGGCACGTAACACTGTAGTATGTCCTGAGTCGTTCCTTACAGGCACCATCGCAGTAGCTAACAGCGCTGTAGGAGTACTAGCAGTGAAGTGTGATGAAAAGTCGACGTTTGATTGGTCAGCAGAATCTTTTGGTGTTACAACCTCGCTGTGATATACTTGGTTATTATCTGGTTGAATCGATGACGTCACTGGCATAGACTGATGTATCAAGGTGTGGTGACATCTTCGACATAGACGGCAGGACACGGTAAGACGACATTTACTTGCAGAGTGTCCCGGGGCCAGACAATTGAAGCAAAGGTTGTTCTTTTTGATGTATTCACACCGTTCCGTAGGTTGCATTTTTGTAAACTCTCTGCAGTGACATAGTGTGTGGGCTTCGTCACACATCGAGCAACTCTTGATTTAAGTGATTGTTTATTTACTGTGGTTGAAATGTGCACTGCATATTCTCGGGTTCTATGAGGTTTCTCTCTTGATAATGGGTTGATAAGTTCCAATGTGCGAAATATCGCACATTGGAACTTATCAACCCAAATGTGCGATAAGTTCCAATGTGCGATATTTCGCACATTGGAACTTATCGCACATTAGAATGAAGAAACTTACTAAGTTCGTCCCATGTAGGTAACGTCTCATTATCCTCATGATATGCACATTGTTCCCAGTCACGGTGCGTGTCCGGATCCAGCTTTTGCACGACGAGAAATATAATTAACGGATCCCACGAATCACTGGCTAATTTTAAATTTTTAAGACTATTAATACACTCCGTAGTTGTGTCTAATAAACATTTCATATTACTAGCATTTTGTGAAGTTATCTTTCTTTGAGTGAAAAGTCTTTTTAAAAGAGAATTTACAATTAGCCGTTTGTTACCGTACCTGGTTTTGAGCATAGACCACGATTGTTCATAGTTGCCATCCGTAACTTGAATGTGTTTTAATAATGTTTCAGCTTCTCCAGATAAACTACTCTTCAAGTAATGTAAGCGTTGAACATTGCAAAGTGACATATTATTATGCACCAACGTCGTAAACAAATCTTGGTAGGCTGGCCACTCTTCATATATACCCGAGAATGTAGGAAGTTGTATCCTTGGTAGCTTCACAAGTCCTTGGTTTTCTCCACAAACGAACCCGGTCACTGACGTAGTTGCGAACTGTGCAGATTTCTCGTACGAAGCCAAAATATCTTTTAAATCGGATTTTATGTACAAGTAAAGGTCTTCATAAACAAAGTAATCTTTATTAACAAAGTAGGAAATATCTGTCTTCTTTTCTTTCGGAACACATTTCACTAACTGTTCATGGTACGTCTTGAAAATTTTCCAATGTTCGTCTATTGATTGTATACGTGATTCGATGTAACCTCGGGTTAATCTACTTTTGGGGCATTTCTTCAAATTAGTTTGTACCTTTTGTAATAATAGCGCGGTATCTTCTTAAACTGCTAATATTTGTTCGGGTGAACTCATATTGCACGGTAACAAAGTTTACTGCAGCTCAGTAATCCGTAATAATCTTCGTAATAAATGATTTGTTAAAAGTTTCTTCATAAAAACACGTGTATCTCGTAAATTCTCGTAATTGAATAGGTTGGCGTAAACATCTATTGTTCTCCGGCCGGCCGCTCCACCCTTCTCAGTATTTTGCTTCGATATGCAACGGCGTCCCACGTAGTCGTAAGATCGTAAGTACTCCGCTATATCCGGCTCGATTGTCGACCATATGTTTTGGTGATTAAGTTGACTTTTGTTTGGTAGGTTCTGTACGTTATGTCTTTAGGTCACAACAGAGAGTTTTGCAAGGAAGCAACGGTGTGTCACTTTCAAAGGTTTAATCGCAACTGAACTTCAATGATACATACTCCACACACATGCACCCATTCTGATCGCGCTCACACATCTTTATTAAAACGCATTAACAACCCTCAAAAACGGCAAAGTTTCATACTAACTTTGCACCCCTGTTTTACCCCCTTAGGGGCTGAATTTTCAAAAATCCTTTCTTAGTGCTCCCCTACGTTATATAAGGAACCCCTGTGCAAAATTTCAAGTTTCTAACCCTTTTAGTTTAGGCCCTGCGTTGATATGTCAGTCAGTCAGTCACTATTACTATGAATGACATTTGCTGTTATACCGAAATGTTGCCAGCTATTGATAGTCGCATATCGATTAATTTTGCCTGAAGCGTTTAACTTTTTGTCATTTTAAGTGTTTGACTTTTTGCGTTTTTGACCTTAAGAGTATAATCCATGTTATTTATCTATAATTCTATATTTATATATTTGTAATATCATCGTTAATTCTGATATCCATAACATCCATGCTTAAGCTATTTACTTCGGAGTAATTAATGTTTGTGATTTTGTACGATATAAAAAAATTGGTACACAATCAGGACTGGTGGCGCACTCATTTACCTATTTTTTCTTTTTGGTCACACTGTGATTCTAAAAAAGTTCCATATAACGATTTCTCGGCTGCAATGAGAAATTAATTGTTGTAAAAAAACCAAATGTTTTTAAAGAGTAAATGAGTATTTAAGAGAAAACTGTTTTTTTTTTACTTTTTCATTTCGTTTTTTGTGCAGCCAAGATTTTCATGTTTTTTACTACAGTTTCTATTGTAAATCGATAAAAATCGATATCAATCGTTATATCTAATTCATGGCTAATTACTATGGCAACACTTTTAACACTGTTGAAAATCCGGAAATGAATTGTGAACAGTTTATTGTCATAATAATTTTGAAAAAGAATCTGCCATGCAAAACAGCCGCTCCAAAGGCTGTATCGCTCCGAAATTAAAAAGAAAATTTTCTATATAATTTTGATCTTGACGCTTGAGACAATCGTATGCGAAAATTGATCATTCTCCTTTTATGTTTTTGAAGAATTACCGTGTAAATCGATTGGCATAATAGGCCAGGATTTTTTGCAGAGATATGCAGGTATTATTGATTTTTCAAAGAATAAGTTAAGTTTAAAGGAATGTGAAGGCAAGGAAATTTCAATTCCTCTTCAGTTTTATAATTATTCCTTAACTATTGCTCCGCGTTGTGAAGTTACTAAATATTTTCCCGTCAATAGAACGGAAGATTGTGTTGTTTTTGGAAAAGAGTTACAGAAAGGTGTCTTTTTAGCTAACGGAATAGCTACTCCGAGGAATGGGATGATACCCATTAGGATATTAAACACGACCTCCGAAGAAGTTGTATGTAATTTAGAAAACGTAGAAATAGAACCGTTAAATAGTTACGAATATTGTTGTTTTGCGGAAACGGATAGAAGCGTCCAACGGGTTAAGGAATTATTTTTGCTCAAACTCGATTATTTGAATAATGAAGAGAGGTTCAGCATTGAACAAATATGTGCAAAATACCCAGATATTTTCCATTTACCAGGGGATAAATTAACTGTCACAAATGTATATGAACAGTCAATAAGGTTGAAAGATAATGTCACTCCAGTCTACAGGAAACCGTATAGGATACCCTTTGTTCAGAAGAAGGAAGTTGATAGACAGGTAGGTACAGGAAATGCTTAACAATAATATCATAGAAAAATCAGTTAGTGAATGATCTAGTCCTGTTTTAATTGTACCCAAAAAAGCGGACCGTAATGGTGAGAAAAAATGGCGTGTGGTTGTGGACTATAGACAGTTGAATGAAAGGATTCAGGATGATAAATTTCCCTTACCCAATATCAATGACATTCTTGACTCACTTTCAGGTGCTATGTATTTCAGTCATTGCGACTTATCTCAATCATATTATCAGTGTAAATTGAATGAACAAAGTAGGAAGTACACAGCTTTCACAACAGATAAAGGTCAATTTCAAATGCGAAGGCTACCAATGGGTCTTAAGATTAGTCCCAGTGCATTCAGTAGAATGATGGCAGTAGCCATGTCTGGATTAAATTACGATAAATGTTTAATTTATTTAGATGATTTAATTATTTTTGGACGAAATTTAGATGAGCATAACCGAAATCTAATCTCTATTTTTTCACGTTTAAGGGAAGTTAATCTCAAATTAAACCCGTCAAAATGTGAATTTTTAAAGAAACAAATTCTTTACTTAGGTCATATTATTTCATCTGAAGGCATTTCACCCGATCCGGAGAAGGTAGCGGTAATAAAAAATTATCCGCGTCCTTCCAGTAGTGATGAAGTAAAGCGTTTTGTAGCATTTGCAAATTACTATAGAAAATTTATTCCTAACTTTGCTAATATTTCATACCAATGAATAAGTTGTGTAAGCAATGCAATGTCGTGTTTCATTGGACTGATGAATGCGAAAAATCATTTTTGTTATTAAAAGATGATTTAGTGAGTCCCCCCCCCCATTTTAGATTTTCCAGATTTTTCTGACAGCAATACGTTCATATTACAGACAGACAGTTCAGGATTTGCAGTAGGAAGTGAGTTGTGTAATGGAAATGGAAAACCCGTGGCGTATGCAAGAAGATCTTTGGGAAAGAGTGAGTTAAATTATCAAATAATTGAAAAGGAGCTATTAGCTATAGTTTGGTCAGTAAAGTATTTTAGACCATATTTGTATGGAAGAAAGTTTATTGTTAAAACGGATCATCGACCACTTTTATACTTATTTAATATGTCTGATCCCTCAAGTAGATTAACTAAGTTTCGTTTATGTTTAGAGGAATACGATTTTGAGGTCGAATATATAAAAGGAAAAGAAAATGTTTAAGCGGACGCGCTATCGAGAATAGTGATTTCTAGTGATGATTTAAAAACTATGCATGAGAAAACTATATCAGTGATGATGATGACAAGAGCTCAGTGCCGTTTACAGTCAGGAAACTCGGGTATTCACGAAAAAGACTCTACGTTTTGTAGGACTGATCACCCTAGGATCGTTGAAGTTCTTAAAAAACAAGGAAGCGATATTGAGTTAATTCAATCAGGCTTCGATGAGTGGGAAAAGTTGTTACGTAACAAGAAATGTACGAAAATATTTTCAAAGTCGCGTAAATTAATGTATGTGCCAGAAAGCTCGAGTATTTATATAAACTATGATTCTTTATCGACATCATCGCGAGACGAGTTGTCGAAAGAAATAGTTATGTTTTGTATTGAGAAAGGCATTAAGGAAGTGATAATATTGAAAAATCGTTATAACGCGAATATTATTATGAGAATTGCTAAATTTTTAAAGAAGAACAGTAGTTCTTTACATGGTGATTTTAAAGTGTATGTGGTGACTGGTGCACAAAGAGTGGAAGATAAGGATGAAAAAAAGGTTATTGTAGCGGACAACTCGCGTTTCTGAACGTGAATACTAAGAAATCGTATGGTTTAGAACAAAAGTGGTAATAAATAATGTTTAAGTGTTTAAAGAAGTGCCAATAAATAAAGTTTAAGTGTTTCAATAAGTGACAATGAATAATGGTTAAGTTTATTGTAGTCGCTATTCACTAAGAAGTGCTATTGTTTAAAGATAAAAGTAATAAATAATGTTTGGGTTAAGCCATATGTACAATCGATAATAGAATGTAACCATGTAATAATAAAGATGAAATTAGCATGTATTAGCGTGTACCATGCGGTCGGTGCCAAAATAGGACTAAGAAAGGGATGCCGATGTGCCCGATGTAAGAAAGAGCGAGACATATAGAAAACAAAGTAATTCGAGGCGCCAGCATGAGGATCCCAAACCGCGGGGTACCGACACTTGCCGTGGCAATAAATTGTGTGGTAACGCCACTTGTAAATGCCAGATGTGGACACAAAAGACCGTTTGGGGCGCTAGCCCGCGGGTAGAAAAGATATGGGCAAAAAACTCAAGTTAGTTCCCGAGAATTTAATGTAACGCCGATTGGTCTTTGGCTGAGGGAAGGGAGCTTAAGAATCCAATATAAGAACATGACGGAGTGACACAAACAGAGTTGAGGCAAACAACGAGTTGACGAACGAACCAAAGAGTTGACACGTTGAAGTTGAATTGAATTGTTAGATCTCGCATTAGTTAGCTACTGAGTGTTGTAAAGTTAAAGTGTAAGCCATTGTTGTATTGTAGTAGTGTAATTCCTTTATATTAGAGTCCGTGTTTAGTCAGTGCAAGTCGTTTCTATTATCCCAGTATCCCAGTCTCCAAATTATCCACGTCACCTTGTCTCCTTAATCTATTATACAGTCCACTACAGTTATCATGAATGATTTCCATATTTTACCCACAAGTGGTCATGCAGGTATAAGAAGGATGGTTAGTAATATAAAGAAGTATTACTACTGGCCATCTATAGAAAGGGATGTGGTAGATTACGTTCGAAAGTGTAGTAAGTGTCAAAAACAAAAGTTTCACCGAAACACTAAGGAACCAATGACGGTTACAACTACGGCATCGTCATCGTTTGAGAAAATTTATTTAGATATAGTAGGTCCACTCGATAGGGACGATTATGGAAACGTGTACATATTGACTCTCCAATGTGAGCTTACGAAATTCGTGGAAGCGTATCCAATAAAAAATAAGTCAGCAAATGAAGTTGCTAAAGCATTAGCAGAAAATTTTATTTTAAGGTTTGGTGTACCTCAGTGTATCGCTACAGATAGGGGTTCTGAGTTTATTTCAAAAGTAATGAACGTAGAAAACGTTCATAAAACTTTAGGTGCGTATCTGAGAATACAGACGAATAACAACTCATCGTCATGGAGTTCTTGGATTCCATATTGGTGTTTTTCTTACAACACAACAGTACATACTGTCACCAAGTATACGCCTTATGAATTAGTTTTCGGGAAAACTTGTAGATTACCAAGTAATCTTATAAATGGAACCATTGAACCTTTGTATAATTTTGATGATTATCCATTGGAATTTAAATATCGTTTACAGAGAGCTCAAGCGGATGCTAAGAAAAATTTAATAGATTGTAAAATAACAAGGAAAGAATTGTATGATAAAAACATATATCCTGTAACATATAATGAAGGTGATTTAATATTAGTTAAACATGAAACAGGAAGTAAATTGGATTGTGTATATGAAGGACCTTTTGTAGTGATAAAAGATGAATCTCCAAATGTAAAAATTATAAGGAAAAATAAGATAAATGTAATTCATAAGAATAGAACAAAATTGTATTGTGATAGCTAATTATTTTGTTTTAATCACTTGTTCTATTGCTGTAATAAGAGTATATAATTAATGTTGATATGTCAAATGGTAATATTGTTATTTTGATTAATAATTGTAAAGAAAAAAAAATGTAGTTTAACATTTTTATTTTTTTTCTTTTGGAGGGATGATGTGGTGTGATGATAGCATAATATTAGTTATACACGTAGAGATAAGATTAAGTATTGAAGATTTAGTCAGTAATAAGATAAGCTAATAACTAATAGCTTATAACTCTGCATGAGAATGGAACGCGAGGGCATCACTAGGTTTATGAGGCAGTAAATGAAAGCATAATAGCGTTTGCATGGCGAGAAGGAATCGAGGCGTTGGACAAAACTAAATGCAGAAACGGTTGCTAGGCTAATAATAATTACTTGTGACAAACACTTAAACTATGGCCGACGTCTATATAAGTACAAATTAAGTTAAATTAAACAATAACAGTTCACGCAACGCCTACTACTACTACTACTAATTACTATAGGAAAATCTAAACATTATTTTGTCGTAAACAAAGTAAAACTTGAAATAAAAGGCCGTCCGTAATAATGTACCACTTAGCGACAGATCTCGGTTACAATTTATAATAAAAATGTCACTAGCAAAAAAAAAGCATTATAGTACGATATGTGTATAACTCACCCAGTTAGGAATTGTTGAGAACTTGATAAATACTTAAATTGTTATCGGTATTAAGTTTCGGTAGCTTCTTCACAACTTACTTATTACTTAAGTACAAGGCACAGTAAAGAAAGGTGTAACGTCCTAGCGGCAAGTGAGCAGCGAGCGGACTGGCGAGCTGGCGACACTCAGGTTCTAATGGCCGCGCGCCGATGCTAGTGTTGCATACCGGCCGGCCGGAGGAATGCACCGTTACATTCACTATATAGAATTAGTGGTTTGTGTGTAAATATTATTTTTTGTATAAGTTTTATTAATTTTAGTTTTATACTAGTATTAAGTTTTATTTAATGTTATTTATAAGGTAAAAATATTTAGTGTTTAACGCTTCGTTACAGTGTCCAGTCATGCCCAGCTTACAGACCGTGGCTTCCAGGTTAGTGAGAGGAGGAGTAGGGATAGGGGAGCAGTGTAGTGCTTTCCTATAGTAGATGGCAGTGCCGCCGCCCCTTTGGCCGTTAGCTCTGTCATCCCATATAAGGGAGAAGCTGGGAATGGATAGACGTTTGTTATTGGGTCGGAGATGGGTTTCTTAGATTAGCAACAGGTCTATTAATAATAATAATAATAATAATAATAAATATTTATTTCAGACAATATACATACAAATACATGTATTATGTATGTACAGAGGTCCATATCATAAATACCTTACAGACTAACATACATATAACAATATAAAAACTTATAACTACGTGTCACGTTTTCGCGGCGACTGAAGCGCGGGTCCGGTGACCAGTGGGGGTGGTCGACGTCCACGGAACTTCCGAAACACGACCCCTTTCGGCCACAGCTCCTCTCTAATGAAGGTCTCCAGGCGTTGAGTCGGTGCGCGTACCACGAACGAAGTGAAGTTCACCGCGTTACGCGACTCCAACTTCTCGACATACACCCGGAGCTTCGTCTTCACCTTCAAATACTCCACGACGTCGGAGGCCTTCGTGGTGTAGTGAAGGCGGGAGACATATATGTTGGTCACTGGTGTGGCGGGACGCAACAAATGGTTCGCTCCGGTCAGTGCTGTGCCACATTGGTTCCGACAAAGAGGTTTCCTCTTCTTTCGCTCCACTTTGATGAAACCGTCTTTGTCCTGTTGACTGCCTGACACAACACTACGAGGGGGCTCGATGCGGGAGTTCCCGCTTTCCCTCTCAGTCCTCATCTTGGTCCGCTTCTCAGGTTGCTGGCGGCCGGCAGCTGCAGCGTAATCACGTCGAGGCGAAGACGTGACGACAACAGGCGACACCTCGGCGGGGGGAGGGGGGGGGACGGGCGACACATATGTCACCGCTTACGGTTGCAGGGATGGCAGCCGGTGACGAGTCAAGTTTCGCTGACGCAAAACTCGCCGACGAACAATTGCATGCCCCGCGACGCATGTTGATGTTGTTGACCTCCGGTGACCTACTTTCTGCTGAAGTCTTGCGCAACATCGCTACTTCAGCCCGTAGCTCATCGATGGTGTTTTGAGAGGCCTCCAGCTTCAACACCACTTCCGCCATGCTTGCCTTGAGGGTTGTTATGTCCTTCAGGTTTGTCGAACGTGACGGGCGGCAACTTGTTGAGGTTCCTCGCCACGAAAGTCGGCACATCATCGGGATCAGTCACCTTCAGAAGATTGATGACGTCCTGTAGTGCTTTTTCTCCCTTTTCGTCCCTCCTGCGAGACGGCATTCGGTCGATCTGTCCGAGCGACTCAAACAGGAGCGTCTTGGCCTGGCCGATCTCCTCACAGTTGAAGTTAGTCCTGCAGATCTGGATGATACTAACTTCATCCATGGTGTCGATGGCGTGCTGTAGGAACGCCAACACCTCGTTGGCTATGAGTTGGTCGGAACTCATAGCCATTTTACGTGCAGCGCGGTGACGCGCGCAAATCGCGAATATAGAGTAGATATATTCATAGACGCAGTGTGCACATCCGTCAGCGATCGCGTACGAATCGACACTGTATTTCCTTGTTGCGAACAAACTGTCTGATTTTTTAATAGGTTGTTGCGTAGACCGCGCAAGTTGAAGGAGACAAGCGAAATGCCTTTGGGTTTTTATCCGACGGTCTTACCCGACGGGTACCCTTAAGACGGGTAGCAGCGTTTTGTGGTCCTCTACATAACTGTTAGTGGGAGCGGCCGGCTGTGAGGCGCGGGGGACGCGGGAGGGAGCGGGTGCTTTGGGAGGCACGGTTTGGGGCTTCCATGGATTGGAGGAAGGGAGGGGAGGCCCTGGGCGAGCATTGGGGGTCCCTAGTTGAGGAAAATTATCGTCTGTCATTGGCGGTGGAGCCGCCTTTGACTGGGAATCCGTCTTAGGGCCTGTCATTTGCCTTTTGAAAGGTTTCTAGGCCTTGGTACGAGGGGCTTTGGGGCAGCCGCGATAGTTGGCTGGGTGACCGGTTTGGCCGCATAGGACGCAAGCCGGGGGATCGGGGTCATCGCGAGTGCGAGTGCATTCTTTGGTGCTGTGGGGAACGAGGCATTTGACACACCTATATGAGGCTGTGCAGTTGCGGGCCGCATGGCCATAGAGTTGGCAGCGATGGCACTGACCGGGGAATCCCCGTTTGTTTGGGGCTTCGGCAGTGATGCCGTTTAACCCGCATATCGTGCGTTCGACGCGGAAGATATCCTGAGCGGATGGGACATTGATCAAGATAACCAGGGCTAGCGGGTGTGCATTTTATGCACCGCCTCGACCGGGAGGCCTTGGGCTAAGAGGTCGTCGTGAATTGGCCTGTCATTGGCCAGTTCAAAGGGGACGTGGCGGAGGACGGCTTTGACCTTGCGCTCCTCCTCAAGGGAGTGCGAATGGTACTTAATATCGCCATGGGCGAGAAGCCGCGTGAGAGCACGGAAGTCGTCGGTGGTCTGGACGGTAATTTTAATGGATTGGCCCATATTGGTGGCGTGGGTATAATTGATCTTGTTATCGGTGCAAAGGCGGGCCACATGAGTCCATTTGGTTTTGTCGCGGAGGAAGATATTCGGGGGGGGGGGGGGGTCTTTGACGCGCGGGATTCGCGGCTCGCAGCGCGTTGCCGGCTTGGCCGGTTTGCGCTTCGGGAGGTCGACGGTAGGAGGATCCACGGACATGGAAGGTTGGGCCCCCGGCTCAGATGGAGCGGGGAAGGGAGTGTGAGGCAGCGCTGAGGGCGCGGGGCGGGCGGCTTTGCGTTTTTTACGCGAAACGAGTTCAAACCCGGACTCGTCTTCGGTTGGGACGGGGTGGGTGATCGGTCCGGTGACCGTGGCGTTAGACGCCGTGGAGGAGGGTCGCTTGCGATAGCTAGCAACGGAGGCGGAGTCGGACATCATGTCCTCTTCCTGGGATTGGGAGGGGTGGGACTGGGTGGGTGCTGATGACAGCATGGACGGGGTAGTGGAGGCAACCTCGGTCGCGGTGGATGCGGACGCGGAGGATGCGGAGGACGCGGAGGTGGCGGCCTTGAATTTGGCGTAAGCCTTTTTGTCGGCGGGGAGACCTGAGTAGGCCAAAAAGGCCCGGATATGCTCCCACGAGGTTTCCATCTTGAAGATGGGACCTCGTGGAGCGATAACTAATTATGCGACGCAGCGACGACGGGTGGGTATCCCTATTGGATAGTCCGCCAACACCGTCACCCTTGGGAGGCCCCAAGTGCAATGGGATCGGGTCTGCCGGTTTCTCCCACACCAAGAGGTCTGGGAAGCGAACCGGGTCAACGCTGGTTGGTTTCGTTGGTACCGTTAGGTATCCACCATCCCAAAAGCTAAATGGAAAGTACAATAATAAATACAGTACACAATAAAATAAAATGCAAGTAGTAAGCACTTACAATAATCGGGTCGAGTCGAGACAAGCTATGCTGACGCACCACTTGGATCGGAAATAGGCTAGAGCGGTCCGAGCTGTGGGAGCGTACAAGTACGTCCCCACAGTTCGAGCCCCGATCGGTCTGTTTGATCCGCCGCGCAGACCACCGCTGCTTTTATGCCATCCCGGCGCGGCTGGAGCTCAGCGACACACAGCGACGAGAGCCGACGATACACCAAGAACGTCGGCCAGATGGAGGGCGATGAAACGACGACGTTTTCACCTCAACTATTTGATAATTTTCTGATTGGCGAAAATGTAACATATTTAATTGGATAGCAAAAATAATAATAGATTCTATTGGTTATCACAATTGTATCGAGACATATAAATACAGGCAAGGTTGGCTAATAAATTCATTCAGATCTCTGCATCCTACGGATCAACAGCAAGCAGTCTTTCATTCCTTGCGCCATCAAGACCCTCCGATATAGTTAATTGTGGACCAGCACCACCACTATTACATTGGTGACCCCGACGTGACAACGCATCGAGGAAGACCTTCTGATCCAGTTTACACTAGGCCAGCACCACCACTACCACGCTGGTGCTGGCCCGCAAAACAGTGGTGACCCGCAACGAACAACGCACCGAGAAAGACCCGCAACGAATACCGCACCAAGGAAGGCCCACAATGAACAACGCAACGAGGTAGACCCACAACGAACACTGCACCGAAGAGGACGCCTGCCCGAACTACGGAGCAAAATCCCTGCAAGAGCGCTGACCAAGTCATCACACCCTGACCCATCGTGACATCAAACCCGACCAAGGAACGTCGTCACTATGCAGCGTCATGGGCCCAGCCAAGACTGTTACCCAGCTGCTCACCGAGGTAGTTCAAAGGTTACCTATCTACGTCACCGCAAGGACATCGTTATCTCGTAACAATGATCGACAGAACAACGAGATGGCCTGAAGCAATTCCTACCGATGACACATCAGCTGAATCCATCGTGAAAATAATCTATGAAAATTGGATTACTCGTTTTGGTTCACCGAAAACAATCACAACAGATCAAGGAAGAAACTTTGAAAGTAGTATATTCCTCAAACTACTTAAAACAATGGGAGTACAGAAGACACGAACAACGGATACAACCCCCAATCAAACGGTATGGTCCAAGAGCTACTGGCAATTTTTGGGTAGGTATTTGAGGCAAGCTGAAAACTTGTCTGATAGCTCTCCTACTAAACCGCAACTCGGAGCTGCAGACCTGGCTGCTGAGTAGCGGGGCAATATGGACCCCTATAATTTTAAAAATGTTATTTTTTTATTCCAAAAAAAATGTTTGAGGCTATATGCAATTTTTATAATGTTGTAGTTTAATGTTTAAAGAATAGAAAAAAAAATAAGCCAGACGATTTAGTCGGGGCTTTGACATTGCCAGGCGCGTGCAAAATTAAAAAAAAAAAGTTTAAAAAAAGTGTTTGAGGCAACTTGAAATTTTAATAGGGTGTAATTTATAGCTAAAAAATAAGATTCTCAAAAAGACAGATCATTTCGGTGGGGCTTTCTACCCGTCAGGTGATCTAACAAATTAGGGTAAAAAACGGTTTATCTCGATTTCAGGCAAAACTACAAGTCCGATGGAAAAAAGTTTAATGACAAAGTTGTAGGTAATAAAAAGATCTATAATCTTTGTCTTGACACTTTTTTCACATAACCTCAAAATGTATGTGAAAAATTAAAAAAACCAAATTTTTGATTTTTTATTTTTATCTCTTCCAAAAATAATTTTTTTTACACTAAATTTGGTGAAAACCTACCTTTTTTTGTCTCAAACACACTGTAATTTTTTTGATTTAAAATATTTATTTTTGCACCTTATATTGACTTAATATCGAAAAAGCACCCTAATTTTCAATCTGTCTTCAATTCAATCAAAATTTCTTTTTTTCTAAGTCGGTGGGCTTTTTGTTCGTTGAAATCAACTTTCCGATGGTGTTAAAAAAATATATTATGTCGGCATCAGGTAGGCAGGGTGTTTGTATGGGTTTTCACTCGATTCTACTCTGTGTAGCATGTATTTTCATGCAAGTAGGTATTCTTCATCAAACATCCATTGTGGGATTGTTTCATGCCAGGACTTCAGATTAGGATTTCAAATAAAAGACAAGAGTCCGGACCAACACATAAACAACTCATTTATTCACTGATCACTGTCTGGCTCCGTTTTAACGCTCTTTTACTTTGTTTATTTGGTTATTTACGCGGATCTCCGATTCCGACCTGTTTAATTTACTCAGCGATACGCAATATTGATTTATCGATCGAACCACTCGCTCTATCCGCGAATTATGTGATAGCACGTTTTATTAGAACTTTATTCACTTTCAGCGATTACTCGCCGGTTCTTCGGTTCTTAGCGACCGCGACGCGCGACTGCGTCCATCTCCATTCAACTACGCGACCATGGTCGCCTGTCGCGGGGCGACCCCTAGATTTCGTTGTCGTCGTGTTCGTTGTCGTTCTGTTGCAGTACGATATGTCGGACAATTTATCCGCAGCAAAGTAAAAGTTATCCATCAGCTATTGGTGGATGAAGATGATGATATTCTTATTATGTTATTATCTATGCCTCCGAAAAAAAGGAAGAAGATTGACTCAATTTTCACATCACCAGAAGTTGAGGGTTGCTTTCAAATACTCATAAAACGACATTTAAATTATAAATAAAGAAAAGTTCAGAAAATATTGTAGGTAAGTCATAAACAGTTTGATTTTGTAAACAGATTAATAAATAAAGACATCAGACCAAGAAGAAATGGCACATCAGTAACACGGCACTGCCTATTCAGTGGATGAGACGCGTGGAGCCGCGCGGTCGCGGGTCGTGGTCGCTAAGAACCGAATGCTTTATAACTTCTCCCGAGAATTCCTTTTATGTGGAACGATATCTTAATGAACTGCATTTTGACAGATCACGCGTTGATCAATGGATCGGGAGTCCCGATCCATTGATAAACAATACCATCGATTAACGCGTATCACAGATTAATTCGTACCATCGATTTACCATCTCCGACATATATTCGAGTATTACTATGGTAAATTTTCAGAAAATGCGCCTTTACTGCGACTAAATCAGGCACATTTTGCACATTTCTGAGAAAATTTACCATAGTAATGTATATTTTTTACACCATCAGAAAGTCGAAATGTCAACGATAAAAAGTTCACCGACTTAAAAAAAAGAAATTTTGATTGAATACTTAGATTAAAAATTAGGGTGCTTTTTCGATATTAAGTCAATATAAGGTGCAAAAATAAATATTTTAAATCAAAAAAATTACAGTGTGTTTGAGACAAAAAAAGGTAGGTTTTCACCAAATTTAGTGAAAAAAAAATTATTTTTGGAAGAGATAAAAATAAAAAATCAAAAATTTGGTTTTTTTAATTTTTCACATACATTTTGAGGTTATGTGAAAAAAGTGTCAAAACAAAGATTATAGATCTTTTTATTACCTACAACTTTGTCATTAAATTTTTTTCAATCGGACTTGTAGTTTTGCCTGAAATCGAGATAAACCGTTTTTTACCCTAATTTGTTAGATCACCTGGCGGGTAGAAAGCCCCACCGAAATGATCTGTCTTTTTGAGAATCTTATTTTTTAGCTATAAATTACACTCTATTAAAATTTCAAGTTGCCTCAAACACTTTTTTTAAACTTTTTTTTTTAATTTTTGCACGCGCCTGGCAATGTCAAAGCCCCGACTAAATCGTCTGGCTTATTTTTTTTTCTATTCTTTAAACATTAAACTACAACATTATAAAAATTGCATATAGCCTCAAACATTTTTTTTGGAATAAAAAAATAACATTTTTAAAATTATAGGGGTCCATATTGCCCCGCTACTCAGCAGCCAGGTCTGCAGCTCCGAGTTGCGGTTTAGTAGGAGAGCTATCAGACAAGTTTTCAGCTTGCCTCAAATACCTACCCAAAAATTGCCAGTAGCTCTCAATCTAGTATAGTCGAACGATGGCATCGTACACCGAAGAGCGCACTCAAAACTCGTCTATCTCAACATACAAAGTGGATTGATGAGTTACCTACATTTGATTGATGAGTTACCTATTGGGACTACGAGCAACGCCGCGTGCAGACACTAGTCTTAGCGCTGCTCAGCTAACCTACGGCCACAGCATAAGACTACCATGTGATTTCTTCACTTCAACATCATCAAGCAACGAAGAAATGAATTACGATTTTGTTACTCAACTTCAAGAAACAATCAAGAAAGTCTTACCGTCGCAACGCACATCATCGCATAGAAATAACAAACCAGTATTCATTCATCAAGATTTGAAAACATGCAAGCAAGTTTTTGTAAGAAACGACGCCGTCAGGAAACAATTCCAACCTACCTACACAGTTTTTTTTCCCCCCCTTCCACGACAGGGAGGCGGTGAATGCTCATAGCATACCAACGTAGCCGGCTGCGTTGGTTATGTGGGACTTTTACCCACTAAACACCGCCTGAAGAAACATAAATGGGGATGGCTCTAGCCCTGTGGCTTTAAAGCCTCCATTGAAAGCGACCTCGCCCGGAAAGACGAGGCGCAAGCGGCGCCCCCTAGGGAGCAACCGCAAGGAGTTTAACTAATACAGATTAGAGATTAGATGGGTTGATAGCGCTATCATAGGGATGAGCGCTATCTGAACGATTTGAGTCTAACTGTTTGAAGGCCTCCAAGAGGCGCTCCAGATCTACAGTGAGTTTATCGGGGGGTCCAGTAGGACGTTTTTGGGCCGTCGGACTCTGTGCCGACTCTCTGGAGGGGGGGTGTAGTCCGCCGCCTCCCTAATTAACGGGTTAGAATGTTCCTCTGAGGATTTGAAGAATCTCTAAGAGAAGTGTTTAAAAACTTGTTGGATGGTCGGGAGTTCGAGATCGCGGTGCAAATCTGCATTTCTCACGTACCAAGGTGCGCCAGTTGCTCTACGAGTAAGTAAATTTTGGACAATTTGGATTTTGTACAGTAGTTTGGGGTCCGCGTGTGCAAATACAGGGGCGGCGTAAGTCATTACCGGTCGGATGCAAACCTTATAGAGTGTTCGCTTATTATTGAGTGACATTTTACTGTGCCTTCCCAGCATACCGTTAAGTCGGCTCATATAATAACGGGCTGTTCCAGTCACCTTCCTAACATGGGATCTAAAGGTGAGTCTGGAATCGAGGGTGACTCCTAAGTACTTGGTTTCGGAACGCCAAGGTATAGGCGTACCCGAAAATCTGACGGGGGGATCATCGGGGCCACGTCTGCGCTTGAATGAGAAGCGGACGGCGGAGCTTTTGTCTGGATTGACCTCGATGTACCTACACAGTATAAAGATCATATCTTTATACTGAGCTACCTACGACGGGCCTTATAATGTCTTAGAGCGAGATAGCAAGACTTTTAAATTACAAATGCCCGGGAGAAAATCAACGGTTATATCAATCGACCGACTGAAGCCTGCCTATATTATCAATGAGGATGTGGAAGAATCATCATCATCATCACCTCAACCACCAGCGAGGAAGCTTGAAAACCCATCATCTGCAACATCAGCCCAGATGAAACCTATCATGAAGACTACAAGATATCGCACCTTTAGGTTGAAAATGACACAATTCAAAAATATCAAAAATCGAGTTATCGTCATAAAATGACTCAAAATGAAATTCTTAGTCTAACAATAATTCAAACATAGCCATATTCAAATGGGAACAGGACAAAACTGTTATATCCGTCTCTTTTCTTACGTGGCGAAATGCGGCCCCGTGTCGGGGGGGAAGCGACTCTGTTAGTGTTGTGTTCTCACTGCTGAATGCAGGACGTCGCGCAGTCAGCCGAGTAGTGACCTTAAGCTTATAAGGTCGTTTTCATTACGAAGCAAACGGTAAGTTCTTTTTGTATTTTTAGTATAGAAACGACCAATTTAGCTTTACGATTGTTTTCCTCCTATTTATAAGGTAATATTAGTGACTTATGCAGGTTTGTGGCATTTTAATATTGAAGACACTTATAATTCTAATAACCTATTTATGTTTGTGTCGTATTAATAATAAATTATGAAGAGTGTTTTGGGACCAAATTTGACCAATTAGAAGTCAAGTCGTTTTATTATTTATCAACGTATTATTGTTTGTCTCATTGATAATTAAGTCATTTATGTTTTTTTTTCTAGATAAAAAATAAGACGCATTGGTTAATGTGTCACTATACAATTAATGAGCCAGAAAGTTTTTAAAGTAAAGGTCAAAAATAAAGTTTACAAAAATGAAAAGAAGGAGGGACATTATAATGGTTAATGCATTAAATTTTTTTTTTAATTCTAAAGAAAACGAACCTGAGGTATGAACTATTGAAAAATACTTTATTGAGCTATAGTTAACGTGTATGTTAGTTTATACTGATAATAATTAACAACATTTATTTTTACCTTACATCAGGAACCGTCGGCTAGTAAAACCAACAACCAGAAAGAAAACTTAAATCCGAATGCAATAATAAACGGTGGCAATATTACTAACATTGATCAGAGTGAACAAGTAAGTCTAAAATTATATCAATTTTCAATGTAGCAAAACAAATATACAAACCAAAGAAAACTATCGTAAATTTTATGATTTCAGAAATCTCCAATCAGCAATAATGAGATAGAGAACTTATCTTTGAATTCCTCGTCGTTCATTGAAAACTCACCACAGTATACAGAGACTAATTGCAGCAACATTTATAACTATATACATAATATAGAAATGGTAAGTTTAACTACCATGTTTAATTGTCAAATATTTATTCTCCTAGATCAAAAGATCGTAACTTACCTAGTGCTTTGTTTCTGTTTCAATAGCGGAATGACACTTCAGACAATGAGTCAATTCTTAATCGAGACATACTCGCCAGAAGACCTATTCAGGAAAAAAGAGTATCTAATTCATCTCGTTCACGTTCCAACTCTTCAAGTTCAAGCTCCTCAAGTTCCAGCTCCTCAAGTTCAAGTTCATCCGCTTCGAGTAACACACAAAATATGAAATCGAACGAAATTACCTCTCAGATTAATGCCGATAGTGCAAGTACCAGCCAATTAGCTACAAGAAGTGGTAGATCTATCCCGAAGTCTAATTATTGTGTATCACCTATTAATAATCTTGAAAGTGACCCTGACTTAAGCGATGATGACCCCACATTTCAAGACCCCAATGAAATTTCAACTCATCCTAGAAGTTTGTCCTCTTCTTCGACAGACTCTATTTTACAACCTGAAACACCCCAACGTGAAATACGACAACCTAACACAAGTAACGCCAATGATTCGAACGTAACTGAAAGAAATTCAAAAAGAAAAAGGCAACGTAATCCCGCATCGTGGAAACAAAATATTAAAAATGTGGTGTCGTGGGACACCAGGTAGGAACGAAGTTCCTTCGGCTAATGAAGGCAACGGCGAACGAAAAGAAAGAGGGATAAAAAAATAAAAATTAAATGTGGCACTCGGTGACTGCCGCGGTAAAGCTATTGCCTAGCATTTTTTATCAACCTATGCAATTATAAAAATTAGATGAATAAATCTTGGATTGCCGCCATCTTGGATTTCTATTTTGAGAGCACCATCGACTTCAACACTCTCGAAAACCATGAAAACGATACCCATGACGAAAAGTTGATAATTTCGCGCAGCCGCCATCTTGGATTTCTATTTTGACAGCACTATCGGCTTCACCACCCTCGAAAACCATGAAAACGATACCCATGACGAAAAGTTGATAATTTCGCGCAGCCGCCATCTTGGATTTCTATTTTGACAGCACTATCGGCTTCACCACCCTCGAAAACCATGAAAACGATGCCCATGACGAAAAGTTGATAATTTCGCGCAGCCGCCATCTTGGATTTCTATTTTGACAGCACTATCGGCTTCAACACCCTCGAAAACCATGAAAACGATACCCATGACGAAAAGTTGTTAATTTCGCGCAGCCGCCATCTTGGATTTCTATTTTGACAGCACTATCGGCTTCACCATCCTCGAAAACCATGAAAACGATACCCATGACGAAAAGTTGATAATTTCGCGCAGCCGCCATCTTGGATTTCTATTTTGACAGCACTATCGGCTTCACCACCCTCGAAAACCATGAAAACGATACCCATGACGAAAAGTTGATAATTTCGCGCAGCCGCCATCTTGGATTTCTATTTTGACAGCACTATCGGCTTCACCACCTTCGAAAACCATGAAAACGATACCCATGACGAAAAGTTGATAATTTCGCGCAGCCGCCATCTTGGATTTCTATTTTACAGCACTATCGGCTTCACCACCCTCGAAAACCATGAAAACGATACCCATGACGAAAAGTTGATAATTTCGCGCAGCCGCCATCTTGGATTTCTATTTTGACAGCACTATCGGCTTCACCACCCTCGAAAACCATGAAAACGATACCCATGACGAAAAGTTGATAATTTCGCGCAGCCGCCATCTTGGATTTCTATTTTGACGGAATTATCGGCTTTAGAACCCTCGAAAACCATGAAAAATCATTTATTTATTTATTTTATTTATTTCATTATTTCGTTACGGAATTTCTGGATTCGGTCCCCACGCTCAAGGCCCGCGTTAAAAGCTATGCAATAGCTTAAAAAAAAAAGGTATTATACACTACTCGCTTGTGTATGCGACTGTCGCGCATGCGCACGTCTCATTCAACGCTTTTATTCCACGCATTTTTTTTCTTACGGTTTTACTATCACATATTTTTCAGTTCGGTCGCCGTAGCAAAACCTATCCCCTCCAAGCCTGCCGTAAGGAACTTCGTTCCAATAAGGCATTGCGCAACACTGGGAAATCTTACAAGTCCATATCAAAATCTAGGAAAGAATTTCCAGCCCGTGGCATGAAAAACCCATGCGCTCCATGTCGATTAAAGTGCCCCGACCAAATTAATACAGTCCAAAGGACTGCAATTTTTGAATCGTATTGGAAACTTGCAAACATGGAACTTAAAAGAGCCTTCATCAGTTCTTGCATGATTGAAGTCAAACCAAAATATAAATACACCAATGCTGAAAAGCCCAGATCACCGAATCATGCTTTTTTCTTTACAGTAGACAATCAGAAAATTCGAGTTTGTAAAACGTTTTTTATAAATACTTTAGATATAACAGAAAGACAGATAAGAACTACAAAAGAAAAAACCAATGAAAATGGATTTATAGCCGAAGATCAAAGAGGAAAGCATACAAATAGAATTTTAGAAGAACAATAGAATTGACGAGACTATTATAAAAGATATTGAAAACCATATAAATTCAATCCCGAGGGTAGAATCACATTACTTAAGGGCATCCACAACTAGACAGTTCATCGAAGGAGGCAGGACTATAAAAGATCTTTGGAGAGACTTCACAGCAGCAAGAGATTCCAATAAGCCCAAAGTAGACTACTGGCTATACAATCAAATTTTTAACAACAATTTCAACTTGGGATTCTTTCAGCCTAAAAAAGATCGATGTGATCTATGTTTGGAGTACGAAATGGCATCTGTAGATCACAAAGCGAAGCTGAAGGAAAAATTCGATAGCCATTTAAAAGAGAAAGACCTCTGTCGCCTTGAAAAAAAGAACGACTGTAGAAACATTGGTGAAGGAAATATATGTACCGTATATGATTTGCAAGCAGTAATGCAATGCCCTTTGGGCGACTCAAGTTCTTTTTATTACATATCGAAACTCAACTGCTTAAATTTTACTATGGCTGAGCTGGCTCAAAAGTCCGACAAGAAAACAAATAAAAACCAAAGGACAGGAAAGGAAATTGAAGGGAATCAGGAAGAAGTAACTGTAGGCGCCTATGGGGATGTATATAATTATTTTTGGGATGAAACGCAAGGGAAAAGGGGGGCAAACGAAATAGGATTGTGTATATTTGAGTATTTGAAAACAGTCAGTGAAAAATATCCTGATAAACAACTGAATATCATTTTTTATTCTGATAATTGCGGTGGGCAAAACAAAAACAGATTTATTGCATGCCTATACTCATATATTGTGTCCAACTTTCCAAATATAATGAGTATAACTCACAAATTTCTCATTCGAGGTCACACACAGAATGAGGGTGACAACGTACACAGCTTAATTGAAAAGGAGGTGAAAAGAAACCTTAAATCTGGACCAATTTATATATCTCATCAGTATGTTGCCCTGATTAAAAGTGCCAAGAAGTCTGGAAAGCCTTTCAAGGTCTTGGAGTTAAATTATGACCATTTTATCGATTTGAAATCTTTATAAGATCAGTGGGGTTATAATTTTAATGAAGATGATGAGCGCAACACGGTGTCTTGGAACGATATTAAGGTACTAAGATTCTTAAAAGACGAACCTTTCGTGTTTTTATTCAAAACATCTTATACGCAAGAAAGTTTTAAGCGTGTGAATATGCAAAACAAGAGAAAACGAATGCCTAATTTTGAAGATGTTTCAATCCCGAAAGCATACACAAATAAAACAAAATTAAGTGAAAATAAAAGGAAGGGGCTAAGCGAATTGCTACGGAAAAATTTAATACCCGGTTTTTATATAGATTATTACAAATGTTTATTAGATCATTAAGATGGCTGTCTGATGTAGGATAGAAAGTTCCTTATAACCATTTAAGAAAAACATGTTTCGATTTACTTTTTGTTGCAAATTTGCTTTGATTTGAGTTTTTTTATGTACTATAATTTTTTTTATGGAATTTAGGTAGCAAACGAGCATGCAGCACCACCTTCCGCTGCCGCCTATGACTACTGCGACCGACTTAGAACAAGACTCAAATGGGGACTGGGATAGTTAGTCCGGTTAGGTGACGGCGTTAGAACATTAGCTGGTTAGTTTGTTAGTATAAGGACTGGGACAGGGACTGTTAGTGAATGTTAGTCTTGTTTGTTGTTGTTAGTAATAGTCCAGTTAGTAATTGTTACTAAAAGTCTCTTTATAATTCGGCCACAGATGTGTTGCTACCCTTGAGGACTGAGATGGTGGTGATAAAACAATTATTACACGGTAGAAATGGTACCAAGTACCTTGGCGGGTGGTAGTACTACCCCGGGCGAATTCTAGGCTCTACTCTACCTACATAAATAGTACGACGTACATACTTACATCCGTACTATAATATTTTTTCTAAGAAATTTCCTAATGAACAAAGATCTCTACCTATTTTTAAGAGTTTGTTATCCATTGCTAGCACTTTGACTTAATGTTTTTACGGATAACGTTTTGTACTAAGATACTTTTCTAGTGAAAAAAGATCTCTTATTTCTTTTTAATTATTATTGTTGATTTATCTTTTGAGAATTTTTGAAGTTATACTTCTTTAGGCGCGTTATGAAAAAATGATGAGAGTGAAATTTTAATATGTAAAGTTGGCTGCGACACCTAAATTTAACAGCATGAAGTTAGTTCTAGGTGGTATGAAAATTGATAACTATGTTCAAGTTGTATATTCTAGTATTTTTTAGTTTGATTTGATACACATATAATTTATTTAATTGCAATATCACAGTTCATAAATTATAACTATTTAAAGATAATTTAGAATGAAAATACTACATTGATTGTTTTATTCGAAGCGGGTTTTAAGCACAGCGCCATCTAGGGGTGAACCTTCCTAACTTAAAGAATAAGAACGCCATCGGCCTAGCGCCATCTAGTAAATAATAGTAGAATAATAGAACTCGTTAGTATGGATTAAGTAGATAGTTGGCGGTATATTAATAATAGATACAAATAAAATAATAATAATATTTCTCATTATATTATTATAATAAATGAAATTTTTGAAAAGATTTTTATCTTGTTACGCCAAAGAAGTATAACTTCTAAAGCGTGTGCATAAGTACACACACATTAATTTTTATAGATACTATGTCCGTATTTAATTACTAACAACAGATTTTTAATATTTTATCTTTCCATAATCCTCAAGTCAGATGCGCAGCAACTGTCAAAGTCATAACATTATAATGTTAGTTCTAATTATTACAAGTAATTAATTTTATGGACTATCCCGTAGCTTGGTTTGTAATGGCCTGCAAAGCGACGGGTCCCGGGTTCGATTCTCGGCCGGGGCAGATATTTATGAGGCAGTTAAATGTTTGTTTATTACAGATTTATTATTATGTTTACTAAGAAGAGTTCCTAATGAACAAAGATCTCGATTTATTATTGTAAGTTTATTGTAAGTTACTCCTAAAGGATTATACTTTTAAAGGATTATAATGGTTTTTATAAATCATAAAGACTATTATTTATCTATGACCATGTTAATTTAAGTTCCTATCGAAAACATTCTGTTTATAAAATAAAAAATATATAAAAAATTATTTGGTCTTAAATGACGCATTACCCACTCTGGTATCCCATCATTTGTTATTTATAAGGAAAAAACAGACACAAACCATAAAACGTAAATAAACATCATTATATTGTCACAACGAAACAGACTTAACACTTAAATATGCACATTTAAGACATTATTTTTGGACAAAAAAGACATATCTCCTAAACGGTCAAATTTTTTTCATCTTTTTCGGACGTAAAATGACAGACATAATAAAATACTTTTATTCTATATTATTCTATTTAAAAAATATGCTTTTTTTGTTACACAATCATAGCTGAATTTATTTTTTATAATATGCAGCACAAATATAGCCACTGACTTAAATAATCATGAAATAATAGACAAAAGATTGAGGAGGTGTCAAATTTTTCGAACTTTCTTTTACGTTTTCCCAAAAAGTTGCTTTTTTGAGTTACGTCGTTTTCATCCTAAAGGTGCGATATGGACGAGTCGTCAAGCCTCCAGTACGCTTTCGCCAGGGGGAGAGTGATATAGCAGCCATAGTATTACCCTGCTACTATATCGCAGAAGGCAATGGTCCACAGAAAATAAGTATTCGCTAACTACCCCCGGCTACAGAGACACTGCGCGCTGCAGATATTGCGCCGAGACAATGTGACGTCTTGTCTAGAAACAAGAGACAGCTGCATATAATCTGCAGCGACGCATGTCTTCCTCCGTCCGTTGGTTCGCCCATCTTCGTCCTCGGGCCGAGTTCTTCACCGCTGCAGTCGCTTCTTCTTGCTATCCCGGTGATGTGTTCCTCGCCGCCGCCGCTCGCCGAATGCGATCTGCCGCTCGCTCGTCTTCACACCGCCCTGTTGGACGTGCGGATCCCTCGGGACTATGTGTCCCCTTTGGGGGGTAGCTATCGCGGCCCGTCAATACGAGCCGGTCTTTGGGTTGGGCCCTAGGGCCCTGGGTTTTTCCGAGTTCTTAATTTGTTGGTCATGTCCATGGGGGGCGGCCTGTGTGGCCGCGGCGTCAGTCCGGGAGGGGGGTTCTTCACATCGCCCGGGCGATCAGGCCCTACCGGGTGGAACCCGCTTGTGGGAAGCCCAGCAGGAGTCGATCAGCGACCGGGCGACGGCTTATGAAGCCCCAGAGTCTTCAGCGGGCTCTTCCCGCGCAACCAGCAAGTCGCGCGGGAAGGCCTTGCCGTCGGGTGGTCGGGCGTGGAGCGGCGCTAGGTCCCGCAGGTGCGGGAACCGCGACGCGTCGACACGCCCGAACATGTTGCGTGCCAGTCGCTCGATGAAGTCATCCAGGCTCTCGACTCGTAAGTCCCTCTGAATGACGGCATTCCTCACGTACCTCAGCGCATCGACCAGACGGCGCAGCGCGATCGCCTGCAGCGAGCGCATCTTCTTGCGTTGAGATTCGCTGACGAGCGCGTACCACGCCGGCGCCGCGTACGTGAGGCGGGGTCTGATGTACGTCTTGTAGACCCCGAGCTTGACCCTCAGAGGGAGGCTCGAGGAGAGCACTGGGGAAAGGACTGCCATCGCAGCTCTGGCATTCGCGACGGCATTCTTCACCTGGGGCTTCATGGTAATCTGTTGGTCGATTGTGATCCCCAAGTACTTGGCCTGTGGGGACCACTGAATATCCGAGTCGAGAAGCTTCAGAGTAGGGGTCCGCGCGCCGAGGGGACCTATCCTCACGGCCTGCGTCTTCCCTACGTTCACCGTCTCCACGTTGCGAGCCAATACGGGCATCTAACGCACGCTGCATCTTGACGACGGCATGGGGCATGTTGAGTGATGTGGTGATATACGCCACGTCGTCGGCATACAGGGCGAGCGACGCCCCCCCTGCCGCCGGGATGTCGTCGGTGTAGCAGGCGTAGCAGACCGGGGACAGACAACTCCCCTGCGGGACTCCGGCTGCGATGGGACGCTCCGTAGATTGGGCGTCCTCCACTGCTACTCTGAAGCTTCTATTTTCGAGGAAGCTGGAGATCACCTTGACGGCACGCCGGAGCGCCGACGACTGCGAGATCTTGTAGAGCAAGCCGTCGTGCCAAACACGGTCGAACGCCTTTTCCATGTCGAGGAATACTGTACACACGCGTTCTCTCTTATTCAGAGCCGCGGTAATGGTGTGCAGCACCCTCGACAACTGAAGAGTCGTGCTGTGTTCCGGCCGGAACCCGAATTGCTCCGGTCGTGGAGCAACATGCGGCGCTATGTGTTGCAGCAGGAGCTTTTCGAACACCTTGGACAGGGTGGGAAGCAGGGTGATGGGCCTGTGGTGTCATGATAGCATAATATTAGTTATACACGTAGAGATAAGATTAAGTATTGAAGATTTAGTCAGTAATAAGATAAGCTAATAACCAGTAGATTAACACGTAGTTGGTAGTATATAAGATAGCTTTACACCTAAGAAATATACTCAGTTCTTACCGAGAACTCTTGTGTCTGTTACTGCTCATGGGGTTACCCTAACCCCTGGGCGAGCTCCTACCGCCTCTCCATGGGGTCCTGACGGGTCTAGCTTATAACCACACAACATGGCGACCCTAACGTGCGCCCCACATCACATGGCGACCCTGATATGGTCCCCACATCACATGGCGACCCTAGCCAACGAGCCCGGACGGCGTTGATACCTACCGAAGATACTGGACGGCAGCGAGAAATGGCCAAAGAAACCCGGTGTATGAACCCAAACGGCGCGGCGTATGGAAAACTAAAGAAACATGGGACAAGAGGCGCGTTTCAAGAATCACGGATTATCACGGACCGCAGTTGGCGAACCATGAGGAATTGGCAACGGTACAAGGACAAAGCAAGAGGGTTGGAGCCCTCTGAGCCTCCTCTGAAGCGGACATCCCCAACAACGCGATCTACATGTAGCAGCGGCCGCAGCCAGCATCATCGTGCACGTGCAGCATTGTGAGTCAGTTATATTGTTTTATTTTTTTGTTATGGCCAATTTGTATTTTAATATGGGAGTTTGGATGTTTAGAGAATTTATGTTGTTATGTTGAGAAATTATGTTGATAAATTAAGCATAGCATGAGCACTCTGCAACGTAATAGTAAAGGCGCGTAATTTTATTTTTATATTTTTGTTGCGATATTAGCTTCATTGGTACAGAGTTAACGCGAATAATAAGTAAAAATGGCGTCGTAAAAATTTTCTTTGAAGACAGCGGTTAGCTTGCTTCCGAAAATGAACGGAAACGAGCAAGTAACCCAAGATTTGATAGACGCAATTGAGCTGTATGATTCAGTGTTAGGCTCAAATGATAGCGACCTTTTAATTAAATTCGTGCTTGCCACACGACTTAGTCAAGGAGCTAAAATACGGTTGTCGTCGAGTTATGCCTCCGTAACTAGCCTTATAGCAGATATGAAAAAACATTTGCTTACGACTAAATCTGATGTCGCTATTCAAGCTAAACTTGCTCGCGTTCGACAAAACAATAAATCTATTAATGATTTCGGAGCGGAAATTGAAAAATTAATGATAGATTTGACTGTTGCTCAAGCAGGAGAAAACCAAGAAGCGTTAAAAATTTTGCGTCCTTTAAATGAAAAATATGCGGTAAAGATATTCGCGGACGGTAATCAGCGCCTAGGTACTATCGTAACTGCTCGGAATTTAACTTCATTAAAAGATGCAATCAGAGTGGCTGAAGACGAAAATTGTGCTTCGTCGGGATCACAATGCATGGCATTTCAAAGGCATTATAAACCGATCAAAAATTTGAGAAATAATATGAATCGGTATAGCCATATAAACTCGCAAAATAAATCAGCTGTTAATCGTACGTGCCGAGAAGATAAAAATGCAAACGCATGGCATTCCAGTAACATGCACGGTCGTGCTATTAGAAATAATGCTTATCGTAGTGCGCGTAGTCAGCGAAACCAACGACATGTAGCGTATATTCAGCAAAAGTCGGTTGACCGTGACTTAGATGGAATATCAAGTTCACGATATAATAATTGTAAAGAAGTTAATACAGGTCAGTTTTTGAAGGCTAATCATATTCTTACGTGCAATAGTATTAATTGGGTTAATTTTGTAGTTAATAATAAAACTTTTGAGTGGTTATTGGATACCGGAGCGTCATTATCGGCGGTAAAGAAAAGTTTTTTTGAGACGAATGCGTTATATTATAAAATAATTAAGGATGAATTGGTAATTAATGGAGTTGGTGGTAAATTAAGAGCAATAGGTTACGTAAATTTAAAGTTACAAACTGAACGATGTTTGAAGATTTACCGTGTAAATCGATTGGCATACTTGGCCAGGATTTTTTGCAGAAATATGCAGGTATTATTGATTTTTCGAAGAATAAGGTAATTTTAAAGGAATGTGAAGGCAAGGAAATTTCAATATCTCTTCAGTTTTATAATTATTCCTTAACTATTGCTCCGCGTTGTGAAGTTATTAAATATTTTCCCGTCAATAGAACGGAAGATTGTGTTGTTTTTAGAAAAGAGTTACAGAAAGGTGTCTTTTTAGCTAACGGAATAGCTACTCCTAGGAATGGGATGATACCCATTAGGATATTAAACACGACCTCCGAAGAAGTTGTATGTAATTTAGAAAACGTAGAAATAGAACCGTTGAATAGTTACGAATATTGTTGTTTTGCGGAAACGGTTAGAAGCGTCCAACGGGTTAAGGAAATATTTTCTTTGCTTAAACTCGATTATTTGAATAATGAAGAGAGGTTAAGCATTGAACAAATATGTGCAAAATACCCAGATATTTTCCATTTACCACGGGATAAATTAACTGTCACAAATGTATATGAACAGTCAATAAGGTTGAAAGATAATGTCACTCCAGTGTACAGAAAACCATATAGGATACCGTTTGTTCAAAAGAAGGAAGTTGATAGACAGGTACAGGAAATGCTTAACAATAATATCATAGAAAAATCAGTTAGTGAATGGTCTAGTCCTGTTTTAATTGTGCCCAAAAAAGCCGACCGTAATGGTGAGAAAAAATGGCGTGTGGTTGTGGATTACAGACAGTTGAATGAAAGGATTCAGGATGATAAATTTCCCTTACCCAATATCAATGAAATTCTTGACTCACTTTCAGGTGTTCTATGTATTTCAGTCATTGCGACTTCATATTATCTCTTATTCGACTTCATATGATCTCAATCATATTATCAGTGTAAATTGAATGAACAAAGTAGGAAGTTCACAGCTTTCACAACAGATAAAGGTCAATTTCAAATGCGAAGGCTACCAATGGGTCTTAAGATTAGTCCCAGTGTATTCAGTAGAATGATGACAGTAGCCATGTCTGGATTAAATTATGATAAATGTTTAATTTATTTAGATGACTTAATTATTTTTGGACGAAATTTGGATGAGCATAACCGAAATCTTATGACTATTTTTTCACGTTTAAGGAAAGTTAATCTCAAATTAAACCCGTCAAAATATGAATTTTAAAAAAAACAAATTCTTTACTTAGGTCATATTATTTCATCTGAAGGCATTTCACGCGATCCAGAGAAGGTAGCGGTAATAAAAAATTATCCGCGTCCTTCCAGTAGTGATGAAGTAAAGCGTTTTGTAGCATTTGCAAATTACTATAGAAAATTTATTCCTAACTTTGCTAGTATTGTCATACCCATGAATAAGTTGTGTAAGCAGAATGTCGTGTTTGATTGGACTGAAGACTGTGAAAAATCATTTTTATTATTAAAAGATGCTTTGGTGAGTGCCCCCATTTTAGATTTTCCAGATTTTTCTGACAGCAATACGTTCATATTACAGACAGACAGTTCAGGATTTGCAGTAGGAAGTGTGTTGTGTAATGGGAATGGAAAACCCGTGGCGTATGCAAGTAGATCTTTGGGAAAGAGTGAGTTAAATTATCCAATAATTGAAAAGGAGTTGTTAGCTATAGTTTGGTCAGTAAAGTATTTTAGACCGTATTTGTATGTAAGGAAGTTTATTGTTAAAACGGATCATCGACCACTTTTATACTTGTTTAATATGTCTGATCCCTCAAGTAGATTAACTAAGTTTCGTTTATGTTTAGAGGAAAAGAAAATGTTTTAGCGGACGCGCTATCGAGAATAGTGATTTCTAGTGATGATTTGAAAACTATGCATGAGAAAACTATATCAGTGATGACACGAGCTCAGTGCCGTTTACAGTCAGGAAACTCGGGTATTCACGAAAAAGACTCTACGGTTTGTAGGACTGATCACCCTAGGATCGTTGAAGTTCTTAAAAAACAAGGAAGCGATATTGAGTTAATTCAATCAGGCTTCGATGAGTGGGAGAAGTTGTTACGTAACAAGAAATGTACGAAAATATTTTCAAAGTCGCGTAAATTAATGTATGTGCCAGAAAGCTCGAGTATTTATATAAACTATGATTCTTTATCGACATCATCGCGAGACGAGTTGTCGAAAGAAATAGTTATGTTTTGTATTGAGAAAGGCATTAAGGAAGTGATAATATTGAAAAATCGTTATAACGCGAATATTACATATTATGAGAATTGCTAAATTTTTAAAGAAGAACAGTAGTTCTTTACATGGTGATTTTAAAGTGTGTGTGGTGACTGGTGCACAAAGAGTGGAAGATAAGGATGAAAAAAAGGTTATCATGAATGATTTCCATATTTTACCCACAAGTGGTCATGCAGGTATAAGAAGGATGGTTAGTAATATAAAGAAGTATTACTACTTGCCATCTATTGAAAGGGGTGTGGTAGATTACGTTCGAAAGTGTAGTAAGTGTCAAAAACAAAAGTTTCACCGAAACACTAAGGAACCAATGAAGGTTACAACTACGGCATCGTCATCGTTTGAGAAAATTTATTTAGATATAGTGGGTCCACTCGATAGGGACGATTATGGAAACGTGTACGTGGACTTCTGATCAAAAAAACGCGACAAGTCGTTTTGGCAGTCCTCTCTTGTGGTTAACCTGACACTGCCTAAATAATTCTGTAGAGACCGAAACAGCTAGAAATCTGAAGGTGCAAGGTCAGGGCTATATGCCGGATGCATTAACAACTCCCAGCCAAACTCTCTTAATTTTTGCTGAGTGGCTAAAGATGTGTGTGGTCCAGCGTTATCGTGATGAAAGACCACATCCTTTCTTTTCATCCATTCCGGCCATTTTCTCTCAACTTCTTGCTTTAATCTCATCAGTTGTTGGCAGTAGAAAACTGAATCAGTAGTTCTGCCCGGTGGTAAAAGCTCGTAATGAACAATGCCCTTGCAATCCCACCATACACACAACATCACCTTATTGCGAGTTTACCCGAGGTTAACCACAGTCTGTGAAGCCTGAACGACCTTTGACCACGACCGTTTTCACATGTTCTTGTCGTACGTGATCCACTTTTCATCACCAAATCATCAATCATCAATCTCTTCAATAAAGGCTCGGTTTCATTACGTCTCAATGAAGAATCGCAAATGAGCACACGGTTCATTAGGTTTCTTTCAGTGAGCTCGTGTAGTACCCAAATATCCAGTTTTTTTGGCTACCCAGCTTTTTTTAATTGGGTCAAAACTGTTTTGTGGTCAATTTCCAGTTCTTCAGCTATGTCATAACTGCTGAAATAGCGAACTTACTCCACTTTTTCAAAAATGGCGTCCATTTTTTCCGTAACAGGGCGACCAGAGCGCGGTGCATCTTTGACATCAAAATTCCCGGATTGAAAACGCTTAAAAAAACTTTGTGCTGCTCTTACTGTCACTAAGTTAGGTCCATAAACGATAAAAAAAATGTTGTGGCTTGCGTTGCATTTTTTTATTTATTTTAATGAAATTTTAAAATGTATCGAATTTCTTCATTAGATTCACTCATTTTGACAGAAAGAAAAACAAATGAAAAAAGGCTGGAAACAATATTTTACTAATTTGTTTTTTTTTTTTGAAAAGTAGCCTTTTAAATGACATCAAAACCAGCCAGATACAAAGAGTACAGCCAAAGATATTTTAGTACAAGTTTACACATACTAAATGCGAAAAGACTTTTTCCCCGACCTATTATGTAATATATTGGGCATTAATAAAACGATATCAACAGCATATCATCATGAAAGTATAGGTTCGTTAGAAAACGTTCATAAAACTTTAGGTGCGTATCTGAGAATACAGACGAATAACAACTCATCGTCATGGAGTTCTTGGATTCCATATTGGTGTTTTTCTTACAACACAACAGTACATACTGTCACCAAGTATACGCCTTATGAATTAGTTTTCGGGAAAACTTGTAGATTACCGAGTAATCTTATAAATGGAACCGTTGAACCTTTGTGTAATTTTTATGATTATCCGTTGGAATTTAAATATCGTTTACAGAGAGCTCAAGCGGATGCTAAGAAAAATTTAATAGATTGTAAAATAGCAAGGAAAGAATTGTATGATAAAAACATATATCCTGTAACATATAATAATATTAGTTAAAAATGAAACAGGAAGTAAATTAGATTGTGTTTATGAAGGACCTTTTGTAGTGATAAAAGATGAATCTCCAAATGTAAAAATTATAAGAAAAAATAAGATAGAACAGATGTAATTCATAAGAATAGAAGAAAATTGTATTGTGATAGCTAATTATTTTGTATTGTATTGTATTGTATTATTGTTTTAATCACTTGTTCTATTGTTGTAATAAGAGTACATAATTAATGTTGATATGTCAAATGGTAATATTATTATTGATACACTTTTATGATTGATAATTGTAAAGAAAAAAAAATGTAGTATAACATTTTTTTTTCTTTTGGAGGGATGATGTGGTGTGATGATAGAATAATATTAGTTATACACGTAGAGATAAGATTAAGTATTGAAGATTTAGTCAGTAATAAGATAAGCTAATAACCAGTAGATTAACACGTAGTTGGTAGTATATAAGATAGCTTTACACCTAATAAATATACTCAGTTCTTACCGAGAACTCTTGTGTCTGTTACTGCTCATGGGGTTACCCTAACCCCTGGGCGAGCTCCTACCGCCTCTCCATGGGGTCCTGACGGGTCTAGCTTATAACCACACAACATGGCGACCCTAACGTGCGCCCCACATCACATGGCGACCCTGATATGGTCCCCACATCACAGGCCTATAGCTCTCCGGCTTCAGCTTGTCTTTCCCCTGCTTGGGCAGCATAATTACTTTTCCCGTCTTCCAAATCTGTGGGAAGGCCCCTGTGCGCAGGATGCCGTTGAACAGGCGCGCGACTGCTCCGACCGTCCTCTGCGGGAGGTGTCGCAGCGCCCTGTTCGTGATCCCGTCAGCACCAGGGGCCTTCTTTGGAGGCAGCTTCTTGATGGTGCGCTGCACCAAACCGGGGGAGACGACGATCGGGTCTTCCTCGGGAGCTATAGGCAGTGCGAAGTACCCTGCCAGGTGTTGCTCGACTGCTGCAACGTGTTCCACCTTGTCCGTCGGGTTCGGCTGGAACTGGCGTTCGAGGTGTTCGGCGAAGATCTCTGCACGATCTTCCGCCCGGTATCTGACTGTGCCGTCCTCGTGCATCAGTGGGCGAGCCGGAGCTGGGGCATTGGTCATGCTGCGGCATAGACGGTGCAGAGCCGTCCAGTCGTAGCAGGCCTCGTCCATGTGCTCCTCCCAGCTCTCGGTCGCGTGTGCATCCAACTCGGCCTTGAGTCGGGCTGCGGTCCGGTTGAGCTGGTTCTTCAGCTGCGGGCATCTCGAGTCCTGCCAGCGTTTCTGCAGGCTGCGCTTCTTCTGAAGAAGACTTCTCAGGTGGTGGAGGAGAGGTGGTAGTCTCCCCTGGACTTTCTGCTCGCTACTTGCAGCCTGCAGTGCATTCTGCACGCTGACCGTGAGTTCGTCCGCCAGCTGGTCAACGTCCGCATCCGTGCGGACTGGCCGAGTTGGGGTGGTGATCTCCAGCTGCTTCTCGAAGGTTGTCCAGTCCGTGAGGCGGCGTGGTCTAGGCAAGACTCTCCTGAGTTCCTTCGCCAGGACTAGCAGGACAGGGACATGGTCGGATCCCATGCTGTCCTGCAGCGTCTCCAATCGTGGCTGGCAATGG
The DNA here is from genome assembly GCA_905404295.2 of Ochlodes sylvanus. Classification (NCBI taxonomy): domain Eukaryota; kingdom Metazoa; phylum Arthropoda; class Insecta; order Lepidoptera; family Hesperiidae; genus Ochlodes; species Ochlodes sylvanus. The sequence continues at coordinate 14,439,530 of FR990122.1, read as the reverse complement.
AGGCCTCGGCATACCGCTACGTCCAGAACGTCCGACGTTTGACGCTGCTGGTCGGGAAAATGCGTCGGGAAATCCGGTCCGCAGACGGCAAAGCCGTGCTGTTCTGCGGCATCAAATAGAAGCCTCCCACTTCTGTTGGCAGCAAGGCTATTCTACCCCGGGTGCTTGCAATTCCAGTCGCCCGCGGCTACCACCGGCAGCGGCGAGTCCAACAGCTTGTGGACATCAGCCAACACGATGGTGCCTGCGGGCGGACGGTAGACTGCGTACAGCCGGAGCGGAGAGTGCTCAAGGCAGAGCTCAATGCCGAGCGCCTGCATGCCTTCCAGAGTGAGAGGGGGAAGAGGCTGGTGGACTATCCGTGTCCTCACAGCCACTGCCAGGCCACAATACGCTCGTCCGATGGTCGATGTTTCGTCCTGGCGGTATGTGGTGAAGCCCGAAATCTTGATTTTGTCCGACGGGGCTAGGAGAGTCTCGCTAATCAAGACCACGTCCACTCGTTGTTCCCGCAGGAGAATGCAAAGGAGGGCGGCCTTTCCTCTAAGGCCGAGGGCGTTCCAGAAGACTACTCGTAGAGAACTATCCATAGTACTCGAGTAGCCTCCTTAGGGCTCTGGTGGCGACTGGTATGGGACTATCCCCTATTTCCATCACCTTCATTATCTCTATTGTCAACTTCACTACTAGCTTTTCAGCTGTGTAATCTCTCTGTACCCCGGGCTCGCCCGCCTCCCTAGGGGGCTGGCGGGGAGGTGCCGGGGCGGAGGCCGCCTGGAGCTGAACGGCAGCTTCCCCCTTCTTCGATTTCTTCTGTTTTGGAGGCGGTGGTGGAACGCCCGTCGGGTCGGGGCGGGGGCGGGACGTTGATCCCATCCTCCCCCTGCCCCCCCGTCTCGTCGTCCTCGCTCTCACTAGAGCCCCGCGAGGCGTCGGCTCGTTGGCCGCCGCCATCAGGGAGCCGGCCTGTTGAGGCTCCTGCTCCCTCCTCCTCGATCCAGCCCTGGGACCGGCCGAGACCGATCTGGGTCTGGGCCTCTCTGTGGTGCCACCCGTCTTTGCCACTGTGCCCGCGCGCTTATTGCGCGCCTCTCTCTTGAAGACTGGGCATTGGGCATGGTTTGCCGGGTGCGGTCCTCCGAAGTTGGCGCACGTCGCCGGCTCTTCACGCGGGCGTGGGCAGTCTTGTGCGGCGTGCTCTTCGCCGCACCGCACACACTTCTGTGGCATGTGGCAATTGTGAGACGAGTGGCGGAACAGTTGGCACCGGTGATATTGGGCCGGTCCCTTTTTCCCCCGCCAACTCTCAATCTTGACCCCTATGCATGCCCGGGGTCAAGATTCATAGCAGCTCGTTGACTGCATATATGCCCGGGGTGAGGTTCTCCGTACGCCTGAGGATGGCCAGGAATATACACCCTGGCCTTCCCCGGCGGGCTCTAATGGGGCGGACGAATTCTGGGATATATCCCAGTTCGCGGAGCTCTTGCTCAATCTCCTGCGGGACTGTGTCTGCGGGCAGCCCCCTGATGGCCACTCGCAGGCTCTTGTCCGCTGACAGGGCGTAGCAAAACCAGGGCACCGTTTCTGTCTTCTCCAGCTCCGTCAGATAAGACTGTACTAGTCTATACTCCTTCTCCTCTGACGGGCTAAAACGGATACCCTGGCCGAATGGGCGCGCATTAGGCGCTCTTCCCAATCGTTTGTGAGCAATCACCAAGTCGCGCTCAAGCGCCGACTTTGGTGAACATGACGGCGGGGCGGGTTTCGGCGCGCTCTAGCGGCGCGGGGTCTCGCTCAATCCGGTCGTCGGTGTTGGTGTCGTGTCCGGTGGGTGGCGCGGGCCGGCCGGCGCACTCGATCGCTGGGCTGATGCAGAGCGCCGCTGCGCGTCAGCGAGCGGGGGGCCCTCACTCTGCCCAGCTGCCTGCGCGCCGGTCGATCCGGTCCTCCGTGCGTCGACGCTGCGGTTCCTCGGAGCACGAGCGGAAGAGCGCGCGCGGGCGGACCGGGATCCTGAGCTGGATCGGTCTCGCGGGCGCTGCGGCTCGCGTCGCTCGGCTGCAGAGGTCGCAGCGGACGTCATCGGCGGCGGTGGGCCCGATGGGCCGTCGTTATCCCCTGTAAGGGGCATGATTGACCGTTGCCCTTAAGACATCCGTTGGGGAGGTGGATAGATAATCCCCTCAACCGGGGGGTAGGCGGTGGAAATAAACCTCCGTCTCGCTCCCACGGCGGTCCCCTTTCCCTCACCAGAATTCACAGAATTCGGGAGGGAACAGGGGGTAGACAAGAAACTCGTAACTTCACGGGTAAACGTAAGCACGCACAGTCAATCTCCGGCAGTCCCGATCTGCCGCGCAGACCACCGCTGCTTTTATGCGATCCCGGCGCGGCTGGAGCACAGCGACACACAGCGACGAGAGCCGACGATACACGAAGAACGTCGGCCAGATGGAGCGCGATGAAACGACGACGTTTTCTCTCACGCAATTAATTATTTTCTGTTCACCTCAACTATGGATAATATTCTGATTGGCGAATATGTAACATATTTAATTGGATAGCAAAAATAATTGTTTGTTTTATCCGGCTCTAGGGCTAAAAGAAATGGGGTTCGGTTCGAGGAGCCAGATAAAGACGTGTGCTCCAGTTATTAGCCGAAGCACCCTTCGATACGAATAGTGGACTGTATATTTGAGCGAGAGACTGATAGTATGCAAAATTAGGTTTGATTCCAAAAGGTTACTCACCGAGGTTTCTTCTTACTGTAATATTGTGCCGTTTCTTGGGCCTTTAGGCTCCTATCTACAGGTGATAATAAATAAAAGAACCCAAAGTACATACGACAACAGGTATAATATTAACTAAATAATTTACCCAGTCAGTAACGAGCACATAAATTTATAGGTCGTGGGTGTAAACGGCCTAATCTGTCTCAACTTCCGTAGCGCAGTACTCCCCTTGTGACGTGTAGTCCGGCCGCAGGTGGTAGCACAGCCCAGAGTGCGGAGAGACGTAGTCAGGTGCCGCACGGTGTATGAGAGCGGCCCGCAGCACTAGCGCGCGCAGCGGGAATCAACGGTGTGAACCCGGCAACAGCGCGTAGGCAAGTTCGCAAGCGGAAGCGACGTGCACCTCTAGTGCAAACGTAGCACCTGGAATTGGTGAAACCAAATGGTCATCATCTGGTTTATAAGCCTTCCGATCTGGGAGTCCACCAACAGGTCACACAAAGTACCTTACTAAGTATAGTAGTTTTGACGTGGTGGAAACCAGATCGGAGTTTACATAATGTTTAGTATAGTATCGCCTATTAGTTATTAAGTATATTATTACGTTACTTATTTTATTATTTTTAAAATTTTGGTTATTGCATACTCAGCGCCTGATGCATCTTAATGGCATCGTAATGTTTACGCGTCGCATCGTACTCGGCGAACAATTAGCATTTAAGTACCGTGTATGTTCTTACCGACATTAATTTAATATCTCATTACAACTCTTTACCGTGAACTGTGTGGTGGTTTTATTTTGCCTTGACGAAGATTTTAATTGCTATAATACCTAAACTACAGCGGCAACATTGGTCACTTCGGCTGGATTATTTACGAATAATTTGTGGTGATAAATTATTCGCGTGTTGGATTAATAAATCTGGAAGTTAAAGTTTAACTAGAGGTCATTGGAAGGTTAACCGCGTGGATGGAAGAAGATAAATTTGAAGAAAAGGCCAAAAAGTTGAACTTATTATGGTACTAGTGTTCCATTGATTTCCACCCAACACTCTGTTATGGTATTATAAGTATTTTGTAAGTATAAAAGCTTCGATTGTGAACAAGGTTGGTGAATACTTACTTTGATTACTTTTAACTATTAGTCATGATCAGTTAATTTATTGTAAAAGTTAGAAGTGATTAGTAATTAATAATTTAGTTAGTTACTTTCAAGTAAATATTGCCTTTAATAATTATCTACACAGTTTCTTTAATTAATTTGTAAAGATTGTTAAGTTAGCATTCAAATCATAATTTATTCAATTTCTTAATAACATTGTGTAAAAATAGTTCAAGTAAGTGTTAAAATCATAATTAGATTATTAAAGTTTGGTCATAAATTGAAATTACATTGTTGTTTCTAATTTTTATTATTCGTACTTAAGTATTACAGTACATAGGAACATCATTGTTAAACACACATTAAGACGTTTTTATAAACTAGCTATTATTACATCAATTCCAGGTGATTACATACCAGCCTCGCAAGATGACGCAAGAGGTAAAACTTATTCGTCAACGTGCAGCCTACAAGGGACAATTAACGTCATTTTCAAGTTACATCGATGACTTGGATGCTGCTTCTCTAAACACCTTCGAAGTTGACGAGTTGCAGTTACGTATCGCGCGGATGGAAAAAATGTTTGATCGTTTTGAAGAGGTACAGTTGTCTTTAGAGTGCCTAGTAGATGAGGCTGAATCTCACCTACTAGAGCGTAGGGAATTTGAAAAATTATATTATAAATTACTTTCACAAGCACGTAAAATTCTCAATGATTGTAGGAGGGCCGAGAGTGTTGCGACTGAGGTAAGTGTACGTCGCTCGTGCGCCCACAACAACATTAAGTTGCCTACCATTCAATTGCCAAAATTTAGCGGCTCCTACGACAACTGGTTGGAGTTTCATGACACCTTTTCCAGCCTCATTCACGATAATGACGATATAGACAATATTAATAAATTCCATTATTTGAGGGCTTCGTTGGAGGGATCTGCTGCGGTAGTTATTCAATCCATTGAGTTCTCATCTGCCAACTATTCATTAGCCTGGCAGATACTATGCGATCGCTATGAAAACAAAAGACTGTTAATTCATAATCACGTCTCTGCTATATTTAATTTAGATGTCATCACAAGAGAGTCGTCAGCTAATTTAAAACGCCTTTTAGATCAAACTAATAAACACTTACGAGCTTTAGAATCCCTAGGAGAACCAACTAAACACTGGGACACGCTTCTCATTTATATAATTACACACAAACTTGACAGCAAGACATATCGGGAATGGGAGCAGTCTATAAAGCAAGATAGAAAAATAACATTTAACATATTTCTGTCGTTTATTAAAAATAGGGCTGACTTATTAGAAACCATAGAATTGTCTACATCTTCAAATAAAAGTCATAATAATTTATGTTCACCTAACATCAACAAGTCTACCAATAAGATAAAAACTTTGGTTTCTGTTTCTGATAATAATTGCAGTAATAAAAATAGTTCATTTTCTAAACGTTGTCCTAAGTGTAATAATGATCATAAATTAATTAATTGCCCTCATTTCTTATCGCTCACTAATGAATCGCGACTAAAATTACTGCCCGAGTACAAGGTGTGTTTTAACTGCTTACAGTCCGGACATTACGCTAATAATTGCAAGAAGCCAGGCTGCAAGGTTTGTCGGCGTAAACACAATACACTGGTGCATGTCTTGGATCGTAATAACAAACCGGTTTCTGCGATTAAGGGTGCGACACATCATAACTCGGATAATAACAACATCATGCATCCCATTGCGCATACGCAGCTACCGACACAGCAGCCGCCCGAGTCGAGTGCTCGCTTATCACTGTCGGCAAGTGTCGCTGCGCTGCCGCACACTCAAAACGGAGATGTGTTATTGTCCACTGCGTTAATTAAAGTATTCGGTAAGAACGGCAAACAACATGTCGCTCGTGCGTTGTTAGACAGCGGTAGTACGACGTGTTTAATGACCGAGGCACTGCATGAGAAACTAGGGCTGCCTATTATTAGGATAAATAACTCCATTTTAGGGATCAATAATATTACGTCACAAATTAATAAATCATGTCGCTTACAAATAAAATCGTTAGACGACAGTTATTCGACGAATATACATTGTTTTATTTTGCCTTCAATTACCAATAATACACCATGCAAACAGATAGATTTGTCTGTTATAAACATTCCGTCTGATATGTGTCTTGCGGATCCACACTTTCATATGCCGGCCGCTATCGATATATTGATCGGCGCGGACATATTTTGGGACATTTTAGGTACTCAAAGGCTTACGTTAGGAGACGGACTACCGATACTCTGTGATACGAAACTGGGTTGGCTCGTATCAGGTCCCATTAAAGGTGGCCATGTATCATCGTCTCAAGCCTTGTGTAACTTTGCGAAGTTAAAGGTCCAGTGTGATGAGGATGTTCATGACATTCAAAACCAATTAACAAAATTTTGGCAGCTCGAGGAGGTAAGTACAGACTTTGAGTACTCTCCGGAGGAAAGGGCTTGTGAAAACCATTTTATAAAAAACACCACTCGCTTAGATAACGGTCGATTTTGTGTTAGAATCCCACTCAAGCAGTCACCTGAGTTACTAGGGGATTCTTTGTCACGAGCGAAGCAGTGTTTTCTTTCCCTAGAGAGAAAACTTAACGCAAAGCCTAAACTCTTGGAGATGTACAAGGATTTCATGTTGGAATATGAATCCTTAGGTCATATGACTCAATGTCATAGCATTATTTCAAACCCTAATGTGCATTACATTCCTCATCACGGGGTTTTACGTGAATGTAGTTCCACTACAAAGCTGCGAGTAGTTTTTAACGCAAGCAGTCCTACTACCACTGGCGTTTCGTTCAACCAAATCCAAATGGTTGGGCCAGTGGTGCAAGACGACTTGCTATCCATTCTGCTGCGGTTCAGACAACACAAATATGTTATCGCAGCAGACGTGGAGAAAATGTATCGTCAGGTGTACGTTCATCCAGATGATCGAAAACTACAACAAATTATCTGGCGCCATAGTCCGTCGGATCCTCTTAAAGCTTACCAGCTTAACACCGTCACTTACGGTACGGCAAGCGCTCCGTATCTAGCAACAAGATGCATGAAGCAGCTAGGACTGGAGGCTTCCGACAAGAAAGTTGCCGATGCTATTATCCATGACTGTTATGTTGACGATTTGTTAACTGGTGGGGACGACTTAGAAGAAGTCATTAATTTACGTGACGGGGTCACTTCCACATTAGCTTCTGCTCAAATGAATTTGAGAAAGTGGAAGTCTAACGAGCCTCGGGTACTTCCTAAGCCTGAATCTCCACAGTCATCAGTGAATTTAAACATCGGCACTTCCGAGCCTAGTAAAACGTTAGGACTTGGGTGGTTACCAAATTCTGATCAGTTGTGTTTTCCAAGTGGCTTGGTTGCCGGTGGAAACACTAAACGCGATATTTTGTCAGTAATCGCACAGATTTTTGACCCGCTTGGTTTGCTAGCTCCTTGTGTTATTGTTATGAAGATGTTGCTTCAACAACTTTGGTTGGAAAAGTTGTCCTGGGATGAACAACTACCACCTGAAATAAATAAATTGTGGGTTGAGATAGTCGTAAATCTACCTTGTTTAAATGATATTTATGCCCCGCGGCGTGTTATTTGCGACTCACCGAAATCCGTTGAATTCCATATTTTTCTGACGCATCTGAACGTGCGTATGGCGCATGTCTATATGTTCGTAGTGTCAACGATGATGGTGAGGTGGTAGTGCGCCTGCTACTTGCTAAGAGTCGTGTAACTCCACTTAGGTTAACCACTATACCGAGACTCGAATTGTGTAGCGCGTTAATAGGTACCCGTCTTTATAAAAAGGCTATCGCCTCATTACGGCTGGAGAATGTTCGCACTGTATTCTGGACGGATTCTACTATTGTCTTAGGGTGGTTGAGAACGTTGCCTAGTAAGTTGCAACCCTTTGTTCGTAACAGGGTGGCAGACATTTTAGACAAGACATCTAACTGTCAGTGGAGGCACGTAGGTACCAAAGACAATCCTGCAGATTACATTTCCCGCGGAGTAGATATAAAATCTATAGCGACTTTAAACAAGTGGTGGTCAGGTCCATCTTTTCTTTATGAGGACGCCTCACTATGGCCATCGAATCATTTATCTATTAATAACGACACCTTACCAGAATTGAAGTCTAGTAATATTTCTTTATATAGTGATATAGCTAATAATAAAATTTATAATAATGAATTCATTGATTTTAATAGATTTTCAAATTTTTTAAGGCTCAATCGTACTGTGGCATTTATATTAAGGTTTATTAAACGTTGTAGAAAGCAGTCCTGTTCTGGTCCTCTGTGTACCGACGAACTGCAATCTGCATTAAATGTAATTATCAGGCAATCACAATACGAAACTTTTCCTGAGTATAAACTACTCATTAATAATAAAGAATTACCTAAGAAAAGTCCTTTATTGAAATTTAATGTTTTCCTGGATGACAATAAAATAATGCGTGTGGGAGGCCGTTTGTCTAATTCTGACTATTTATATGAAAAGAAACATCCAATTTTATTACAGTCCACTCATAAGTTCACTAAATTATTATTTGATTATGAACACCGACGGTTACTGCACGCCGGGCCACAATTATTATTGTCTTCCATTAGAGAAACGTATTGGCCGATCAGAGGGCGCAATTTAGCAAGGCATTGCTGTCGACTTTGCATCAAGTGTTGCCGAATGAAAGGGCAAACTGTATCACCTATTATGGGTAACTTGCCGCAGCATCGCCTTCTAGCAGGTTTTCCTTTCCAAAATATCGGGTTAGACTATGCAGGCCCTATTCAGTCTGCTTCCCGCCAAGGTCGTGGGTGTAAATTAGTTAAAGTCTATATCGCCATTTTTGTGTGCTTCGCAACAAAGGCCATTCATTTGGAATTGGTAGGCGACTTAACGAGTAACACCTTCTTAATGGCATTGCGTAGATTTATATCACGCAGAGGAAAACCTACAAACATTTATTCCGACAACGGTACCTCATTCGTTGGCGCGTATAACGATATTTCCAAATTTTTAAAGAACAACTGCGATTCGTTAACTGAAGTTATGGCTAATGACGGTATTAAATTTCATTTTATACCAGCATATTCTCCTCATTTTGCTGGTCTTGCGGAGGCTGGTGTGAAGTCAACAAAGTATCATTTAGTTAGAGTGTTGGGCAATTGTCATTTAACGTACGAGGAACTTTCCACAACGCTAGTTCAAATCGAGGCCATATTGAACTCCCGGCCACTAACGCCTCTCTCTTCAGACCCTGAAGATTTGATGCCCTTGACTCCTGGACATTTTATAATTGGACGTCCATTGACCTCTCTGCCTGCACCGGACTATCTCGACCGCTCCACAAGCATGTTGACCAGGTTCCAGCGTATTGAACAGTTACGCCAGCACTTTTGGATCCGGTGGAGCAAGGAGTATGTGTCAGAACTCCAAGTACGCACGAGATGGCGCTCCAGCAAAGGTGCAACATTGAAGCTAAATGCTTTAGTTCTTCTAAAAGAAGAAAATGTGCCACCATTGAAGTGGAAGTTGGGTCGGATCATTGCGGTGTACCCGGGCACGGATGGCATCACCAGGGTTGCGGATGTGAAGACTTCGAATGGTGTACTTCGGAGATCATTTAGCAAGATTTGTCCCCTACCTGAAATTGATGATTTGGGTTGAAAGCGAGGCTTTCAACGCCCGGGGGCATGTTTAGTATAGTATCGCCTATTAGTTATTAAGTATATTATTACGTTACTTATTTTATTATTTTTAAAATTTTGGTTATTGCATACTCAGCGCCTGATGCATCTTAATGGCATCGTAATGTTTACGCGTCGCATCGTACTCGGCGAACAATTAGCATTTAAGTACCGTGTATGTTCTTACCGACATTAATTTAATATCTCATTACAACTCTTTACCGTGAACTGTGTGGTGGTTTTATTTTGCCTTGACGAAGATTTTAATTGCTATAATACCTAAACTACAGCGGCAACACATAACGAAGTGCTTGATGAGCGGAAAGCCAAAGAATATAAAATACAAAATAAAAAACGTTAAATTTTGAAAAGGTTGCTGGTTGTGAAATAGTACATTACGATACGTGTGCGTAAAGTAGCTTATTATTGCACGGTGTGAAGTTAGCGCACGAGCGGAGCGAGTGCGCTAAACACTGTACAAATAATATAGCTACTTAACGCACGAGTATCGTATACTATTTTATAGCACGAGTGACATAAACCCGCCTATACACAAACATATAATTATTTACAGGGAAATAAAAGAAAGGAAATGTTTACGAAGCTGTTGATGTTCATTTGATCACTGACTTTAGACGTTTGAGTTTTGATATTAATTTGTCTGCTTTACCGACATGTCAAACGTCATTCAAAAGTATTATTAATTTGTCTGCTTTACCGACATGTTAAACTTCATTCAAAAGTATTGTTTAAAATGTATTAAAAGAATATATTATAAAACTATATATCTCAAAACATTTTTGCATTGATTCCTGATTCCTGATTTGAGCATCAATAATTAAATTATAGGCATACATTTACTGAAATTATATTATGAAACATTTGTAATTAAGGATGACTAAAATGCGGTAAACCCGCATACCTAGTTACCTAGAAACCTAAAGGGTGTGTTCCGATATACACTAAATTACACTGCGAGTCCACTGTCCACTTGTCCAGTGCTCTTACTGGTGAGAAATTCGTTCCGTTATGGATTTACAATAATTATACTGACGCAGTATCCTTGGTAAACATTATGACGTCATAAACATTGCCATTTTTGTACTCGTACCTAAGCACTGGTGTTTTCGAGGTAAGATGCTTTCAGTGCTTTGATCACATGATTAAAAGCGTCCAGAAATAAAAAAAAATGCTATTGATTATTATTATTAAATATTGTTTTATAAAGCGGCCGTTTTATTATGCGATTAATTCAATTAACAAATTATTATACTGGACTGCGTTCCGTTTTAAACGTATCCAGTATAATTAACTATAAAGGAATGGCTTCGTAGTATACTAAATTGATTCATTCATATATAAATATATTCATATATAGATATAAATGGATTCATTAACTGGCGGTAGAAGTGAAAAAGGCGTTATAGTGGTTCTCTCTAATATTTTGTGATTAAAAATACTCTGTGTTGAAAGTACATTTATAATTGGGCAAATAACAATTGTTTACTTACGTTTTAGTGTTAATCCCTATAAAAATCACTGATATATGCCTTGAATAAATTTTTATTGCACTGTCCCACTGGCTAACCTCAAAGTTCTCTAGTGTCACTTCAAATTTCTTCATCCTCCATATCTGGCAGTCATCATGGCTAATATTAATACAGTGGTGGAAACTCAGCATGCCATGGAAGCCTTATTAATGAAGAAGATAACAGATTTTGAAAACCAGCTCAAAGCAGCTGCACCCCAGAGCACCATCACTGTAGCCCGCCTGCATGAAGAGTTCCTGGAGTTTAAAACGGAAGTTGCATCGGTTCTCTCCTTACTTCGACATCTAATTAACGAATGCACCAACATGATAGATGTAGTAGAAACCAGACACCGGAGAAAATGCCTGTTATTCACTGGTGTTCCCGAAGACACTGAAAGTGCTCTAAGTGATTACATGAGCAAGCTCTTTATAGAGAAGCTTGGGGTAAATGAGTTTAAGAATACCCATATTAATGCATGTCATCGGCTCGGCAGATCCTCTGAAGGTAAATGTAGGCCGGTGCTTGTGCGATTTACTGAATTGACTATCAGGTCTTTGATTTGGAGGAAGAAAGTTAATTTGAAGGGCACATCCATCAGTGTATCTGAGTTCCTGACGCGGCGACGCCAATCACTCCTCAACATGGCCCGCAGTAAGTTGGGCGTTCGAAATTGTTGGACGTCGGATGGTAACATCTATATCAAACTTCAGGATGGATCCAAGCAACGTATCAGCTCTGAGGCGGAATTGACGGAGCTCGCAGACGGTATGGACAAGCTGTCATCCGAACGTGAACAAATAAGTGCACCGTCTACGTCGTCGCAGGCTGTGAGCCTTGCGGACACTTTCGTTAAAACTAGGCGTGTGGCTAGGTTAAAGAAATAACTTTAGTCACTGTTAGTCGCTTTGTTATTATGACTTAGCATAATATTGATCATCCTTTGGCTGCTACTTTTGTTTTCTATCCCTTTTACAACTTGCTGTTTCTTGGTTTACCTCCTGTTACATTTTCATTGTGTTGTGTTGTAGGTACCGTTTTTTTATCGATTTACCTCCTTATTTTTTGGTTTATAAGTTTGTTTCTATCTTTTTTTCTTATTTTATTGTGGAGGTTAGAGGTTAGCTATATGAAGTAAACTAAGTAACAATATAATGTCACTCTCAATGTCAACGTCTCATGTCATGTCAATGTCAATGTTTTTTTTTGTAGTTGTTATTACTGTCATGTGTGTTGTCTATGTCGTTATCCTATTGCGTAGTGTTGTTTTCATTTCTTAAGTTTACAGATACAATATTATGTTCCATAGAGACCATAGAGTAGTGAATCAACTAAATTTATGCTTCTCGACAGAGTATACTTAAGTTATTTTGTGTGAATGTGTGAAATGGTGTTTTATAATTATTATTTTGTTATAAGTTTTTGATAGCTGCTATATAAGTTTTTGATTTCACGTCTACATTGTTAAGTTTCAGTATTTTTATTTTTAATATTAAGCTATATTAACTGCTTGTTACTTATTTAGACATTTTTGTAACACTTTTAAAGGAGGTTTCCATTTTTTAGTATCGTTCATAGATGGTGTGATGATAGGTACTACTAAAATAAGTAAATTTATTTCTCAACCTTGCTCAAACCGGTGGGACAGTCGATATGTATACACTTTTATACCTATTAAGCCTTTATATTATAATATTATATCTTAATATAATATATATTATATATTTTTAATTATATATACATATTTATACTTTTCTTTATTCATCATCATTATTATTAATGTCGGAATGATTCTTATTATTCTGCACATGAATTTAATAATAGTTCCTCTGCATCTAGTGAAGAGTCTTTTTACGATCCTGAAACTTTAGGCGATTCGCTAAACACCTGCCTTGAGGACTCACGTGACATGTTTAGGGTGTGTCACTTGAATGCGCAAAGCATACCAGCCCATCACTCCGAACTCTTGGACACTTTCACTACACCTTCTATTCAGGCCATTCTTATCTCGGAGTCTTGGTTAAAGCCAACCTTGCAACCGTGTCAGTATAGTATACCTGGTTACGTACTAATACGTAATGATCGTGTCGGGAAGGGTGGTGGTGGAGTGGCTATTTACTTGCAGCACGATTTGCCTTACTCTATTATTGCCTCCTCACCCTCACCCTATTCGGCTTCAGCTGAGTATCTTTTCTTGGAGGTACAGGTCAAACGTTCCAAAGTCGTTCTTGGTGTGGTTTATTGTCCACCAACCACTAGTTACTTCTCTAGTTTAGAAACCATACTAGAATCGGTTTGTTCAGACTATGCGCATCTAATAATCATGGGTGACTTTAATACTGACCTACTCAAATCCACTTCCCAGACTTCCAAGCTACATAACATCCTTTCCTCTGTAAATCTCTCTGTTCTTCCAACCAGTCCTACCCATCATAATCCGGATTCTCCTGATACCTGGCTTGACTTAATGATCACGTCGTTGCCTCATCTTGTTTTCAAGTATGGTCAGTTGTCAGCTCCTGGTTTTTCGCACCATGACTTGATTTATCTGTCGTATAAGCTAAGACCACCTAAGACAAAGCCCGCTACTATTTGGATGCGTAACTTTGCTGGCATTGACCTCGATGCCTTAAAACGCGATGCCTCCTCTATTGATTTTGGGTCGGTGTTTGCTGCGTCCTCAGTTGATGTTAAGGTCTCACTGTTAAATAATATAACATTAAAACTGTTTGATGCACATGCCCCGATCAGAGCAGTCAGAGTGAGGCGGCCACCTGCCCCCTGGATTACGAGGTGAGTGCGTATGGCAATGACACGCAGGGATCGGGCATTTAGAAAATTTAAACGTGACCGGTGTAATGAGAATTGGGTAGCCTACAAAATTTCTCGTAACCGTTGTAATCAAATGGTGAGGGCTGCCAAGCGTAGTTACTTCTGTGAAAATCTTTGTAGTTCTTCACCGGCCGATACGTGGAAATTCCTTAATTCTATTGGAGTTGGCTCTCGCTCGCTGTGGCTCGCTCTGCTGTGGCAGATAACCTACCCTTCTCTCTCAATGATTTTAACTCTCATTTCGCTTCAGCTTCTACTCTCAGTAACTCGATTAAGTCCAATACCATTTCTGATATACTTTCCCTGGCCTCTCTCCATTGTAAACCTTTTTATTTTTGTAACGTTTCTGTAAATGAAACTTTAAAAGTTTTTTCTTCTATCAAATCGAAAGCGGTGGGCTGTGACGATGTGAGTCGTAACATGCTTTTCCTCGTCCTTAATGACTTTCTCCCCGTTATTACTCACATCATCAATTCTTCACTGTCGACAGGGGTTTTTCCGAGTTCTTGGCGTAAAGCATACATTATCCCTCTTCCAAAAATATCTAATCCCCGTCAACTTAATAACTATAGGCCGATTTCCATACTGCCATTTCTCTCTAAAGTGCTAGAGGCTATTGTACATAAGCAGTTATCGGCTTATATAACTGAAAACAATTTTTTATCCACCTTTCAATCTGGCTTTAGACCGGGTCACAGTACCACATCTGCTCTTCTTAAGGTTACGGATGATATTCGTGAAGGCATGGAAAGTAGAATGGTCACCATTCTTGTTTTAATTGACTTCACTAATGCTTTTAACATGGTCGACCATGACGTCCTACTAGCCATCCTTCGTAACCTTAATTTATCTTCTAACACTCTCAACTGGTTTTATTCATATCTCTGTGGCCGCCAGCAAGCTGTACGGTTCAATCAGCAAACATCAGACTGGTGTACGCTCTCATCTGGTGTGCCACAGGGTGGGATTCTATCTCCTCTCCTTTTCTCTCTATTTATTAACTCCCTCTCTTCCTGCCTTGGTTGCTCTCACCATTTTTACGCTGACGACCTTCAAATTTACTCTCAAGCTAATGTTGAGACACTCAGCTATGCAATTGACAGCATTAACAATGATCTGGATCACATAGCTACCTGGTCAAGAAATTTTGGTATAGCAGTTAATCCGAATAAATGTCAAGCCATCATCATTGGAAGTGATCGTCAGTTGGTCAAATTAGATTTAGATGTTATTGCTCCGGTTATGTTTGAAAATTCTATTATTCCCTTTTCGCCCGTAGTCAAAAATTTAGGTATTTATATAGATAGTAATTTTAGTTGGATTACGCAAATTCGTGAAATTTGTCGGTCAGTTATAACGAAGCTATGCGCCCTTAATAGACTCAGAAAATTCCTACCTATTAAGGTTAAGATAAATCTGGTGCAACAACTCATCTTCCCCATTATTGATTATTGTGATGTGTGCACTACTGATCTTAACGAAGACCTCCTGAACAAACTGGATCGGGTTATCAACAACTGTATCCGCTTCATATTTTGTCTCCGCAAATTTGATCATGTGTCATCTTTTCGGTCCCAGCTTCACTGGCTTCCTATTCGCCAACGGAGACAAATTAGGATACTCTCTACTCTTTTTTCAGTTTTATTTGATGAACAATCCCCCTTGTATCTGAAACACAAGTTTAATTTTCTGCGGGATACACATGAACGGCAGCTTCGTTCCACTGAGAGTTTGCTTCTCTCTATTCCACTTCACCATTCTGGTTTCTTATCATATTCGTTTGCCGTTCAAGCCGCACGACTTTGGAACGATCTTCCTGAGTCCCTCAGAAAGCCAGCCAGCAAACTCACTTTTAAGAAAAAACTTCACGTTCATTACTTTAAGAGGAACACATAGGTCATAACATGTATCAGTGCTTTTGTCGCTCATTACTTTTATCTGTGTATGTATATAATTATATATATAATGTATTTATCTTGATATATCTGTTTATATATATATATTTATATTTATATATTAATATATATGTATTCTTATATATTTATGATTTTTGTATGTATATAGAAATTATATTGTATTTTTGTTATTTTTAAAATAGTTTTTGTTATATTGTATTATATTCATGCCGCCATATCGTTGTGTTCGTACTGCCTAAAGGTTGACTGGGAGAGAATGCTATTAGCATTAAGTCCGCCTTTGTGTCTGTACTGTTGTATAGTGCATAAAGTTTAAATAAATAAATAAATTGACGTCACACCTTACAGTGCTCGCAGTGTATATCGGAACACACCTTAGATATTCGTACCCTCCATTGAGTTATTTATTACTAGTACCCTCCATAAATATTTGTTATAAATTTGTCTGCTGCCAGATTCTAATTGTCAATGTGAAGTTAGCATCATAACCCGTGCTATAATCGACTACTTTACGCACGGAAAAGCGTGGCATAAATGCGGGTTTAGGTCACAGTGTGCTATAAATATATTTTATTTGAGGTAGATGAAAATATTAAAGCCGGTGATATGAAATTGTAACGGAAAAGTTCTAGAACACAAAGAAAAAAAGAAAGTAAAGCATACTTAATGGTTAATGCAACGGTAAGATTAATAGTAATGGATTATACACAATGAACACAGCAAATAAGACAGGAAATAGAAGTTTATGTGCCATTTGAAACTTACCCTAATACGGGAACACACTTATTCACACACTTAAAATGTGCCCAACCTATTTTGGTTGAGTAAAAATAATTTTACTTAGGAGAATAATTAAATCGCGTAATCGTTAGCTACAGCGCACAACGCAACACGACGCGGACCAGCTTTGAGTTCAGTCTCGGGGCGAGTGGCGGGCGCGGGCGCAGCGACCTACGGCGGTCTACCGCCCCGCGCGTCCCGCACGATCCCCCGTCAACTGCTCGGATTGTGCTCGTCATCGCGAATGCAGCAACAGACAACAAAATATTATATTATCTGTCGCTAAAGACGTCGCTTCGTTACAATATGAGCTAACTGACGCTGCGCAGACTTACACCAGTTTTTCGCTCTCCAATTCCTTGGCTCTTGTATCTCCCACGTGGACTACCCTTTTCCGCAACTATCAGTCCCATATAAACTATATTGTTCAACGATAAATTAGCCCGTTTGGACTCGACAAATGATTAATATTAGGCTCTTGCACTGAGTGCTCGCCACGATAAAACGAGAACGAAAAATACGAAAACGACAACGATAATTTTGGAATTAGCAAGTTCGCGCGCCCGCCATGCTAACTCCTCGACGACGACAGAACGACTGCGCATAGACAAACTGTCATAGACTAATTATATTTTTTAAACCATCGACAAACGTGAACATTCCGCCCACCTAAATACTAGCTATTTACCGAAAAAATCGACAAAATCTAAGGAAAAATGCTTAGTTTAAACTAACGACAAAGTTTTTATATCAACAAACTGACGAGAGAGCTCAGTTTGACTGATCGAGAAAAGCTATTTTGAACTAAATTGCGGGAAATCGATAAATATACGAAAATATTTAATTAAAATTATTATAACTAACGATAGAGCTAACGACAATACGAAAACGAGAAATTATTCAACCAGGGGTAAAGGGCAAAGCTTTACCAATGGCCTTTTATATTGCCCACAGGCTGTCTTCACTGTGGCTACACGAGAGATCCGAAACCGGGATGTAGAGCCACGATCCGACCTAAATTCCACTTAAGTGGTTTGTTCATTAATTATGAGCACTAATAAACCGACAGTAATATTATTTTGGTGTTTGTTCCATTTTTGTCGTTGTTGAAGCGTATGGATGTACTCTAGATGCCAGCGACGCCAAAAATCCTGATGTATTTTCTGAATCAACTTCCAACGTTGGAGTACACTAACATGTTGATCGACAAAATCCTCCGCTGGAAGAATCGACAGGGGTTCTTGAGTCAAAAAATGACCCGGAGTCAAGGCCGAAAAATCATTGGCATCGGAGCTTAGAGGTGTTAAGGGGCGAGAATTTAACATTGCTTCAATTTGTGTGAGAACAGTGGAATTTCTTCGAACGTGAGGCGCTGAGTGCCGATGACACGAGCGAGGTGAGTCTTGACCGATTTAATGCCGGCTTCTGCGAGTCCATTGAAGTGCGGACTCCCAGGGGGATTAAACGAAAACTTAATCTCCTGAGACTGCGCAGCTTTCTGCATAATGCCTTGAAGATAGTTATTGGCACCAACAAAATTTCTTCCTTGATCGGAAATAATGTGGGCACATCTACCACGACGCGCAATAAATCGTCTTAAAGCAGCTAAGAAAGCCTCCGTTGATAATTCTGAAGCGAGTTCCAAATGAATCGCTTTGGTGCTAGTACACACAAATACGCAAATGTAACCCTTGAAGGTCTTGACGCCTCTACCACGACCGAGAGCTATATCGAAAGGTCCACCAAAATCGATAACGACAGACGAAAAAGGTTTAGTTTGGTTCACTCCATATGATGGTAAATTTCCCATTAAAGGAGCAGGAATGTGTTTAGGATGTGCTCGAAAACATTTAATGCACTTGGAGATGACTTCCCTAATAGCACGTTTGGGCGAAAGGATCCAAAATTCCTGCGTCAGCAAATTTTGTAGTCTGAGAACCCGGATGCATGAATTTCTTATGATACTCATCGATAATTAAAGATGTAAATTTATGATTACGAGGCAACAGTATCGGATGTTTAACATCGAACTCTACATTGGCTCTAGCCAGTCGACCGCCCACCCTGAGAACACCTGCGCTATCTACGAAAGGCGACAACTTACGCAGGGGTTTAGGTAACGCATTAGGCAACTCCTTACCTAAACTCTCTAATTCCTCAGAGAACGAATTTAGTTGAGTGTGTTTTACCAAGAATGTGAAAGCTCTATTAAGCTCACATGGTTGTAATGAACCAATTAATTTATCTTTACGACAAGACTTCCTACAATTATGCAAGAAACGAAAACAATACGACAAGACACGCTTTAACTTTGAAAGCGACGAAAGGAGACTGGTACGCTTTCATACAATCTTGGGCCTGGATTGTAAAAAGATGAAAGTAGTGCCAATTAATAGCTATTATATTATTAACCTTTAATTGAAAATAAAACGGAATTTGTCAATCTGGGAGTAGTGATAAACGAGATTTAGGAAAAGTGAGGTTATAATATGAGACTACCTATATACTGAACAGCTGATTTTTGAAGTTCGAGTATTTTATTCTTAAACATAGAACATTAATATTTTGACGGCGTCCGTGGCGCAGCGGTATGCGCGGTGGATTTATAAGACGGAGTTTCTGGGTGCGATTCCCGGCTGGGCCGATTGAGATTTTTTACCTGGTATGGCGTCGGGCAGAAACCTAAAGGGCGATTTTATCCTACGCCTAACAAGTTAGCCCCCTTCCATCTTAGATTGCATCATCACTTACCATTAGGTGTTGACTGCAAGCACACTTGGTGTCGACTAACTTGTAGAAAATAAAAAAAACTTTTAGAATGGGAGGATGATAAAACGTAAATGACTGATGAGATCATAAGTAAGGGTAAAGAAGTGGTAAAATAAAAAACACTTTTTTTATTGATTTTTATTCCTCTCAATTATAATTAAAATATTGTCTAAGAATGTATGTCTTGATTGTATGCGTCCCCGAAGTAACCACAAGGTATTTGAAGCTGACAGCTCTCGAAGTAGGCTACTGCTGACCTCCCTGGAACTTCTATTACATAGCCATTGTTACCCCTTACATGCTCGCCATAATAAGATTGTGCTTTATTTGATATATACCTAATGAGATAAGAATTAGTTCACTCACTTGTTGTGCCTCGGTTGTTCTATCTGCAATAAACCTACCTCATCATTATCAACCTATTGACAGCCCACTACAGGGCCAGACCACCCTCCTTATAGTAGTCTAACCTCTGTATAGATCCCCTATATGGAGCTTAGACCCACTGCACTGCTTCAATGCGGGTTGGTGGGCTTAAGGCAATAATATTTGATTACTTAATGGTCACTATCAGATGTTAGTAATAATGACTGTGACTGACAGCTTAACGTGCTCTCTGAGGCACGGGAATATAAAACAACTAACTCAATTCCAGGGTAAGAGTAAGGTTCTTTTCTTATTCTATTTATTTAAAACACTTTATTGCACACCCTTATAAAACAAAAATACAAAGTAAAATAAGAAAAGAACCTTATGAATAAGTCGGTCTTACCACCACAGTGATGTCTCCCAGATAACCTTTGCAAAAAGGAAATATTAAAATAGCACAGGTTGGTGCGGCAAATAAACTTACTTAACAATCTACATTCTGTTTTACAATAGTACTACATGGCAATACTAATAATACACAAATAGCTATAAGAATATAAATATATACATATATTTATGTATATACATACAACACTGTTACATAAAGATAAATTCTTGGAAGAAAGAAAAACTCAGTAGGTATCATTTCACAGCCCAACCCATGACTTGAACACAGGACATAGTAATCTATGTGGCATGCATAAGTAATAATGAACATTCATTTAACTTACAGTTCGAGGTATAATCCACTCTTGTATTACATTATATATTCTCAGTTCATGAGTTGAGCCAGTGTCAAGCAGATGACTGACTCATGATGAGAGCGACCACAGCGGAAGCAAACATTACGGTGGCCAAGTTGTCTTGGTTGATCAACAGCTGTTGGTCTTTGTGGCAAGTCCCAGAAAGCTTGACAAACATGGTCACAGTTGTTTACCTGAAATATGAAGTTTTTTATTTCATGAAATCAAGACTACTGAAAAATATACTTTCGCCAAACCACATTGGAGCAGTTTGGTGGGTCTTTGCTCGGAATCCCTCTCTGCTAGAGAGGAGGCCTGCGTCCAGCAGTTGGATGTTAATAGGCTGATGATGCTACTCAATCGATTTCGGTATTTAGTTAAATGTTAACAATCTTTATCTACCTTTTCAAAAAGTATAATTCACTTTTAAGCATACGGTTGATAATAAACAATATAAGGAATCCTATAGGCTAGCATGGTAGGTGCCAGTTAGCTAATAAATAAGTGAGTACTTACAGGTTGTGGTGCACGCCATCGACGAATCACTGACAAATTCATTTCATCATCTAAAGCTCGTTGATAGTATTACTATACCACAGTTCACACAATGATCCATGGTGTCAATATCCAATCGACAAGCCGGCCAATAAATCCAAAATAACGAGCCAAAGTCAGACGTGTAAGTGTAAGACGGTGTCGATTGATTTTAGACGGGACTTCTGTCATTCATTGTCATTATTGTCAAGTGTCAACATAGACAAAAATGAGCAGTGATGAACATCGATTTTCATTTACAAAATCGATTAATGATCGATTGTTCGATCGAAAATTGATTTTGAGATTTCACTTTATTACATAGATAGATGTCTTGTTTCACAGTAAATTAATTTATTTGTAATAGTTTTAATTATTCTTAATGATTGAAAATAACATCTCATGAAAAGCCTTTTTATATTTTTATATAATTGTGTGCACACATTCTTAATATAATCGATTATAATTATCGATTACCTATTCTATTTTTGATCCTAACTTATTTTTTAGATTTTTCATCTTCCAGATTGTGAATTAAGCTGATTTTTTAAATATTATAATAGAAAAAAATAACGCGTTTTTTAAGCTATATTTCAACTTATTACAAATTGGGCCCAAAAGTCCCCGTCTCCTTTATGAAGTAATTCATCGACAAAATTTAAATTTTGAGATGTCACAAGGCTATGTATCCGCTGCTCCTTTTTGATAGAGTCTGTGTCCTGTATCGATGACGACAACGACTGCGGCCATTTTTCTTCCGACTCTATAAGCCATGAAGGGCCCTTCCACCATATGTCACAATCTGCTAGGTCAGCGGGAAGCATTCCACTGGAACCACAGTCAGCAGCGTTAGATGTAGAGTTGACATGACGCCAATTTTCTGGAGCTACTTTACTTTGAATGTGGCTGACTCTATTGGCGACAAAGGTTTGCCATTTAGATGGACAAGACTTGATCCAAGCTAAAGCGACAGTCGAGTCAGACCACGCGAAAATATTTTCAACTGCATGAAAGGGTTCTAAAGCAACCATCACCGACTCTTATCAGAGTGGACAGTAAGACAGCAGATAACAGTTCAACTCTTGGAATCGACAACCTGCGCAAAGGTGAAATTTTTGTCTTTGCACAACAAAATTGAACGGATACAATACCGTTGACATCGACACAACGAAAATATGTGACTGCACAATAGCCACGTTCTGAAGCATCACAGAAACCGTGTAACTGCAATCACGTATTTGCACTTACCATACGACGAGGAATATTTATGGTAGTCAACGACGACAATTGAGACCTAAAGCGCGACCACTCATGTGCAATACGAGAAGGCACCGGATCATCCCACGACACGCCCGAAGTCCAAAGTAGCTGTAGTAGGTATTTAAGATAAAAAGTGACAGGGCCGAGAAATCCTAACGGGTTGTAAATCCGTGCAATATTCGAAAGGATGATACGTTTCGTACACCTAGACTCATCATTGCTACTGACACGAAAACGAAAACTGTCAGATTGTGGATGCCATAAAAGTCCTAAAATTTTTAACGACAATTCATTTAATTCTTCAAAATGCTTAAAGTTTTCTGAATATAAGTCAGACGATGGAAGGTCAACAAAAAATTCGTTAGAGTTAGACGTCCACTTTCTTAAATGAAAACCAGCAGATGACAAAATGTTTGTGAGCTCGGATCGTAATTGTAGAGCTTGCTCCATGGAATCTGCACCTGACACGATATCATCTACATAAATGTCTCTACCAAGAATGGTAGAGCCAGATGGAAAATCTGTAGTAGAGTCCGAGGCTAATTGTGCCATTGTGCGAAGCGCTTCAAATGGAGCTGATGATACGCCATAGGTAACTGTGCGAAGCCGGTAGTCCTTTATAGGCTCTTTCGGAGAGGGGCGCCAGAGGATACGCTGATAATCGGCGTCTTCACTACGAACTAGTATTTGCCGGTACATCTGTTTCACGTCACCAGTAAAAACGACAGCATGCCAACGGAAACGTACGAGCAAATCGAAAGTGTTAGTCTGTAGCTTAGGACCTGTATGTAGAGTTTCATTTAATGACAGGCCTCTCGCGTCTCTACAACTTGCATCGAATACCGTGCGAAGAGGAGTGCTCACTGAATCGGGTCGCAAAATACCATGATGTGGTATGTAGTAGAAATTTCCCACATCGGTTGAAGGTGGCGCTACTTCTTCCATGTGACCACACGTTAGGTAGTCCGTCATGAAGTTGACATAAGCTTTCCTATATTCAGAATTTAAATTGCGCTTTCGCTCTAACGACGAAAATCTTTTTAAAGCGATATCACGAGAGTTCGAAAAGGTAGGTCTATTTGTAGAGTCGAGAAAGGGTAGAGGTACTACAAATCGACCATCAAGATTACGATAATAATTTTCGACAAAATAAGTTTCACATGCCTGTTCCTCCTTCGACAAAATTTTATTATTTGGAGAACAGACATCTTCCACGTCCCCAAAACCTATTTAAGGAATTTTCCAACGACAAATTCGACAAGGGTGAAACGAAAAAACAATTTTTATTATTATTATATGTGTCGAGAGGGGTGTCAACACTTCCCATCAATATCCAACCGAAAATGGTATTTAATGCATTTGGTTTACCCCGCCCACCATGCTTAAGACCAGGCAGCAACGAAGACGAGAAAATAGCTGCACTCAAAAGCATGTCTATAGGACCAGGCGTAGCAAAATCTGGACCAGCAAGATGTAAGTTCTGTATGTGTGACCACTGCGAGAAGTCGATAATTTCAGATGGTTGGTCAGCACATATTGATGGCAACACTAAAGCTTCAAAATTAAATTGGTTACTTGAATGTGAATTTAATGGTTTTATATTACAAGTTACTGAACCCAAGTGTTCGGTCACGGAATGGCCAACCCCATTCACAGTGAGCATATTTTGTTTTATAGGTAACCCCAATAGCTTTACACATGATTCAGTAATAAAATTGCATGCACTAGCACAATCAAGTAATACTCGAATGGGTCGATAAACACCCTTTAAGTCCAAAATTAAAACTTTAGCTGTCAAGAAAAGAATATTATTTGTGGAGTGTGCCACCGATGTCAAAACAATGCTATTTTTATTAGGATCTTCAGTATAATCTTTGCTGGGAACAATTTTACCAAAATGCAACAAACTATTATGTGAGAAGTTACAATGACTACAACGATGGGTTGAACGACAATTTTTAACACGATGAGATGGAGAGAAACAAAGAATGCAAAGACTTTTGGCTTTAACAAAATCAAAACGAGAACGAGAATTTAATTTTAAGAATCCTTCACAAGTGCTGAGGATATGTTGGCCCGAACAATAAATTTCATTTAGGCTGCGATACGACAAGAGAAGGTTTATGTTTATTATTATTTTTACTGACGACAGGGTCACGACTATTTGGCAACTTAGTAATCTCTAAAGCCCAATAATGCTTTTCAATAAAATTATGAAGTTCAGAATATTCTGGAATTTCATCAGAATTAAATTCTAATTGGAAAGATTCCCTAGTTGCCCTATCCAATTTTGACCACAACAATTGAAACAGCATGAAGTTTTTATCAGGTAAATTGTATTTTTCCAAAACAGCCAAATTATCCGAAAACGTACGATAAATTCTCTCTAATTCTGAACGAGACTTATTTCTAATTGGTTCACAATGCAACAGCTTTTCATAGTAGATCATAGCCATTTGACGCTTATTGTTATAGTATTTTGACAAAGTGTTGTATGCATCAACATAGCTATCATCAGTTAATGGGAAGTTTTTGTGTGGTGTGATGATAAGTATAACACGTACAGTTATGATTTAGTATTGTCGATTAAGACAACAGGAAGTTAATGTAAGACCCAGTTAATAAGCATAATTACGTGCTTATTAACTGGGTCGTAGTATATAAGATAGCTTCACACTTATGAAATATACACAGTTTTTACCGAGAACTCTTGTGTCTGTTACTGCTCATGGGGTTACCCTAACCCCTGGGCGAGCTCCTACCGCCTCTCCATGGGGTCCTCACGGGTCTAGCTTATAACCACATAACATGGCGACCCTAACGGGCGCCCCACATCACATGGCGACCCTGATATGGTCCCCACATCACATGGCGACCCTAGCCAACGAGCCCGGACAGCGTTGATGCCGGTCGAAGATTTTGGACGACGGCATTGGAAATGGCCAAAGAAACCCGGTGTATGAACCCGGTGTATGAAAACGGCGCGGCGTATGGAAAACTGAAGAAATATGGACAAAGAAGCGCGCGTCAAGATACAAGTTTTTAATCACGGAATTCAGTTCGGGAATGATGAGGCAACGGTACAATCTCTCTGAGCCTCGTCTGTGGCGGACATCCCCAACAACGTGGTCTACAAGTAGTAGCGGCCGTAGTCAGCATCATCGTGCACGTGCAGCATTGTGAGTCAGTTATATTGTTTAATTTTTTGAAGTTATACTTCTTTAGGCGCGTTATGAAAAAATGATGAGAGTGAAATTTTAATATGTGAAGTTGGCGCGGTGACGAAAAAATAACAACTTGAAGTTGCTGCGAGTGAAGTTTTGTCAATGTCTTATGTCATGTGAATGTCAAAGGAGACTGGTACGCTTTCATACAATCTTCGGCCTGGATTGTAAAAAGATGAAAGTAGTGCCAATTAATAGCTATTATATTATTAACCTTTAATTGAAAATAAAATGGAATTTGTCAATCTGGGAGTAGTGATAAACGAGATTTAGTAAAAGTGAGGTTATAATATGAGACAATATATATTGAACAGCTGATTTTTGAAGTTCGAGTATTTTATTCTTAAACATAGAACATTAATATTTTCACGGCGTCCGTGGCACAGCCGTATGCGCGGTGGATTGATAAGACGGAGTTTCTGGGTGCGATTCCCGGCTGGGCCGATTGAGATTTTTTACCAGAGACTGGTACGGCGTCGGGCAGAAACCTAAAGGGCGATTTTATCCTACGCCTAACAAGTTAGCCCGCTTCCATCTTATTAGATTGCATCATCAATTACCATTAGGTGTTGACTGCAAGCACACTTGGTGTCGACTAACTTGTAGTAAATAAAAAAAAACTTTTAGAATGGGAGGATGATAAAACGTAAATGACTGATGAGATCATAAGTAAGGGTAAAGAAGTGGTAAAATAAAAAACACTTTTTTTATTGATTTTTATTCCTCTTCAATTATAATTAAAATATTGTCTAAGAATGTTTGTCTTGATTGTATGCGTCCCCGAAGTAACCACAAGGTATTTGAATATATTTTTATTTGATATATACCTAATGAGATAAGAATTAGTTCACTCTCTTGTTGTGACTCGTTTGTTCTATCTGCAATAAACATACCTCATCATTATCAACCTATTGACAGCCCACTACAGGGCCAGACCACCCTACTTATAGTAGTCTAACCTCTATATAGATCCCCTATATGGAGCTTAGACCCACTGCACTGCTTCAATGCGGGTTGGTGGGCTGAAGGCAATAATATTTGATTACTTAATGGTCACTATCAGATGTTAGTAATAATGACTGAGACTGACAGCTTAACATGCTCTCTGAGGCACAGGGATATAAAACAACTAACTCAATTCCAGGGTAGGAGTGAAGAACCTTATGAATAAGTTGGTCTTACTACCAAAGTGATCTCTCCCAGATAACCTTTGCAAAAAGGAAATATTAAAATAGCACAGGTTGGTGCGGCAAATAAACTTACTTAACAATCTACATTCTGTTTTACAATAGTACTACATGGCAACACTAATAATACACAAATAGCTATTAGAATATAAATATATACATATATTTATGTATATACATACAACACTGTTACATATAGATAAATTCTTGGAAGAAAGAAAAACTCAGTAGGTATCATTTCACAGCCCAACCCATGACTTGAACCCAGGACATAGTAATCTATGTGGCATGCATAAGTAACAATGAACATTGATTTAACTTACAGTTCGAGGTATAATCCACTCTTGTATTACATTATATATTCTCAGTTCATGAGTTGAGCCAGTGTCAAGCAGATGACTGACTCGTGATGAGAGCGACCACAGCGGAAGCAAACATTACAGTGGCCAAGTTGTCTTGGTTGATCAGCTGTTGGTCTTTGTGGCAAGTCCCAGAAAGCTTGACAAACATGGTCACAGTTGTTTACCTGAAATATGAAAAGTTTTTTATATCATGAAATCAAGACTACTGAAAAATATACTTTCGCCAAACCACATTGGAGCAGTTTGGTGGGTCTTTGCTCGGAATCCCTCTCTCCTAGAGAGGAGACCTGCGTCCAGCAGTTGGATGTTAATAGGCTGATGATGCTACTCAATCGATTTCAGTATTTAGTTAAATGTTTAACAATCTTTATCTACCTTTTCAAAAAGTATAATTCACTTTTAAGTATACGGTTGATAATAAACAATATAAGGAATAGGATTCATGGTAGGTGCCAGTTAGCTAATTAATAAGTGAGTACTTACAGGCTGTGGTGCACGCCATCGACGAATCACTGACAAAGTCATTTCATCATCTAAAACTCGTTGATAGTATTACTATACCACAGTTCACACAATGATCCATGGTGTCAATATCCAATCGACAATCGATAAGCCGGCCAATAAATCCAAAATAACGAACAAAGTCAGACGTGTGTAAGACGTGTCGATTGATTTTAGACGGGACTTCTGTCATTCATTGTCATTATTGTCAAGTGTCAACATAGACAAAAATGAGCAGTGATGAACATCGATTTTCATTTACAAAATCGATTAATGATCGATTGTTCGATCGAAAATTGATTTTGAGATTTCACTTTATTACATAGATAGATGTCTTGTTTCACAGTAAATTAATTTATTTGTAATAGTTTTAATTATTCTTAATGATTGAAATTATCATCTCATGAAAAGCCTTTTTATATTTTTATATAATTGTGTGCACACATTCTTAATATTATCGATTATAATTATCGATTACCTATTCTATTTTTGATCCTAACTTATTTTTTAGATTTTTCATCTTCCAGATTGTGAATTAAGCTGATTTTTTAAAGATTGTAATAGAAAAAATAACGCGTTTTTTAAGCTATATTTCAACTTATTACAAATTTGGCCCAGAAGTCCCCGTCTCCTTTTTTTAGTTTGATTTGATACACATATAATTTATTTAATTGCAATATCACAGTTCATAAATTATAACTATTTAAAGATAATTTAGAATGAAAATACTACATTGATTGTTTTATTCGAAGCGGGTTTTAAGCACAGCGCCATCTAGGGGTGAACCTTCCTAACTTAAAGAATAAGAACGCCATCGGCCTAGCGCCATCTAGTAAATAATAGTAGAATAATAGAACTCGTTAGTATGGATTAAGTAGATAGTTGGCGGTATATTGTATTGATTGAAGAATAATGAATGTCAAATTATTGACATCATAAACTAAAATAAATTTATTTAATGTGTAATAAGTTTATAAATAAATTAATAATAGATACAAATAAAATAATAATAATATTTCTCATTATATTACTATAATAAATGAAATTTTTGAAAAGATTTTTATCTTGTTACGCCAAAGTAGTATAACTTCTAAAGCGTGTACATAAGTACACACACATTAATTTTTTTTGTAATGGCTAATTTGTATTTTATGTATGGGAGCATACCATTTTGTATGTTTAGAGAATTTATGTTGTTATGTTGAGAAAGTATGTTGATAAATTAAGCATAACATGAGCACTCTGCAACATAATAGTAAAGGCGCGTAATTTTATATTTTTGTTGCGATATTAGCTTCATTGGTACAGATTTAACGCGAATTAAGTATAATAAGTAAAAATGGCGTCGGAAAAATTTTCTTTAAAGACAGCGGTTAGCTTGCTTCCGAAAATGAACGGAAACGAGCAAGTAACCCAAGATTTGATAGACGCAATTGAGCTGTATGATTCAATGTTAGGCTCAAATGATAGCGACCTTTTAATTAAATTCGTGCTTGCCACACAACTTAGTCAAGGAGCTAAAATACGGTTGTCGTCGAGTTATGCCTCCGTAAATAGCCTTATAGCAGATATGAAAAAACATTTGCTTACGACTAAATCTGATGTCGCTATTCGAAATAAACTTGCTCGCGTTAGGCAAAACAATAAATCTATTAATGAGTTCAGAGCAGAAATTGAAAAATTAATGATAGATTTGACTATTGATCAAGCCGGAGAAAACCAAGAAGCGTTAAAAATTTTGTGTCCTTTAAACGAGAAATATGCGGTAAAGATATTCGCGGACGGACTTAGTAACTAGCGCCTAGGTACTATCGTAACTGCTCGGAATTTAACTTCATTAAAAGATGCAATCAGAGTGGCTGAAGACGAAAATTGTGCTTCGTCGGGATCATAATGCATGGCATTTCAAAGGCATTATAAACCGGTCAAAAATTTGAGAAATAATATGAATCGGTATAGCCATATAAACTCGCAAAATAAATCAGCTGTTAATCGTACGTGCCGAGAAGATAAAAATGCAAACGCATGGCATTCCGGTAGTATGCACGATCGTGCTATTAAAAATAATACTAATCGCGGTGCGCGTAGTCAGCAAAACCAGCGGCATGTAGCGTATATTCATACATACATACATACAGCATAAGTCGAATAACCGTGACTTAGATGGAATATCAAGTTCACGATATAATTGTAAGGAAGTTAATTCAGGTCAGTTTTTGAAGGCTCATCATATTCTTACGTGTAACAGTATTAATTGGGTTAATTTTGTAGTTAATAATAAAACTTTTGAGTGGTTATTGGATACCGGAGCGTCATTATCAGCGGTAAAGAAAAGTTTTTTTGAGACGAATTCGTTATATTATAAAATAATTAAAGATGAAATGGTAATTAATGGAGTTGGTGGTAAATTAAGAGCAATAGGTTACGTATATTTAAAGTTACAAACTGAACGATGTTCATTTGTGCATACATTTTATGTTTTTGAAGATTTGCCGTGTAAATCGATTGGCATACTTGGCCAGGATTTTTTGCAGAGATATGCAGGTATTATTGATTTATCGAAGAATAAGTTAAGTTTAAAGGAATGTGAAGGCAAGGAAATTTCAATTCCTCTTCAGTTTTATAATTATTCTTTAACTATTGCTCCGCGTTGTGAAGTTATTAAATATTTTCCCGTCAATAGAACGAAAGATTGTGTTGTTTTTAGAAAAGAGTTACAGAAAGGTGTCTTTTTAGCTAACGGAATAGCTACTCCTAGAAATGGGATGATACCCATTAGGATATTAAACACCACCTCCGAGATAGTGGTTTGTAACTTAACAGATTTAGAAATAAATCCGTCAACTAATTACAATTACTGTTGCTTTGCGGAAACGGATAGAAGCGTCCAACGGGTTAAGGAATTATTTTCTTTGCTCAAACTCGATTATTTGAATAATGAAGAGAGGTTAAGCATTGAACAAATATGTGCAAAATATCCAGATATTTTCCATTTACCAGGGGATAAATTAACTGTCACAAATGTGTATGAACAGTCAATAAGATTGAAAGATAATGTCTCTCCAGTCTATAGGAAACCGTATAGGATACCGTTTGTTCAAAAGAATGAAGTTGATAGACAAGTACAAGAAATGCTCAAAAATAATATCATAGAAAAATCAGTAAGTGAATGGTCTAGTCCTGTTTTGATTGTACCCAAAAAAGCGGACCGTAATGGTGAGAAAAAATGGCGTGTGGTTGTGGACTATAGACAGTTGAATGAAAGGATTCAGGATGATAAATTTCCCTTACCCAATATCAATGAAATTCTTGACTCACTTTCAGGTGCTATGTATTTCAGTCATTGCGACTTATCTCAATCATATTATCAGTGTAAATTGAATGAACAAAGTAGGAAGTACACAGCTTTCACAACAGATAAAGGTCAATTTCAAATGCGAAGGCTACCAATGGGTCTTAAGATTAGTCCCAGTGCATTCAGTAGAATGATGACAGTAGCCATGTTTGGATTAAATTACGATAAATGTTTGATTTATTTAGATGACTTCATTATTTTTGGACGAAATTTAGATGAACACAACCGAAATCTTATATCTATTTTTTCACGTTTAAGGAAAGTTAATCTCAAGTTAAACCCGTCAAAATGTGAATTTTTAAAGAAACAAATTCTTTATTTAGGTCATATTATTTCATCTGATGGCATTTCACCCGATCCGGAGAAGGTAGCGGTAATAAAAAATTATCCGCGTCCTTCCAGTAGTGATGAAGTAAAGCGTTTTGTAGCATTTGCAAATTACTATAGAAAATTTATTCCTAACTTTGCTAATATTGTCATACCCATGAATAAGTTGTGTAAGCAGAATGTCGTGTTTGATTGGACTGAAGACTGTGAAAAATCATTTTTATTATTAAAAGATGCTTTGGTGAGTGCCCCCATTTTAGATTTTCCAGATTTTTCTGACAGCAATACGTTCATATTACAGACAGACAGTTCAGGATTTGCAGTAGGAAGTGTGTTGTGTAATGGGAATGGAAAACCCGTGGCGTATGCAAGTAGATCTTTGGGAAAGAGTGAGTTAAATTATCCAATAATTGAAAAGGAGTTGTTAGCTATAGTTTGGTCAGTAAAGTATTTTAGACCATATTTGTATGGAAGAAAGTTTATTGTTAAAACGGATCATCGACCACTTTTATACTTATTTAATATGTCTGATCCCTCAAGTAGATTGACTAAGTTTTGTTAATGTTTAGAGGAATACGATTTTGAGGTCGAATATATACAAGGGAAACAAAATGTTTTAGCGGATGCGCTATCGAGAATAGTGATTTCTAGTGATGATTTAAAAACTATGCATGAGAAAACTATATCAGTGATGACAAGAGCTCAGTGCCGTTTACAGTCAGAGAACTCGGTTATTCACGAAAAAGACTACGGTTTGTAGGACTGATCACCCTAGGATCGTTGAAGTTCTTAAGAAACAAGGAAGCGATATTGAGTTAATTCAATCAGGCTTCGATGAGTGGGAGAAGTTGTTACGTAACAAGAAATGTACGAAAATATTTTCAAAGTCGCGTAAATTAATGTATGTGCCAGAAAGCTCGAGTATTTATATAAACTATGATTCTTTATCGACATCATCGCGAGACGAGTTGTCGAAAGAAATAGTTATGTTTTGTATTGAGAAAGGCATTAAAGAAGTGATTATATTGAAAAATCGTTATAACGCGAATATTATTATGAGAATAGCTAAATTTTTAAAGAAGAACAGTAGTTCTTTACATGGAGATTTTAAAGTGTGTGTAGTGACTGGTGCACAAAGAGTGGAAGATAAGGATGAAAAAAAGGTTATCATGAATGATTTCCATATTTTACCCACAAGTGGTCATGCAGGTATACGAAGGATGGTTAGTAATATAAAGAAGTATTACTACTGGCCATCTATAGAAAGGGATGTGGTAGATTACGTTCGAAAGTGTAGTAAGTGTCAAAAACAAAAGTTTCACCGAAACACTAAGGAACCAATGACGGTTACAACTACGGCATCGTCATCGTTTGAGAGCGGGAAAACTTGTATATTACCGAGTAATCTTATAAATGGAACCATTGAACCTTTGTAGTATAATTTTGATGATTATCCATTGGAATTTAAATATCGTTTACAGAGAGCTCAAGCGGATGCTAAGAAAAACTTAATAGATTGTAAAATAGCAAGGAAAGAATTGTATGATAAAAACATATATCCTGTAACATATAATGAAGGTGATTTAATATTAGTTCGAAATGAAACAGGAAGTAAATTGGATTGTGTATATGAAGGACCTTTTGTAGTGATAAAAGATGAGTCTCCAAATGTAAAAATTATAAGAAAAAATAAGATAGATGTAATTCATAAGAATAGAACAAAATTGTATTGTGATAGCTAATTATTTTGTATTGTATTATTGTTTTGATCACTTGTTCTATTGTTGTAATAAGAATACATAATTAATGTTGATATTTCAAGTGGTAATATTGTTATTGTAACACTTTTGTGATTGATAATTGTAAAGAAAAAAAAATGTAATATTACATTTTTATTTTTTTCTTTTGGAGGGATGATGTGGTGTGATGATTAGTATAACACGTACAGTTATGATTTAGTATTGTCGATTAAGACAACAGTAAGTTAATGTAAGACCCAGTTAATAAGCACGTAATTAGTAGTATATAAGATAGCTTCACACTTATGAAATATACACAGTTTTTACCGAGAACTCTTGTGTCTGTTACTGCTCATGGGGTTACCCTAACCCCTGGGCGAGCTCCTACCGCCTCTCCATGGGGTCCTCACGGGTCTAGCTTATAACCACATAACATGGCGACCCTAACGTGCGCCCCACATCACATGGCGACCCTGATATGGTCCCCACATCACATTTGATCAAATTATATGCCTTACCTTGTACACTTGACATTAAGTAGTGAAGCTTTTCAATGTTTGAGATATTTCTCTTATGTAATAGGTCGGGGAAAAAGTCTTTTCGCATTTAGTATGTGTAAACTTGTACTAAAATATCTTTGGCTGTACTCTTTGTATCTGGCTGGTTTTGATGTCATTTAAAAGGCTACTTTTTCAAAAAAAGAAACAAATTAGTAAAATATTGTTTCCAGCCTTTTTTCATTTGTTTTTCTTTCTGTCAAAATGAGTGAATCTAATGAACAAATTCGATACATTTTAAAATTTCATTAAAATAAATAAAAAAATTCAACGCAAGCCACAACATTTTTTTATCGTTTATGGACCTAACGTAGTGACAGTAAGAGCAGCATAAAGTTTTTTTAAGCGTTTTCAATCCGGGAATTTTGATGTCAAAGATGCACAGCGCTCTGGTCGCCCTGTTACGGAAAAAATGGACGCCATTTTTGAAAAAGTGGAGTAAGTTCGCTATTTCAGCAGTTATGACATAGCTGAAGAACTGGAAATTGACCACAAAATAGTTTTGATCCAATTGAAAAAAGCTGGGTACCCAAAAAAACTGGATATTTGGGTGCCACACGAGCTCACTGAATGAAACATAATGAACCGTGTGCTCATTTGCGATTCTTCATTGAGACGTAATGAAACCGAGCCTTTTTATAAGAGATTGATAACTGGTGATGAAAAGTGGATCACGTACGACAAGAACATGTGAAAACGGTCGTGGTCAAAGGTCGTTCAGGCTTCACAGACTGTGGCAAACCTCGGGTAAACTCGCAATAAGGTGATGTTGTGTGTATGGTGGGATTGCAAGGGCATTGTTCATTACGAGCTTTTACCACGGGGCAGAACTACTGATTCGGTTCTCTACTGCCAACAACTGATGAGATTAAAGCAAGAAGTTGAGAGAAAACGGCCGGAATGGATCAAAAGAAAGGATGTGGTCTTTCATCACGATAACGCTGGACCACACACATCTTTAGCCACTCAGCAAAAATTAAGAGAGTTTGGCTGGGAGTTGTTAATGCATCCGGCATATAGCCCTGACCTTGCACCAAGATTTCTAGCTGTTTCGGTATCTACAGAATTATTTAGGCAGTGTCAGGTTAACCACAAGAGAGGACTGCCAAAACGACTTGTCGCGTTTTTTTGATCAGAAGTCCCAAAATTTCAAGAGCAAGGGGATCATGTTCATACCTACAAGATGGCAGAAAGTTATCGAACAAAACGGTATATATATACCATAATTAAATGTAAATAAACTTTGAAAAAAAATGTCTTGAATTTTTATATAAAATGCGAAGAAACTTTTTCCCCGACCTTATATTAAGGAGTCATATAATTGTATAAACGATACCCAATTTTCGATTGACCCATCAAACGGTTTTATATTAATCTTGGGTAACTTTACAGACAAGGAACCATCCTGAATAACTGGTTTATTATCTACTTGTAATAAAGGTTGCATTCTGCTTTTGATGTTCTTTACTTTTAAATCAAAGTCTATAGTAACAGAATGTTCATTCTTTCTTTGATGTTGAGAACTAAGCGACAATAACAAATTACGTTGAGCACTGTGAAACTCTTCAGCCAATTCTTTGATATCCAATTCAGTATAACCAATTAAATCACTTTGTTCCATTAACTCCACTCTAAACATAGCATAATCCCTCGCAATACGATTAACATCGGCCCCATCGCGACTATTTGGGCTATCTGTCGACATTATAATAGTTTTCAAACCAAAATTAAGTTAAATAAACTAATAAAAACAAACGAAAACTAATATTATTGTTTACTTAACCTCGACAACTCATACGACACGAAAATATCATTCATATATCGACAGAAACCTCAAAGT
Source organism: Ochlodes sylvanus (assembly GCA_905404295.2). Taxonomy (NCBI): domain Eukaryota; kingdom Metazoa; phylum Arthropoda; class Insecta; order Lepidoptera; family Hesperiidae; genus Ochlodes; species Ochlodes sylvanus. The sequence goes on along the minus strand of FR990122.1, from coordinate 14,404,153 downwards.
CAAATGACGGATATGTCAAGCTGTCATAACGAGAATATGCCAAACTACTTGTCATTTGACAATGACACGATAACCGGAAACCGACAGAATGACAGCCGGAATATGGCGGAAGGATGATGAATATTTAACGAAATTACGATAAAATACACTACGAAAAACGATATAATTTTGTTTACGACGACAAATACTAACAAAATTATATCACTTTAGTGTGATTCGATAAATAGTTCGTGCAAAATCACGATCGAAAGTTACGACAAAGTATTACTCAAAATAACTATAGCCACCTATCAAAATAATGCGGCTCGAGGACCAAAAAAAATGTTTGTTTTATCCGGCTCTAGGGCTAAGAGAAATGGGGTTCGGTTCGAGGAGCCAGATAAAGACGTGTGCTCCAGTTATTAGCCGAAGCACCCTTCGATACGAATAGTGGACTGTATATTTGAGCGAGAGACTGATAGTACGCAAAATTAGGTTTGATTACAAAAGGTTACTCACCGAGGTTTCTTCTTACTGTAACATGAGCTAACTGACGCTGCGCAGACTTACACCAGTTTTTCGCTCTCCAATTCCTTGGCTCTAGTATCTCCCACGTGGACTACCCTTTTCCGCAACTATCAGTCCCATATAAACTATATTGTTCAACGATAAATTAGCCCGTTTGGACTCGACAAATGATTAATATTAGGCTCTTGCACTGAGTGCTCGCCACGATAAAACGAGAACGAAAAATACGAAAACGACAACGATAATTTTGGAATTAGCAAGTTCGCGCGCCCGCCATGCTAACTCCTCGACGACCACAGAACGACTACGCATAGACAAACTGTCATAGACTAATTATATTTTTTAAACCATCGACAAACGTGAACAATAACAATAGATTCTTTTGGTTATCACAATTGTATCGAGACATATAAATACAGGCAAGGTTGGTGTAGCTGCCTGACGCAGCTAACATAATACCTACAGGGTACCTCCTACAAACACACCATTACCAATACCTTACCAATACCGAATTACCTTACCGAAACTTATTTACCTGGAATCCAATAGGAAAGAATAAAACAACAGCCTAACTTATATTTCAAGCGAAGGAAAACAACTCAAGAAAATAATAATACTTTATTGTTTGACGCCCTGTCTAGAAACCTGCAGATAATTATGACGTCTCGTTAGAAACAAAGTGAAGCGAGGTCCATCACCATCTTCCTCGTTCCTCTTCATCAAGCCAGCAAGCAAGATCTCATCTTCGAAGCACCCGGCACCCGGTAGCTTTCTTCGTAGGTACATACCTACACGCCGCCGTATCGTGTTCACGCTCGGACCGCTCGCGGGAAAATGTAACCGATTTTTTTTTCCCTTCCACGGCAGGGAGGCGGTGAATGCTCATAGCACACCAACGCAGCCGGCTGCGTTGGTTATGTGGGACTTTTACCCACTAAACACCGCCTTGGGGGGATGGCTTTGGCCCTGTGGCCTCTAAGCCTTCATCGGATGCGACCTCGCCTGGAGGGACGAGGCGCTAGCGGCGCCCCCTAGGGAGCAACCGCATGGAGTTTAGCTATTACAGATTAGAGATTAGATGGGTTGATAGCGCCATCATAGGGATGAGCGCTATCTGAAGGATTTGAGTCTGTTTGAAGGCCTCCAAGAGGCGCTCCAGATCTACAGTGAGTTTATCGGGGGGGTCCAGTAGGACGTTTTTGGGCCGTCGGACTCTGTGCCGACTCTCTGGAGGGGGGGTGTAGTCCGCCGCCTCCCTAATTAATGGGTTTGAGTGTTCTTCTGTGGATTGGAAGAATCTCTCAGAGAAGTGTTTAAAAACTTGTTGGATGGTCGGGAGTTCGAGATCGCGGTGCAAATCTGCATTTCTCACGTACCAAGGTGCACCAGTTGCTCTACGTGTAAATAAATTTTGGACAATTTGGATTTTGTACAGTAATTTGGGGTCCGCGTGTGCAAATACAGGGGCGGCGTAAGTCATTACCGGTCGGATGCAAACCTTATAGAGTGTTCGCTTATTATTGAGTGACATTTTACTGTGCCTTCCCAGCATACCGTTGAGTCGGCTCATATAATAACGGGCTGTTCCAGTCACCTTCCTAACATGGGATCTAAAGGTGAGTCTGGAATCGAGGGTGACTCTTAAGTACTTGGTTTCGGAACGCCAAGGTATAGGCGTACCCGAAAATCTGACGGGGGGATCATCGGGGCCACGTCTGCGCTTGAATGAGAAGCGGACGGCGGAGCTTTTGTCTGGATTGACCTCATTGCGCCATTTCTTAAACCAGCTCGCTAACCGAGTGTTGGACTTTCTTGACTACGCAATCTAGCCTCTGACCCCTAAAATAGAGGACGGTGTCGTCGGCGAAGAGAGAGAGTTGTACTCCATTAGTGGGTACGAGAATGTCGTTAGTATACGATATAAACAATAATGGGGCTAATACTGAGCCCTGGGGGACCCCGGCCGTTATAAAGCGCGGGGAAAATAAGGTACCCTCGTGTCTGAAACGGAAGGTTCTGTCTTGAAGGTAGGATGCTATCATACGGACAACCCGATCTGGAAGGTCAAGGTAATGTAGTTTATACAGTAGTCCCGCGTGCCAGACTTTATCAAAAGCCTTGGCGACATCGAAGAAAACTGCAACCGTTTTGTCGCGTCGTGGGTAAAACCCGCTGAGTATGTATTCCGCTTAAGCAGTGATAGCGGTGTGGTTGAACGTTGGACTGCCGAACCGGAGGTTCCGGGTTCAAACCCCGCACGCACCACTAATTTTCAAAAATTATGTGCGTATTAAAAAATTTAATTATCACTTGCTTCGGTGAAGGAAAACATCGTGAGGAAACCTATACACCTGAGAGTTCTCCATAATGTTCTCAAAGGTGTGTGAAGTCCACCAATCCGCACTTGGCCAGCGTGGTGGACTATGGCCTATACCCCTCACACTGTGAGAGGAGACCCGTGCCCAGCAGTGGGACAGTTATGGGTTGTGATGATGATGATGATGATGATGATGATGTATTCCGCTATCCGGTGTACTTGTTGGGGGCAAGAGTGCTGTGCACGAAAGCCGAATTGATGGGGTATAACCTGAGGTGGTCCATCTGATGGAAGGAGGTGCCTTTCATGCGAGACAGAATAACTCTTTCGAGTACTTTGCCCATAGCCTTGAGGAGGCTGATGGGGCGATGATTTGAAGGGATATTTAAAGGTTTCCCTGGTTTTGGAATCCCTATGATGATTGCCACCTTCCAAGACGTTGGGAAGTAGCAATGCTCAAAACAGGCATTGAATAGAATAACTAATAAGGCGATAACCTGTTCTGGACGATATTTGAGCGCCAGGTTGGAGATTCCGTCGGCTCCTGGGGCCTTGCGAGGTTTCAGGCCACGGATGATGGTCTTAACCTCTTCATTGGATACTACGATTGGATCTGCAGTGATAGGGAGAGAGCTCCTGTGACGGACCTCCCCCTCCACCGTTTCGATGTGGGATGCGGGGCATATCTGAGTGCTGGGTGCATATTGCGCAGCAATGCTGTCGGCGAAGCATTCGGCTTTCTCCTCGTCCTCAAAGGCTATAGTGCCGTCGGGGCGGGAGATAGGTGGGGTGTTGGATTTGGCGTCTACACGAAGGGCTTTCGCCACTCTGTAATAGGCTAAATGTGACGATGTTATGTTAGGGAGTGAGGGAGTCCCAATTGGAGTTCCTCAGTTCTGATAGTTGATCCCTGACTTGGCGTAGAAGCGCATTGGCACGCCTTCTGAGATGGGGGGTGGAATATAGTGTTGCCCTTCTGAGAGCGGCATTTTTCTTTTTGATTAAATTCCTAACATCGAGTGATAGTTTCTGGTTGGGTACCTTCACCACCCGCTCGTTGCTTCGGAGAGCGGTCTGTATTGATGTTGTCAGTGTGTCGGTCATGCTATCTATCTTCGCCGGGCTGTTGAAAAACTCGGCTGTGACAGAGAATGGAGAATCGGAAGCGGAAGTATCAAACTCAGCGGTGAGGGATTTCCTAAAGCCTTCCCAGTTGGTGAAGGTTTTGGTAGTAGTTAGCTGGGCAGGGGCAAGTGCCCCGAGTTCAAGAGAGACTGGGCGGTGATCTGACCCCAGGTCGTCGAGCGTGTTAATCTGTTTATTACTAAAGCGGATGCCCTTGGTCAATGCTATGTCTAGTATGTCAGGTCCGTGTGTCACTTGATCTGGGTAGTGAGTGGATGAAGATGGGGATAGGACATCTATGTCCAGGGCCCCGGTGATTCTGTGTAGTTTGGTGCCATTAGTGTTGGGATTGTGGCACTTCCAATCGGGGTGTTTAGAGTTGAAATCTCCAAATAAAATAACGGAGTCTCCAAGCGACAGAAGGGATTCTATGTCGCTACGGAGGATGGGTTTACATGGGTTGTATAATCAGGGTTGAATGCCCCGTCATGCCTAGTCTACAAACTGTGGCTTCTAAGTTGGTGAGCGCGGGAGTCGCGATTGGGCTACAGTGAAGTGACTTCTTGTAATAGATGGCAGTGCCGCCGCCCTTGCGGCCGTCGGCTCTGTCGTCCCTCACAAGCGAGTACTTGGGGATCGATAAACGCCTTTTAAATTTGGGTTGGAGGTGAGATTCTTGAATAAGCAGTAGGTCCACATCTCTATTCCGAACAAACTGTTTAATTTTTAATATATTCTGGCGCAATCCACGCGAGTTAAAGGAGACGAGCGAGACTCTCTTGGGTCTCACCCGACCGGTAGAAATGGGTAAAGCGTTACTTACTTGGGACATTATAATGAGCTTAGTAGCCCATGGTGCTCAGCGAGGGCCAGGAGGCGCTGCTGAGGTGAGGTGGCCGCCCGGAGTTTTCGAGCGAGGATGGAGATCTCGTTAACATCGATGTTACCGATGAACGAGAGGACTGTGTTCAAATCCTCCCCCAGTGTGTCCCCGCCACCTGGCTGGGGTTGGGAGGGATAGGCGGGGGCCGCGTTCCATTGCTTTGGGGCAGGGCGGGGCGCTATGGGAGGTTGGGGGGACGACCTCAGGGGCGTTCCGTTTCCATGTATTGGAGTGGGAGGGTGGCGGCCCAGGCTGAGTACCACGAGGTCTCAGTGCTGGGAAGTTGGTGTCCGGCACTGGAGGGGGGGCGGGTTGAGAGCCTGCCGTTGCTTGGCGCTTGGCTTTGTACAAGGTAGGGCGGGGGGCCCGTGGGCAACCGCGGTAGTTGGCTGGGTGGCCAGACTCTCCGCATGGGACGCACGCCGGAGGGGTCGCTGCGTCCTTGGGGCACTCTTTAGTGATGTGTGGGTTAAGGCACTTGACGCACCTTGGTTGGGCTGAGCAATTAGCAGCCGCATGGCCATAAAGTTGGCAGCGGTGGCATTGGCTGGGGTAGCCACGTTTGTGTGGGGGCTCTACTCTAATATTGGACAGACCGCATACAGTACGGCGCCCTTTAAAAATGTTGCGGGCTTCAGGCACATTGGACAGAATGACCAGTGCGAGTGGGTGTTGCAGCCCGGTGCGGCTGTGCATCTTGTACACTGCCTCGACCGGGAAACCTTGGGACTTGAGGTCCTCGAAGATGGAGTTATTGTCTAACTCGAATGGGATGCCGCGTATTACGGCTTTGACTTTACGCTCCGCCTTTAGAGCGTGCGTATGGTACGGTAGTTTACCGTGGGCTAGGATCCGCGTGAGAGCGCGAAAATCCTCCATCTTAGGGACTGTGATGACAATAGCGTACTTTATATTGGTCGCTCTGGTGTATTTGATGTTCTGCTGAGCGCAGATTTTGGAGAGTTCGGTCCATTTGGATTTATCCTTAAGGAAGATTTCGGGAGGGGACTCGCGGGGAGGGATTTAAAGGCACCTTAGTGAAACGGTGGTAAATGCTATAAATGACGTTCCTAAGTGTATTCTAAATACCTACATGGAATAAATGATTTGAGTTTGAGTTTGGGAGGGTTGGGTCACAGCGCGAGGCTGGATTGGTGGACTGCCTAGGGAGGTCAGCCGGGGCCTGAGTGGCGTCTACGGACATATGTGGGGGAGGAGCGGGTCGGGACTCCAGCTCGGACCCGGCGGAGAAAGCGGGGGACGAGGCCCTGCTTCCCTTGCGGGCTTTCAGCGTTTTGCGCGAGACTGACAGACTTACAGTTGAAGACGGGTATCCCTACGGATACTCACACACACACACACAATAAAACCGTCACCCTTGGGGGGGGGGCCCAGTGTGGACCGGTCAACACAGGCTGGTTTCGTTGGCACCGTTAGGTATCCACCAACCCGAATAACAATAACAGTAACAACAACAACGATAATAATAACAATGAGTGACGTGACGCGCACGGTCCCTAATAATAATAAAGTGAAAGTTCGACTGAACAAACTGACCGTCCGGAGCGCACGGGGGCGTCCGAACTGTACGGCTCGCAAAGCGGAACTGTGACCTAACCGATTTTTGCCTACGCGATATTTATACATATGTTTTCACTGATTTACATCGCGCCGCGCGCTCGCGATCAGGCAATATTAGAGCGAGATGGCAAGCACAGAACGAGATGGCATTATAGAGCGAGAGATATAGCGCTAATACTACAAGAGTGAACGAGACGGCATGCAAACATTGACCTGTTGATTTTATTACTTTTACACGTGTTTTATAATCTTCTTTCTTATTGGTAAATCTATTTTCTGTAAAATAATGTAACTATTTCTATTGGATATTCTTCTGTACACTTTTTGTATATATAGGGTGAGTTTTTAGTCAGTTGACATACTCGAGGACATGAAAGAACGTGGTCATAGGTAATGATCAAAAATATAAAGTCAAAATTCTACACTACTAATTATTTCAAAAATGGCAATCAAAATTGTCTCAAAATACTCGGAACGTATGGAAACGCCCGAAAACACAGCTGATGCCGCTTGCGCCGCACGCCGCGGCGCGATGGCGCGGCGGTGCCGTACGGGGCGAGACGAGGTTAGTGACCTTGTAAGGACAAGATAGCAGTAGCGGGCGTTGAAAGTTATAAATAACTGTTTAATTACCATATTAAAAATAATTTAAAATAAACACTGTTAAACGTTAAAACATTAAAAGAGTATTTTTAAAATTCTGTTATTTCTACAATTTAGTCAATTTATCACGTCACTAATGCAAACTCCGTAAACTTCTCAACTTTCATCATACATCATATCATATTCAGTTTGACGACCCCGTAGCCCAGTTGGAAGTGACCCTGCCTACGAAACGAGGGGTCCCGGGTTCGATTCCCGGCCGGGGCAGACGTTTATAAAACGTGACAATAAATGTTTGTTCCCGGGTCATGGGTTATGTGTAATAATAAATTTTATTTACAATGATGGAGAATTTAACCTAATAACAAATTTACACCAACCTTAACAATTCTTCAAAATGCGCACCTTCTCGCTCAATGCACAATTATGCATGTTTGCACAAATTGTCTTTCACGCGATTTAAGACGAAAGGATCACTTCTATTCACTACGAACTTTGTCAAAAGCAGTCACTATTCTGCACTTTAATTCATCCCCGTTGGAGTACTCCGTAACGTACACATGTTGTTTGACCTTGCTGCTTCACCAGCGCGCCGGCCACGGCACCTCGTAAAGTATAGGTATTCTTCATCACGTAAGGCGTAGGCGTAGGGAACATCACGTAAGGAGTAGGTATTCTTCGGTTTGGGAATAATTCGCGATACAACTTTACAATGTTGTTATTTGTTATTATTACAGTACTCATTATGTAACTAAGATACACGAACGAGGAAGTAAAATTACTTGCGTCTGATCGCTTAGAAGCTCAACACAAACTGAGAGAAAATAGTAAAATACACAGTTAGTTCGCTCGAAACTTCGAAAGGCGAGGTAGGTGTCGGGACTCAGCCGCGCGGGGAGTGACCGTGAGCGGCACTGTCAAAGGGTCGTTGGCGCGATGGCGCGCGTATTTTGGTGCGCCCGAATATTGGCGGTGGCGGCGGCGGCGCATCAAAGAAAATACAAAAGGCCGCAAGTCTTTATGATTCACCGCGTTTTCGGCTGATTTTTATTTACTTAAAATCGTGTGCGCGGTGTGCGTTAGGTTGTCCACGATTGGGTTGTTTAATGGATAATTAGGTGAAATTTTAAGCACCGTTTTTTATTACATATTTGGAACGAGAATCGGGTACTGAGTACACCCTATTAATATTCTAACTGACTAAAAACTCACCCTGTATACTCGGTTATTTGCCTCAATAAATCATTCCTCAGAAAACCAGCAGAAGAATAATATTATTTCAAGCAACCTTCCTTATTCAGATTAAGTAGTGGACCTACGGTGGAGACTACCCACTAAGGAGACTCTCTGCAGTGGATGAATCCATCGTACCAGCATACACTAAATTGGTGACCCTCCGAAGAACAATATCTCCGAAGAACACTCCTTCCGAAGAACATTCCCTGCAAAGGACACTTTGGAAAAAGACCTCCTTCACAGAAGAATCCCTGCTGGACCAACCTACGCCAGTGACTCTCAAGCAAGACACCCGACACGAGGAATCCCTGCTCATCGAAACACTGCGAACGACACCCCGCTGATCCGTCCCTGCTGAAGTAACGCTTCCAACTAGGTCTTCCTACCTACCGCAATCTGTCGCAAACCCATCGCCATGGAGAAACATTCACAGCACGCCAAAGCCACTTCCCAGCCACAGACCCAATCAGCATGTCCACAGCCGCAGCAACCTGAAATCGCTGGAATAGCTCTTTCCATGCGTATTCCGTCATTCTGGAGAGACAAGCCACGACTCTGGTTCATTACTTTTGAGGCAGCGACCAGCGAACTCAAAAGAGCACAGAACCAACTCGCCCAGATGGTTATTGCACAGCTGGAAAAACAAGACATCGAGACAACAAATATCAGACCTGCTATACGACCCGCCAGCTACAGAACAATATACCACATTGAAGAATCGACTCATATCGGCTTACGAAGAATCGGACAACCGCCAACTTCAAAAATTACTCTCAGAAGTCGAGTTAGGTGACCAAAAACCTACACAACTACTTCGACGGATGTGAAACCTCGCTCGAGACAAAGTCCCTGATACAACCCTCCGACTCATGTGGTCAAACCATTTGCCGCCACATGTCAGATCAGTATTGACCGTCAGCGACACATTCTCCACGAAGACATCGCTCGACGACCAAGCACTTCTCGCCGATAAAATGATGGAGAACACAAACAATCAAATCTCAGCCGTCGATTCATCTAAAAAGCCAGAAACTCAATTTTTAATCGAAGAAATCCGCAAGTTATCCATTGAAGTTGCCGCGCTCAAGAACTCACAGTATAATTTCAATTACAACCCTGCACAAAATAGAACGCCGCACGCCTATAATAATAATAATCGAAGACCGTTCGCCCGCCAAAACCGACATCGATCCACAAGCCGCGATCGCCGCGATACATCGATACCTACGCGCCAGCGGAGCGAGTCGAGATCGAACTATTGTTATTACCATCATCGTTTTGGTGCAGAAGCCCGAAAATGTACAAAGCCATGTACCTATAAAGAAATTACCAAGACGGAAAACTGAACCATACGCTAGCAGCGGCGGAACCGCCTATTTATCACGTATAAGAAAAACAACATGTCGTTTTTAATAGACACAGGAGTCAACATATCCGTAATACCTCCATACAAAGGTCAACAACAACAGAGCCCTTTGAATTTTCAACTGTACGCGGCGAACAACACTATCATAGCTACCTACGCAGCTACGGAGAGAAAACCTTGGAACTGGATTTTAATCTACGTCGACCATTCAAATGGAAATTCATCGTAGCGAAAGTGAGCAAACCTATTATTGGAGCCGAGTTCCTACGACATCACCAACTCATCGTCGATTTAAAAAATCAAAAACTAATTGATGGAATTACCAACTTATAATCGCAGTCATACGTAGAAGTATCGAACATACCTACTATCCGAAGCGTCGATATTCAAAATAAATACCACAACATCCTAGCGGAATTCCCTGGTATTACAAGAATTTCATCAATGAAGCTTACACCCATTCATAATGTGGAACAATATATCGAAACTACGGGAGCCCCACTGCATTGTCGTGCACGCCCAATCGCCCCATATCGATAGAAAGGAATTCGAAAATATGATTGAACAAGGTATTTGCCGTTGCCCTTGGTCATCACCACTTCATATCGTACCCAAAAAGAACGGAGACATCAGAGTTTGCGGTGATTATAGAAGATTGAACGCAATCACAACGCCTGACAGATACCCAATACCGCGTATCCAAGACTTCACGTATCAGTTGTCACAGAAAAGTATCTTCTCAACTATTGATCTCAATCGAACGTACCAACAGATCAACGTTCGTGAAGAAGATATACAGAAGACCGCTATCATCACTCCGATGGGACTTTTCGAATTTCCCAAGATGCCACCTGGACTACGAAACGCAGCTCAAACGTTTCAGCGTTTTATTCACGAAGTTTTGCAAGGCCTGGATTTCGTCTATGCATTTATCGACGATCTTCTAATCGCAAGTTACGACGAAATAACGCACGAAAAACACTTAAGAACGGTGTTACAGCGATTGGAAGATCACCATTAACCCATCAAAATGTATATTTGGACAATCTGAAGTCAAGTTTTTGGGATACTCAGTCAACAGTACGGGAATCAAACCGCCTGTAGAAAAAGTAATGGCAATTACGCAGTTTCCTAAAGCAAACACTATAGAAGATCTCAGGCGCTTTCTCGGAATGATTAATTTCTACCGTGATCATATTCCGAAGGCCGCCGAACTTCAAGCTCCACTCCATGCCTATCTCCACAATTCAAAAAAGCGTGATAAAACTATCATCCAATGGACCGAAGACTCAACTAAGTCATTTGAAGCGTGTAAGAATGCTATTTCAAACGCTACTTTACTCTAACACCCATCTCATCACGCAAAGCTCGCTATCTTCACCGACGCATCTGACCCGCTGGAGCCATTTTGCAACAATACATAGATAACCAATGGCAGGATAGCTGAAGTCTCGCTGCACGTGCTAAGTAAGAGCTTTAACTTATCGATCTTTTCACAAAAGGTACTTTCTTCTTCCCCTGTTCCCTCCCGAATTATAAGAATTCTGGAGAGGGAAAGGGACCGCCGGAGGTAATTGCTAATTAACTCGGCTAATCCGGGAAGGAGCTGACGTAAACCAGTTGGCGGAGGACATCACTGCCAGCCTACAGAACGCCATGGCCCAAGCTTCCAAGGAAGTCAAGACGCAAGGGAGCCTACAGCCTCTTTCCTCTCGCGCTCTTGCGCGAGAGGAAAGGAGAGCTTGGAGCAGCTATCTTTAGCTGCTCGAGAGGAAACGCAAACTCCGCAAGCGCTGGCAGATGACCAGATGTCCCCAACTGAAGCACGAGCTCAACAGAGCCACGGACGCGCTAGGCCGAGTTGGCAGCGGACACGTCCAGGAGCTGGGTCGACTTCACGAATTCGATCGGAGACGATTGGGCATCGATACACAAGCTGTGTCCTGCCCTCACGAATACCCCACCTCCGGTTCGACCGCTGATGCACGGAGACGGTACACTTAGATACCGGTCGGAGGATCGAGCGGAGATTTTCGCAGACCTCCTCGAACGCCAGTTCCGGCCGAACCCAACTGATGAGACAGAGCATGTCGCAGCAGTAGAGAAAGATGTCGCCTCATACCTCGCAACGCCTATAGCCTCGCAGGAAGACCCAGTCATCTGCTCGCGGAGCATGATAGCGCGCGAACTGAAACGGCTACCCACCAAGAAGGCCCCCGGCGCAGATGGTATTACCAACGCCGCACTGAGGCAGATCCCGCCGAAGACCGTAGGAGCTGTTACCAGGCTCTTCAACGGGATCACGCGCACGGGGACCTTCCCGACATCCTGGAAGACCAGCCACGTTATCATGCTCCCAAAACAGGGGAAAAATAAACTGAAACCCGAGAGCTATAGGCCAATCCAACTGCTGCCAACACTGTCCAAGGTTTTTGAGAAACTTCTGCTGCGACAGCTCACCCAGCACATTCTGCCTCGACCGGAACAGTTTGGGTTTCGGCCGGAACACAGCACGACCCTCCAACTGTCCAGAGTGCTGCACCATATCACCGCGGCGCTTAATAAGCGAGAACGCGTATGTGCAGTATTTCTGGACATGGAGAAGGCGTTCGACCGTGTCTGGCACGACGGCCTGCTCTTCAAGATCATGCAGACGTCGGCGCCAAAACGCATCATCAAGGTGATCTCCAGCTTCCTGACACGACGGAGCTTCAAAGTACTGGTCGACGGATCGCTCTCGTCGGAACGCCCAGTGATGGCCGGCGTCCCACAAGGGAGCTGCCTATCTCCAGCCCTCTACTCGTGCTACACTGACGACATCCCAGCAGCAGGAGGAGCACTGCTCGCGCTATACGCGGACGACGCGGCGTACCTGACTACGTCGATCAGCTCAGGTCACGCCGCAGTCAAAATGCAAAGATGCTTGGACGCCCTCCCCAAGTGGTTGCACGAGTGGAGGATGGCAATTAACGTCGGAAAGACGCAAGCCATTCAACTCGGAGGAACCACGACGAGCGATCCTACTCTGAAGCTCCTCAGTGAAGATATCGCCTGGTCCCGACGGGCAAAGTACCTCGGGATCACCCTGGACGTGCGACTGACTATGAAGATGCACATCGACAAGATTGTAAAGAACAACAGGGCAACAGTTGCAGCGTTACGTCCAGCGCTCTGCTCGAGCCTTCCCCTGGATGTGAAGCTGTCTATCTGGAAGATATTTGATCCCGCCTCACATACGCGGCGCCGCACTATGGACAATATGGGTCTTTTGCTGATTATAAATCTATAACTTTCTTATTTCTATAGATACAGACTTGAAATTTTGCATAGATGTAGAAGGTAGTATGCGAATTATATATGTTATTTTATAATTGAAAACTATTGTTTGCTCGCGGCGTTACTTGAGTTTAAATTAACATTTCGGTCAAAAATCCCTATAAATATTTTAGTTTCGGTTATTGTTTGTTTTATTATGGCTTAATAAATAGAAAGGAATAAATAAAAAGATATAAGACACATTTCAGTTAAATATAATTATGTTTTAAATATGTATATTTTAAACATATAAAGGCTGAAGCTTATTAAAATCATGATTAGTAATAACTTATAGCTAAAGATAAGATAAGATAGGATATTTATATCTACGGTAAACAAACATGAAAATCATAACGGCATAAAGAACAATGGCCAAATTTCTATAGGAGCTGGACTCGACTTTTATTTTTCATGTCCCAAAATAAGCTATAGTTAGATCGGTTTGTTTTGATGTTCTAAACACCATCCTGTTTGAAAATCATTCCTAAATAGCCACGATTTTTTATAATAACGTCTGAACGTCAACAATAATTTTGAGGTTAGAATCCACAAGTATCTTTTATCCGACTGTGGCGTAGCCTAAAAGTGTAGTTAGCGATAAGCGAGAAGGGTAATTATCGATCTTGTTTCTATTTGTTTCGATTTCTCAGAGAATTACCAAAAAAAATAGAACATCTGTCAAAGCACACTAACCCCGTGTGTCTATATGACTCAATAAATTCAATGAAATTCTATATTGCTTTAACTTGCACAACATGTAGTTTAGAAAATAAGGATGGCATAACATCACACATGAAGCCTATCTTGAAAGACTTCAAGGCTTTATTGTGGTTTGACACCATCAATTCTGCCTGAGGAGAGTTAGTCGCTAGATACATACTGTCTTTCGGTATTCAATGCTCAAGTTGGACTTACATTGACAAATCGAGTAATGTAGTAGCTTACAGGAATAAATGTAGGTAGATCGGTAGGTAGTAAAGGTAGGATTTAAGAGTACTTAAAATGAAAGAAATAGGCTTGACAAAAATACTTTTTATTCATCATCCTCTCTTACAACTACAGCATCGAGGAATGCTGCTGGTTCTGATATTGTGGGCTGATGCCTGGCCCACCCAAGGTACCACACAAGTGTTATAAAGTGTGCACAGCACCCAACAGTTCACTTCTCCCAACAAGGCAATTACAACAATATTCTACTATAGCTTCCCTTCCAGACACATTATTTTCAATTAATATATAAACATAATATACTTTTCTCGAAATGTGTCTGGATTTAATTTTGCCTCTTATTAGCGAATTATTTCCACTTCCTCTCAAACAATACTCATTTACATTAATGTTTTCTCTGCTTATTTCAATGCGATACCCTCCGTGAAACCTGACATGTTCACTATAATAGGACCTAGCCTGTCGAATCTGATATGTTCCTAGGGCAAATAATATAACTTCACTATATTCTAAATGGGGGAATATTATATTAGTATTGGAATGAGCTGTTATACTAGTAAAATCAGATGTGCGTATATTCATATTCATTGCGTTTTCAAAATGAGATAAATTATTATTTAATGGAAATCGTTCCCTAATCACATTTATGATTTGCTCAGCATCATTCCTATTTTTTAACCGAACATGGAATTTATTTAAAAGGCTTGCAGCTATGGTGAACATTTGCATTATATGTGGAACGGTTTTATTAAAAAAAATCTTGCCTGAATATTTTAAAGTCTCGTTTGAAGTACCCATTAACGACTTCCACCACCCAACGGCATATTGTAACGCAACAACTGCTGTTAGCTTGCTCGGTGGTGAGCTGATGTTGACCCTCAAGCAGGGATTCTGGCATATATGTTTTGTAGCTGCAAGCCTCTAACAAACTAATTGAATCTCTAAATCCCCTGTCCAGAATAAAAATATCATTATTTTGAAAGTATTGTCTGAGAGGAGAGTTTTCATCTCTGAAAAGAGACTTCATTATATCTGCATCAGATGTGGTAGCTTTGTATGGGCCAAAGCAGTCAACAATGTAGCCATCAGGTGTCACCAGCAAAAATGGTTTTAACAAGTTTTTATATTTATGCAGGGAATATGTGTCCTTTTGGAACATATAATTGGAACTTTTGTTTATATAAATATAAGTCCCATCACATATAATTATCATATTTTTATTATTTTCATTATAAATAGCATTTGTAATCATTAAATTGCGTTGCAACAAATGTTCACGGGATACCAAGCCAATAATGAAACAAATGTTCATCAATTCTTCCAACACTTTCCATACTTGAGAAATCCAGAAATGTATTATAAGCATTCTAAACAAATACGAGCATTTATAGGCAAGTAATATTTGTACCTGCTTAGAGTTGTTGCTCTTAATGGGTCAGAAATCCTATGTAAATCTCTGTTCCGGCAACCAGAAAAAACATAATGTGCTGCAGTATTAGCCGCTCGTCTATACTGCGATAAAGTAATCACAACGGATTCTCCTTAAGGATGCTGGTTGGTGTTTGTAGAGCTTGTAGGTTCTTGGGGTTGAAGCTCTGGCTCTGGGTCCGGTTCCCGTACTGGCTCCGGTTCCCGCTCTGGCTCAGGCTCTGGTTCGACCTGCTGCTCAATATTTTGCTGCATATTAAGCATTGCAACTCTCTTGAGTCTCAGCCAACAGGGATGACAAACATGGTCTGATGGAGTTGCCTGAAACAACATACAGCCTTGTCTTAACATGTTACAGCTCATTATTATTGAACCCAAGCAAATAAAGACATTGATATAAAATAATATTAGGTTGCAGTGATGAATTCACTATAACACTGATAACAATACAAAGAAAAAAGTGCATAATATATAAATCATAATTACCTGCCGTGGGGCAATTCTATTTTCAACTTCAATATGTATCGCTGGTTGTAACTGAGATGGATTCTCTCTCACAATAAGATCACGTTTACGCTTTCGCAGAGAACTTCCACAAGGTACGCAAACATGCATGTGGCCACGGGAAGATGAAGCACCAGGTTCATTAGCCAATCCGGCGTTGACCTGCTGCATTGCCAATTGTTTACAGGGATCACATATGTAATCTTCTTCAGTAATCTAAAATAAGAATTAGAGTTGTATTATGATATATGATTGTGTGTGATGGTTTAGTTACGTTTGAGTACTAAAATAAGTAGGTATTTTAAAATACGTACTACTACTGAAGAATTCCACTCGCAGATCTTAGAAATTACTCTCGTATCAAGCTCAAAAACGAGATGGCGGCGAAGTGTATCGATGCGTATGTTACAATTAACACACAGCAATCGCAGGGCTAGTTGTGGCGTCTGCATGATGTCTCAGGTCTCTCACGAATCCAAAACCAAAAAGCAAAATCGGTGTCCAGAAGTCAAAAGCACAGGTAATCGTCACAAGTATCGTTATCAGTCCATAAAACAATGCCAAGGTCAAAACAACAGAAGGAAATCCAAATAACGCACTTCGTATCACAATTCACAAGAACGTTTGATATGGACTTGTAAGATTTCCCAGTGTTGCGCAATGCCTTATTGGAACGAAGTTCCTTACGGCAGGCTTGGAGGGGATAGGTTTTGCTACGGCGACCGAACTGAAAAATATGTGATAGTAAAACCGTAAGAAAAAAAATGCGTGGAATAAAAGCGTTGAATGAGACGTGCGCATGCGCGACAGTCGCATACACAAGCGAGTAGTGTATAATACCTTTTTTTTTTAAGCTATTGCATAGCTTTTAACGCGGGCCTTGAGCGTGGGGACCGAATCCAGAAATTCCGTAACGAAATAATGAAATAAATAAAATAAATAAATAAATGATTTTTCATGGTTTTCGAGGGTTCTAAAGCCGATAATTCCGTCAAAATAGAAATCCAAGATGGCGGCTGCGCGAAATTATCAACTTTTCGTCATGGGTATCGTTTTCATGGTTTTCGAGGGTGGTGAAGCCGATAGTGCTGTCAAAATAGAAATCCAAGATGGCGGCTGCGCGAAATTATCAACTTTTCGTCATGGGTATCGTTTTCATGGTTTTCGAGGGTGGTGAAGCCGATAGTGCTGTAAAATAGAAATCCAAGATGGCGGCTGCGCGAAATTATCAACTTTTCGTCATGGGTATCGTTTTCATGGTTTTCGAAGGTGGTGAAGCCGATAGTGCTGTCAAAATAGAAATCCAAGATGGCGGCTGCGCGAAATTATCAACTTTTCGTCATGGGTATCGTTTTCATGGTTTTCGAGGGTGGTGAAGCCGATAGTGCTGTCAAAATAGAAATCCAAGATGGCGGCTGCGCGAAATTATCAACTTTTCGTCATGGGTATCGTTTTCATGGTTTTCGAGGATGGTGAAGCCGATAGTGCTGTCAAAATAGAAATCCAAGATGGCGGCTGCGCGAAATTAACAACTTTTCGTCATGGGTATCGTTTTCATGGTTTTCGAGGGTGTTGAAGCCGATAGTGCTGTCAAAATAGAAATCCAAGATGGCGGCTGCGCGAAATTATCAACTTTTCGTCATGGGCATCGTTTTCATGGTTTTCGAGGGTGGTGAAGCCGATAGTGCTGTCAAAATAGAAATCCAAGATGGCGGCTGCGCGAAATTATCAACTTTTCGTCATGGGTATCGTTTTCATGGTTTTCGAGGGTGGTGAAGCCGATAGTGCTGTCAAAATAGAAATCCAAGATGGCGGCTGCGCGAAATTATCAACTTTTCGTCATGGGTATCGTTTTCATGGTTTTCGAGAGTGTTGAAGTCGATGGTGCTCTCAAAATAGAAATCCAAGATGGCGGCAATCCAAGATTTATTCATCTAATTTTTATAATTGCATAGGTTGATAAAAAATGCTAGGCAATAGCTTTACCGCGGCAGTCACCGAGTGCCACATTTAATTTTTATTTTTTTATCCCTCTTTCTTTTCGTTCGCCGTTGCCTTCATTAGCCGAAGGAACTTCGTTCCTACCTGGTGTCCCACGACACCACATTTTTAATATTTTGTTTCCACGATGCGGGATTACGTTGCCTTTTTCTTTTTGAATTTCTTTCAGTTACGTTCGAATCATTGGCGTTACTTGTGTTAGGTTGTCGTATTTCACGTTGGGGTGTTTCAGGTTGTAAAATAGAGTCTGTCGAAGAAGAGGACAAACTTCTAGGATGAGTTGAAATTTCATTGGGGTCTTGAAATGTGGGGTCATCATCGCTTAAGTCAGGGTCACTTTCAAGATTATTAATAGGTGATACACAATAATTAGACTTCGGGATAGATCTACCACTTCTTGTAGCTAATTGGCTGGTACTTGCACTATCGGCATTAATCTGAGAGGTAATTTCGTTCGATTTCATATTTTGTGTGTTACTCGAAGCGGATGAACTTGAACTTGAGGAGCTGGAACTTGAGGAGCTTGAACTTGAAGAGTTGGAACGTGAACGAGATGAATTAGATACTCTTTTTTCCTGAATAGGTCTTCTGGCGAGTATGTCTCGATTAAGAATTGACTCATTGTCTGAAGTGTCATTCCGCTATTGAAACAGAAACAAAGCACTAGGTAAGTTACGATCTTTTGATCTAGGAGAATAAATATTTGACAATTAAACATGGTAGTTAAACTTACCATTTCTATATTATGTATATAGTTATAAATGTTGCTGCAATTAGTCTCTGTATACTGTGGTGAGTTTTCAATGAACGACGAGGAATTCAAAGATAAGTTCTCTATCTCATTATTGCTGATTGGAGATTTCTGAAATCATAAAATTTACGATAGTTTTCTTTGGTTTGTATATTTGTTTTGCTACATTGAAAATTGATATAATTTTAGACTTACTTGTTCACTCTGATCAATGTTAGTAATATTGCCACCGTTTATTATTGCATTCGGATTTAAGTTTTCTTTCTGGTTGTTGGTTTTACTAGCCGACGGTTCCTGATGTAAGGTAAAAATAAATGTTGTTAATTATTATCAGTATAAACTAACATACACGTTAACTATAGCTCAATAAAGTATTTTTCAATAGTTCATACCTCAGGTTCGTTTTCTTTAGAATTAAAAAAAAAATTTAATGCATTAACCATTATAATGTCCCTCCTTCTTTTCATTTTTGTAAACTTTATTTTTGACCTTTACTTTAAAAACTTTCTGGCTCATTAATTGTATAGTGACACATTAACCAATGCGTCTTATTTTTTATCTAGAAAAAAAAACATAAATGACTTAATTATCAATGAGACAAACAATAATACGTTGATAAATAATAAAACGACTTGACTTCTAATTGGTCAAATTTGGTCCCAAAACACTCTTCATAATTTATTATTAATACGACACAAACATAAATAGGTTATTAGAATTATAAGTGTCTTCAATATTAAAATGCCACAAACCTGCATAAGTCACTATCCATTGATCAACGCGTGATCTGTCAAAATGCAGTTCATTAAGATATCGTTCCACATAAAAGGAATTCTCGGGAGAAGTTATAAAGCATTCGGTTCTTAGCGACCACGACCCGCGACCGCGCGGCTCCACGCGTCTCATCCACTGAATAGGCAGTGCCGTGTTACTGATGTGCCATTTCTTCTTGGTCTGATGTCTTTATTTATTAATCTGTTTACAAAATCAAACTGTTTATGACTTACCTACAATATTTTCTGAACTTTTCTTTATTTATAATTTAAATGTCGTTTTATGAGTATTTGAAAGCAACCCTCAACTTCTGGTGATGTGAAAATTGAGTCAATCTTCTTCCTTTTTTTCGGAGGCATAGATAATAACATAATAAGAATATCATCATCTTCATCCACCAATAGCTGATGGATAACTTTTACTTTGCTGCGGATAAATTGTCCGACATATCGTACTGCAACAGAACGACAACGAACACGACGACAACGAAATCTAGGGGTCGCCCCGCGACAGGCGACCATGGTCGCGTAGTTGAATGGAGATGGACGCAGTCGCGCGTCGCGGTCGCTAAGAACCGAAGAACCGGCGAGTAATCGCTGAAAGTGAATAAAGTTCTAATAAAACGTGCTATCACATAATTCGCGGATAGAGCGAGTGGTTCGATCGATAAATCAATATTGCGTATCGCTGAGTAAATTAAACAGGTCGGAATCGGAGATCCGCGTAAATAACCAAATAAACAAAGTAAAAGAGCGTTAAAACGGAGCCAGACAGTGATCAGTGAATAAATGAGTTGTTTATGTGTTGGTCCGGACTCTTGTCTTTTATTTGAAATCCTAATCTGAAGTCCTGGCATGAAACAATCCCACAATGGATGTTTGATGAAGAATACCTACTTGCATGAAAATACATGCTACACAGAGTAGAATCGAGTGAAAACCCATACAAACACCCTGCCTACCTGATGCCGACATAATATATTTTTTTAACACCATCGGAAAGTTGATTTCAACGAACAAAAAGCCCACCGACTTAGAAAAAAAGAAATTTTGATTGAATTGAAGACAGATTGAAAATTAGGGTGCTTTTTCGATATTAAGTCAATATAAGGTGCAAAAATAAATATTTTAAATCAAAAAAATTACAGTGTGTTTGAGACAAAAAAAGGTAGGTTTTCACCAAATTTAGTGTAAAAAAAATTATTTTTGGAAGAGATAAAAATAAAAAATCAAAAATTTGGTTTTTTTAATTTTTCACATACATTTTGAGGTTATGTGAAAAAAGTGTCAAGACAAAGATTATAGATCTTTTTATTACCTACAACTTTGTCATTAAACTTTTTTCCATCGGACTTGTAGTTTTGCCTGAAATCGAGATAAACCGTTTTTTACCCTAATTTGTTAGATCACCTGACGGGTAGAAAGCCCCACCGAAATGATCTGTCTTTTTGAGAATCTTATTTTTTAGCTATAAATTACACCCTATTAAAATTTCAAGTTGCCTCAAACACTTTTTTTAAACTTTTTTTTTTTAATTTTGCACGCGCCTGGCAATGTCAAAGCCCCGACTAAATCGTCTGGCTTATTTTTTTTTCTATTCTTTAAACATTAAACTACAACATTATAAAAATTGCATATAGCCTCAAACATTTTTTTTGGAATAAAAAAATAACATTTTTAAAATTATAGGGGTCCATATTGCCCCGCTACTCAGCAGCCAGGTCTGCAGCTCCGAGTTGCGGTTTAGTAGGAGAGCTATCAGACAAGTTTTCAGCTTGCCTCAAATACCTACCCAAAAATTGCCAGTAGCTCTTGGACCATCGTCAAGCCCAGTTCAGTCATCAATTCTGAAGAACACTAGACTTGGACGCACAATCAAGCTTCCGGTACGCTTTCGCTAGGAGGAGAGTCATGTAGCTGAGTCATGCCTGACGCAGCTAACACAATACCTACCGAGTACCTCCTACAAACACACCGTTACCAATACCTTACCAATACCGAATTACTTTACCGAAACTTATTTACCTGAAATCCAATAAGAAAGAATAAAACAACAGCCTAACTTATATTTCAAGCGAAGGAAAACAACTCAAGAAAATAATAATACTTTATTGTTTGACGCCCTGTCTAGAAACCTGCAGATAATTATGACGTCTCGTTAGAAACAAAGAGAAGCGCAGTCCATCACCATCTTCCTCGTTCCTCTTCATCAAGCCAGCAAGCAAGATCTCATCTTCGAAGCACCCGGCACCCGGTAGCTTTCTTCGTAGGTACATACCTACACGCCGCCGTATCGTGTTCACGCTCGGACCGCTCGCGGGAACATGTAACCGATTTTTGCCTACGGGATATTTATATGTTATCACTGATTTACATCGCGCCGCGCGCTCACGATCAGGCGATGTTAGAGCGAGATGGCAAGGACAGAACGAGATGGCATTATAGAGCGAGAGATATAGCGCTAATACTACTACAAGAGAGAACGAGACGGCATGCAAACATTGACCTGTTGATTTTATTACTTTTACACGTGTTTTATTATCTTCTTTCTTATTGGTAAATCTATTTTTTGTAAAATAATGTAACTATTTCTATTGGATATTCTTCTGTACACTTTTTGTATATATACTCGGTTATTTGCCTCAATAAATCATTCCTCGGAAAACCAGCAGAAGAATACTATTATTTCAAGCAACCTTCCTGATTCAGATTAACTAGTGGACCTACGGTCACAGAGTAGTTAAAAACGGAACAGAGTTTCAGCTTCTTAAGATCGTGCAAATCGTTACCTATTTTGGTAGGGTTGTCACAAGAGGTGAAGATAAATTAAACAAAACATTGGCTAAATAGTTTTAGTATTAGGTGTGATAAATTACTTTACAAATTACTTATTCTTATAATTTTTTTTTTATATTTTTTGTTATTTAGTAGTTTATTGTTTATTTTAATTGTGTAGTCACAACTCATCCAGGTTTAAAGTTCTCATCAATACAAATTAATCAAGGCCAAACACCACCAAATACCTAGTAGTAAGTATATACCAACCCACCCACATACCTAGCTTGTAATAATAATTTAAAAGGTAAAAACACACCTATATTAAAAAAGGATCATACAATAAAATGAGGGTACTTGAAAAACTAATAATCAAATATTTACTTACCTATTGTACTCCTTGGGATAGTTAAAGTATGATAATTATATTTTTATTTTTTCTGGTATTATTCATACATACAGTACAAAACATCACCATTATTAATAATAAATTCGCCTCTGTCAAGAATTTGCTCTGAATACAACCTAGTATGTATATCTATCGACATTGACATTTTTCATGACACAGGCTTGAGTCTGAGAAAGAAGTTGTCAGAGTACCTTCTTTTCAAGTAGTTTTTGATGTTATTAGTGGTCTTTAAGTTTTGCAATATTTTTTTTTGTTTCGTTCTAAAATTGTAAAATAACTTTTGTTTAATGTTTTATTTTATTTTATTTTTGTTATCAATAACATGTCTTTACATTATAAGAGAATGCTGTACACATCTTTCATTGGCATGCCTACTGGTGCCACTTTTATGTTAGATAATATTTAAATGTATTGTGTGTAATGCTGTTGATGTGCATAATAAATAATTAAATAAAATACAATACAATTAACCAAACAATAACATGAGTTGCACCGGCCCTGAGATTGTCAACTGGCTGTGCCAGCGTAAACCGGTTTCGCCGCGTACGCGACAAGCGGCCAGTGGACACGCACACATGCCCCACCTGCTTGTAGTAGTGCAACCGATTCGTGCGCTTGTATGAAGCTGTAACTCTGTACCTTTTTTTAACTACTCTGTGCTACGGTGGAGACTACCCACTTGTTAACGGGGTCAGTCAAATGATACCCAGTCTCTTGATAATACTATGATTTATTAAGTAGCTCACAAATATTTCTTATTTTAATATCGCTAGGCCTAACGTTATATCGCACAATGGCCGCCCGCTCGGTTCCCTTCCACACCTGCCAAATTTCACTAATATCGAGTAGTATGTAGGTAGTTGAAGATATTACTATTTGTGAGGGTATCTCGTACCCTCATTTTAATTTTTATTTTTAATAAATCAATCGCTAACAGACGGCAATTCTGCAGTAGGAATGCCCCCATTCCTAAATTCAGCTCGGCCATTCTATCGTATAGGGTATGGCCTCATACCAAAGCAAAACAAAAGATAAATTACATTTACAACAATTAATTATTACCATTAATCATTATCCTTTACGTTAAGCGTAAATACATTAAATAAAATGATGAAAGTTTAATTGACATAATATAATCAACAAATTTTGGCTAAATTGATTGAATTAAATTAAAATTTATATAACTGCTTAATATAAGAATTAAAGCAAAATATTTGTTATCTGTACATTATATTATAAGTTGTTTTATATTCTTTCATCAATCCACAGCATTTCTGAATTTAGGTCAAGATATCCACAAGACGTTCACAAAGTGGCATCTTGACAAATACTGTAAATTATTTTTAGTTATAATTCTTATGTATAATTACTTAATTAGGTAAACAATCGCGTTGAGGCCACCCGAGAGCCTATTTCATAACAATAACATGTCATACATGGTTTTGAGATCCACAAAGCTCCCGTTTAGCCATCCGAAAGCCACGGTCTGCACTTCTTCTTATTTAATTCGGCAACCCGAGAGCCAGGGAAAGTGGTCACCCTTCGTACGCGGGGCACATTCATACAGTGAGTTTAACAGAAAAACTAAACGACAAACAAACACGCCTTTGCTTGTGTGCATAGACATACCGGCCACCATGTTGCTAGCGGAGTGTCGTGACAGTCGCATTATGGTGTATCAGCTGACAAGACATAAAGTGTTTTCGCGCGTGGTGAGTAAATTTTTTACCTAAGCTTAGTACGTAATTGTAAGTAAAAATTATTATGTTTTTGACAAAATGGTGTTGTTTGATTAATGTTAACTTAGTTTATTTTGAGCTTTAATTGTTATATTTCGCATACTAAATAAGACTTTGTATAAAGTTGTATTTTAATTTTGTGCAAAGGCATGGGGTGCATTCGGACAGCCACACAGGGGGCACATTCGTACGCGTACGAATGCTTCCCTTTTGATTTTATTAACAACCAGTATATCAAAATACAATTTTTATGAAGTACAATATAGTACAAGACAAAAGAAAAAGAAAACTAAGAAAATAGGAAGCGTTGAAGATTCAGAGGAATCTGAAGGATCGGATTTTAGTGTGAGAAGTGGAACTAAGGATAAACGGTGTTATTTTTTGTTATTTTTCTAAAGATTTATCGACTATGAGTCAAGTCACATGTTAGTTATTTGAAAAATAAATATTTTAATAATATTTAATAAAAACTTAATGACTTTAATTGGCTTTTTAATTACCCTGTATGACTGTACGAACGTACCCCATGCGTGGGGTACGTTCGTACAAATATCTTGTCGTAGGAAAATAGCTGTAACTCTTTAACCTTCTGACATAATAGTTTCGGACTTTTTTGTAACAAACTACAATATATTTGTTACACTCAGGTACATAAACTAAATAAATTTGACAATTAATCATAAAGTAAAAAAATAAATTCTAAAAAGTGTACGAAGGGTAACCACTTTCCCCTAGTATGAGGAAATATCCAAACATCAATCCATCATCCGCCGTTTAGCCACCCGAGAGCCACGGTCTTATATCAACAGCGTATCCACCTCAGCGCTGTCTCGAAAAGCTCTCGAACGTCCCGAACTTTGCCGACTCTCCGGTGTCGACACTAATCTAAACTGTAAATGATAATATGGAGTTTGGGTCTAGGGCTACCGGCCACTATTAGTCCAATATAACACATTCATAGATACAAAACAATATAAATAGTATAATACAAAAATAAGTATCAGATATATACAACTTCAGATATTGAGCTACAATGCCGTAATTATTTACTGTTCAACTTGGGAGTCCGAATTACTATCATCGCTTTGATCGCTACATACCGGCGATAAACTTAAATTAATCCATGATTTTAATTGATCAGCCGGAAAGATGTTCCTATACTGCCTTTGAGAGAAGCCTTTAATACTAGATACTTCATATCTATCTTTTCCAAGCACCGCAGTCACCTTAAATGGCCCCTTAAACTTCGCAGCTAACTTTTTGCTTTTACCCCTATCTGGATTGTTATTTGGGATCATCACAAGATCATCCACCCGAAATATCTTGGTCGGAGCCCTATTTTTATGAAAATATTCTTTCATTTTTTTCTGTCTCTCCACTATTCTTTCTTCTACAGATTTCCTCATATCATGTCTATCAGTATCAGAAATTTGTTCGTCTATCCCTAGCGCTCCTCTAAGAATTCCTTCCGCTTCACATGTGGTTCTTTGCCCAAAGACTACTTCGGCGGGCGATTTCCCAGTACTTTTATTTATTGTATTATTAAGACTCCATTGTAATTTTGCAATATTTGTATCCCAATCTTTTTCATCCAAACCATGGTTCATAGCGGTTAGCGAATTTAGAATAGTCCGATTGTAACGTTCAATCTGCCCATTTGCTCTTGGCGTTGCCACAGCATTTAGGACGTGTTTGGCACCAATGGACGTAACGAACGTTTTGAACTCGCCAGACGTAAACGTTGTGCCTTGGTCTGTTATAATAATTTTTGGGCAGCCAAATATTGCAAAAATATCCTCAAGTGTCTTTATTGTAGTTTTAGACCTAGTATTCTTTACGGCTCTGACGAATATGAATTTGCTAAACCCGTCAATGATCCCTAAAATGTATGAATTTCCTCGTGTTTAGTATAGTATCGCCTATTAGTTATTAAGTATATTATTACGTTACTTATTTTATCATTTTAAAATTTTGGTTATTTTACTCAGCGCCTGATGCATCTTAATGGCATCTTTATGTTTACGCGTCGCATCGTACTCGGCGAACAATTAGCTTTAAGTACCGTGTATGTTCTTACCGACATTAATGAATATCACATTACAACTCTTTACCGTGAACTGTGTGGTGGTTTTATTTTGCCTTGACGAAGATTTTAATTGCTATAATACCTAAACTACAGCGGCAACATTGGTCACTTCGGCTGGATTATTTACGAATAATTTGTGGTGATAAATTATTCGCGTGTTGGATTAATAAATCTGGAAGTTAAAGTTTAACTAGAGGTCATTGGAAGGTTAACCGCGTGGATGGAAGAAGATAAATTTGAAGAAAAGGCAAAAAAGTTGAACTTATTATGGTACTAGTGTTCCATTGATTTCCACCCAACACTCTGTTATGGTATTATAAGTATTTTGTAAGTATAAAAGCTTCGATTGTGAACAAGGTTGGTGAATACTTACTTTGATTACTTTTAACTATTAGTCATGATCAGTTAATTTATTGTAAAAGTTAGAAGTGATTAGTAATTAATAATTTAGTTAGTTACTTTCAAGTAAATATTGCCTTTAATAATTATCTACACAGTTTCTTTAATTAATTTGTAAAGATTGTTAAGTTAGCATTCAAATCATAATTTATTCAATTTCTTAATAACATTGTGTAAAAATAGTTCAAGTAAGTGTTAAAATCATAATTAGATTATTAAAGTTTGGTCATAAATTGAAATTACATTGTTGTTTCTAATTTTTATTATTCGTACTTAAGTATTACAGTACATAGGAACATCATTGTTAAACACACATTAAGACGTTTTTATAAACTAGCTATTATTACATCAATTCCAGGTTGATTACATACCAGCCTCGCAAGATGACGCAAGAGGTAAAACTTATTCGTCAACGTGCAGCCTACAAGGGACAATTAACGTCATTTTCAAGTTACATCGATGACTTGGATGCTGCTTCTCTAAACACCTTCGAAGTTGACGAGTTGCAGTTACGTATCGCGCGGATGGAAAAAATGTTTGATCGTTTTGAAGAGGTACAGTTGTCTTTAGAGTGCCTAGTAGATGAGGCTGAATCTCACCTACTAGAGCGTAGGGAATTTGAAAAATTATATTATAAATTACTTTCACAAGCACGTAAAATTCTCAATGATTGTAGGAGGGCCGAGAGTGTTGCGACTGAGGTAAGTGTACGTCGCTCGTGCGCCCACAACAACATTAAGTTGCCTACCATTCAATTGCCAAAATTTAGCGGCTCCTACGACAACTGGTTGGAGTTTCATGACACCTTTTCCAGCCTCATTCACGATAATGACGATATAGACAATATTAATAAATTCCATTATTTGAGGGCTTCGTTGGAGGGATCTGCTGCGGTAGTTATTCAATCCATTGAGTTCTCATCTGCCAACTATTCATTAGCCTGGCAGATACTATGCGATCGCTATGAAAACAAAAGACTGTTAATTCACAATCACGTCTCTGCTATATTTAATTTAGATGTCATCACAAGAGAGTCGTCAGCTAATTTAAAACGCCTTTTAGATCAAACTAATAAACACTTACGAGCTTTAGAATCCCTAGGAGAACCAACTAAACACTGGGACACGCTTCTCATTTATATAATTACACACAAACTTGACAGCAAGACATATCGGGAATGGGAGCAGTCTATAAAGCAAGATAGAAAAATAACATTTAACATATTTCTGTCATTTATTAAAAATAGGGCTGACTTATTAGAAACCATAGAATTGTCTACATCTTCAAATAAAAGTCATAATAATTTATGTTCACCTAACATCAACAAGTCTACCAATAAGATAAAAACTTTGGTTTCTGTTTCTGATAATAATTGCAGTAATAAAAATAGTTCATTTTCTAAACGTTGTCCTAAGTGTAATAATGATCATAAATTAATTAATTGCCCTCATTTCTTATCGCTCACTAATGAATCGCGACTAAAATTACTGCCCGAGTACAAGGTGTGTTTTAACTGCTTACAGTCCGGACATTACGCTAATAATTGCAAGAAGCCAGGCTGCAAGGTTTGTCGGCGTAAACACAATACACTGGTGCATGTCTTGGATCGTAATAACAAACCGGTTTCTGCGATTAAGGGTGCGACACATCATAACTCGGATAATAACAACATCATGCATCCCATTGCGCATACGCAGCTACCGACACAGCAGCCGCCCGAGTCGAGTGCTCGCTTATCACTGTCGGCAAGTGTCGCTGCGCTGCCGCACACTCAAAACGGAGATGTGTTATTGTCCACTGCGTTAATTAAAGTATTCGGTAAGAACGGTAAACAACATGTCGCTCGTGCGTTGTTAGACAGCGGTAGTACGACGTGTTTAATGACCGAGGCACTGCATGAGAAACTAGGGCTGCCTATTATTAGGATAAATAACTCCATCTTAGGGATCAATAATATTACGTCACAAATTAATAAATCATGTCGCTTACAAATAAAATCGTTAGACGACAGTTATTCGACGAATATACATTGTTTATTTTGCCTTCAATTACCAATAATACACCATGCAAACAGATAGATTTGTCTGTTATAAACATTCCGTCTGATATGTGTCTTGCGGATCCACACTTTCATATGCCGGCCGCTATCGATATATTAATCGGCGCGGACGTATTTTGGGACATTTTAGGTACTCAAAGGCTTACGTTAGGAGACGGACTACCGATACTCTGTGATACGAAACTGGGTTGGCTCGTATCAGGTCCCATTAAAGGTGGCCATGTATCATCGTCTCAAGCCTTGTGTAACTTTGCGAAGTTAAATGTCCAGTGTGATGAGGATGTTCATGACATTCAAAACCAATTAACAAAATTTTGGCAGCTCGAGGAGGTAAGTACAGACTTTGAGTACTCTCCGGAGGAAAGGGCTTGTGAAAACCATTTTATAAAAAACACCACTCGCTTAGATAACGGTCGATTTTGTGTTAGAATCCCACTCAAGCAGTCACCTGAGTTACTAGGGGATTCTTTGTCACGAGCGAAGCAGTGTTTTCTTTCCCTAGAGAGAAAACTTAACGCAAAGCCTAAACTCTTGGAGATGTACAAGGATTTCATGTTGGAATATGAATCCTTAGGTCATATGACTCAATGTCATAGCATTATTTCAAACCCTAATGTGCATTACATTCCTCATCACGGGGTTTTACGTGAATGTAGTTCCACTACAAAGCTGCGAGTAGTTTTTAACGCAAGCAGTCCTACTACCACTGGCGTTTCGTTCAACCAAATCCAAATGGTTGGGCCAGTGGTGCAAGACGACTTGCTATCCATTCTGCTGCGGTTCAGACAACACAAATATGTTATCGCAGCAGACGTGGAGAAAATGTATCGTCAGGTGTACGTTCATCCAGATGATCGAAAACTACAACAAATTATCTGGCGCCATAGTCCGTCGGATCCTTTTAAAGCTTACCAGCTTAACACCGTCACTTACGGTACGGCAAGCGCTCCGTATCTAGCAACAAGATGCATGAAGCAGCTAGGACTGGAGGCTTCCGACAAGAAAGTTGCCGATGCTATTATCCATGACTGTTATGTTGACGATTTGTTAACTGGTGGGGACGACTTAGAAGAAGTCATTAATTTACGTGACGGGGTCACTTCCACATTAGCTTCTGCTCAAATGAATTTGAGAAAGTGGAAGTCTAACGAGCCTCGGGTACTTCCTAAGCCTGAATCTCCACAGTCATCAGTGAATTTAAACATCGGCACTTCCGAGCCTAGTAAAACGTTAGGACTTGGGTGGTTACCAAATTCTGATCAGTTGTGTTTTCCAAGTGGCTTGGTTGCCGGTGGAAACACTAAACGCGATATTTTGTCAGTAATCGCACAGATTTTTGACCCGCTTGGTTTGCTAGCTCCTTGTGTTATTGTTATGAAGATGTTGCTTCAACAACTTTGGTTGGAAAAGTTGTCCTGGGATGAACAACTACCACCTGAAATAAATAAATTGTGGGTTGAGATAGTCGTAAATCTACCTTGTTTAAATGATATTTATGCCCCGCGGCGTGTTATTTGCGACTCACCGAAATCCGTTGAATTCCATATTTTTTCTGACGCATCTGAACGTGCGTATGGCGCATGTCTATATGTTCGTAGTGTCAACGATGATGGTGAGGTGGTAGTGCGCCTGCTACTTGCTAAGAGTCGTGTAACTCCACTTAGGTTAACCACTATACCGAGACTCGAATTGTGTAGCGCGTTAATAGGTACCCGTCTTTATAAAAAGGCTATCGCCTCATTACGGCTGGAGAATGTTCGCACTGTATTCTGGACGGATTCTACTATTGTCTTAGGGTGGTTGAGAACGTTGCCTAGTAAGTTGCAACCCTTTGTTCGTAACAGGGTGGCAGACATTTTAGACAAGACATCTAACTGTCAGTGGAGGCACGTAGGTACCAAAGACAATCCTGCAGATTACATTTCCCGCGGAGTAGATATAAAATCTATAGCGACTTTAAACAAGTGGTGGTCAGGTCCATCTTTTCTTTATGAGGACGCCTCACTATGGCCATCGAATTATTTATCTATTAATAACGACACCTTACCAGAATTGAAGTCTAGTAATATTTCTTTATATAGTGATATAGCTAATAATAAAATTTATAATAATGAATTCATTGATTTTAATAGATTTTCAAATTTCTTAAGGCTCAATCGTACTGTGGCATTTATATTAAGGTTTATTAAACGTTGTAGAAAGCAGTCCTGTTCTGGTCCTCTGTGTACCGACGAACTGCAATCTGCATTAAATGTAATTATCAGGCAATCACAATACGAAACTTTTCCTGAGTATAAACTACTCATTAATAATAAAGAATTACCTAAGAAAAGTCCTTTATTGAAATTTAATGTTTTCCTGGATGACAATAAAATAATGCGTGTGGGAGGCCGTTTGTCTAATTCTGACTATTTATATGAAAAGAAACATCCAATTTTATTACAGTCCACTCATAAGTTCACTAAATTATTATTTGATTATGAACACCGACGGTTACTGCACGCCGGGCCACAATTATTATTGTCTTCCATTAGAGAAACGTATTGGCCGATCAGAGGTCGCAATTTAGCAAGGCATTGCTGTCGACTTTGCATCAAGTGTTGCCGAATGAAAGGGCAAACTGTATCACCTATTATGGGTAACTTGCCGCAGCATCGCCTTCTAGCAGGTTTTCCTTTCCAAAATATCGGGTTAGACTATGCAGGCCCTATTCAGTCTGCTTCCCGCCAAGGTCGTGGGTGTAAATTAGTTAAAGTCTATATCGCCATTTTTGTGTGCTTCGCAACAAAGGCCATTCATTTGGAATTGGTAGGCGACTTAACGAGTAACACCTTCTTAATGGCATTGCGTAGATTTATATCACGCAGAGGAAAACCTACAAACATTTATTCCGACAACGGTACCTCATTCGTTGGCGCGTATAACGATATTTCCAAATTTTTAAAGAACAACTGCGATTCGTTAACTGAAGTTATGGCTAATGACGGTATTAAATTTCATTTTATACCAGCATATTCTCCTCATTTTGCTGGTCTTGCGGAGGCTGGTGTGAAGTCAACAAAGTATCATTTAGTTAGAGTGTTGGGCAATTGTCATTTAACGTACGAGGAACTTTCCACAACGCTAGTTCAAATCGAGGCCATATTGAACTCCCGGCCACTAACGCCTCTCTCTTCAGACCCTGAAGATTTGATGCCCTTGACTCCTGGACATTTTATAATTGGACGTCCATTGACCTCTCTGCCTGCACCGGACTATCTCGACCGCTCCACAAGCATGTTGACCAGGTTCCAGCGTATTGAACAGTTACGCCAGCACTTTTGGATCCGGTGGAGCAAGGAGTATGTGTCAGAACTCCAAGTACGCACGAAATGGCGCTCCAGCAAAGGTGCAACATTGAAGCTAAATGCTTTAGTTCTTCTAAAAGAAGAAAATGTGCCACCATTGAAGTGGAAGTTGGGTCGGATCATTGCGGTGTACCCGGGCACGGATGGCATCACCAGGGTTGCGGATGTGAAGACTTCGAATGGTGTACTTCGGAGATCATTTAGCAAGATTTGTCCCCTACCTGAAATTGATGATTTGGGTTGAAAGCGAGGCTTTCAACGCCCGGGGGCATGTTTAGTATAGTATCGCCTATTAGTTATTAAGTATATTATTACGTTACTTATTTTATCATTTTAAAATTTTGGTTATTTTACTCAGCGCCTGATGCATCTTAATGGCATCTTTATGTTTACGCGTCGCATCGTACTCGGCGAACAATTAGCTTTAAGTACCGTGTATGTTCTTACCGACATTAATGAATATCACATTACAACTCTTTACCGTGAACTGTGTGGTGGTTTTATTTTGCCTTGACGAAGATTTTAATTGCTATAATACCTAAACTACAGCGGCAACACCTCGTTTACTTTTTATAAATGGACCCAGGTGATCCATATGTACGGTGTGAAATATCGAATTCACTTTCAGGATTGGATTTAGATAACCCGATTTTTTTCCAGCCATCTCTTTACTATAGGCACAGTTGATACAAGCATTAACATATTTCTTGATGAAGCGATTCATCTTAGGGAACCAATAGTCAGCTGCTATCTTCTCAATGGTTTTTTCGGTTGAAAAATGACCCGCTTCATCATGATTAAGCTGACAAATTCTCCACCGTGCTGAACTGGGTACGACCCATTTCAGTTTCGATCCTACGCGCCTATATATTTTACCATCTCGTAATACATAGTTGTTAGATATGTCCTTTATATCCTCTTTGCTAGTTTCTAAAATAGTTTTAATATGTTTTATACGTGGATCGGTCATTTGTACCGTATGAAGCCAGTCATTAGTTGTAATATTAAAAACCTCTACTTCTTTTAGAATACTTGGTGGCGAAACTGGGTTTCGGCTTAAAGCATCGACATGCTGCATATTGTGGCCTGGCCGATACTCAATGGTAAAATTATATTCCTGAAGCATAAGCCACCATCTCGCAATCTTGGGTATTAGATCTCGCTTTACCAGAATGGTTCGCAGAGCGTTACAATCTGTAATAACCTTGAATTCCAGACCGATCAGATAAACTCGAAACTTCTTTAGAGTAAGTACCACTGCCATCGTTTCCAACTCGTAAGAGTGCCAGAATGCTTCTTCGCGCGTTGTTTGGCGACTAAAATAAGCAACTGGCCTAAAAGGGGAATCTTCGCTAGGTCTTTGTAGCAAGATGCCTCCTATTCCCAGTTTACTGGCATCGCAATGTACCGCCGTGTTGTAGTCTGGGTTGTACAAAGCTAAGACAGGTCTTGCTACCAGTTTAGATTTTATTTCCGCAAATGCACCATCATGCTCGTCGCACCATTGCCAAGGAACTTCGGCTTTAGTAAGTTGAGTTAAAGGTCTCACTATATGTAGAAGCGAAATTAAAAACGAAACGCCGAAAGTAATTGGCCAAGCCAATAAATTGACGAACCTGATGGACATTTGTCGGTTTTGGGAATTCGGAAACAGCCTTTATCTTTTTGCTACCTGGCTTGAGACCTGCTTCAGAGATTTCATATCCCAAATAGTCAATCTCCGATTAAAAAAAAAGAAGCATTTTTTCAAATTTAGAGTCAAATTGGCCTCTGGCAAAAGCTTCAAAATAGCCTCCAATTTGTCAAATGCCTCCTTAAATGAGCTACCCGTTGATAATAAATCATCTAGGTAAGGGATAGCTAACTCGAATCGCTGAGCTCCTAGTGCTTTATTAATCATACTTTGGAATACTGCTGTAGCATTTACAAGTCCAAATGGCATCCTCAAATATTCGTAGTGGCCATCAGGGGTCACGAAAGCGGTAACATAACGTGACTTTTCAGCCACGGGAATCTGATGATAGCCCTGTGGCGACATCGCACACACGTCACACGATGACGTCACGAAGCCTGAATCACGCTATCGAAATTTTCTACATCGCTTGCATATATACAAGTTCCGACAGCGAGCAGTCGGGGCTTCGCTGCCTCCCGGGCAAGACGTCTTGCCCGGCCGGAGATCTCCCTTTGCCAAAGTGGTGACCCTCGGACAAGAACACGTCCCTTCTGAGCACCGATAGTGATTCACGGCTCCCCTCTCACCTCACCTCACCGCTCACACCTGATGGACACCTGCAGCGTTTCCTCGACACCTCAGCCAAGGTCGCCGGGTACATCGCAGCGTATGACGAAGGCGCTTCCTGTGCCCGTGCCAGCTGCCCTGCACCGACGACTCCACGGACGGCTTGAGTGCGCTTCACTCGCCCTCCGCATCTGTCGTCACGCCCTCCCATCCCGACTCACCGCGGATAGAGGGCATCTCACAGGGCACAACGTCGAAGGCTACTCACACTCGAGGAGCACGGACTGCATCATCGTATCGACCTCCGGTCTGATCAGGGGGTGATGTGGCGACATCGCACACACGTCACACGATGACGTCACGAAGCCTGAATCACGCTATCGAAGTTTTCTACATCGCTTGCATATATACAAGTTCCGACAGCGAGCAGTCGGGGCTTCACTGCCTCCCGGGCAAGACGTCTTGCCCGGCCGGAGATCTCCCTTTGCCAAAGCCCGATGCCAGATCAAGGCTTGTGAAGAATGATTTGCCACTAAGGCGGTCAAGCTGATCATCGATCAGTGGCATCGGATAGCTGTCTTTTATGGTCTTTTTATTTAACGCCCGATAATCGACGCAAAGTCTATATTCATTATTCTTTTTGCGAACTAACACTATTGGGCTAGCATAAGCTGATTGAGATTCTCCTATAATATTATTAGCCAGCAACTCACCTACCATTTCCCGTACCTTCGCTCGCTCACTAAAAGGAAGTCTATAAGGTCTATACGTAACAGGCGTATCATCACTGAGCCGCAATGTCATTTGTGTAATATGAGTCAGCCCAAGTTCTTGCATATTAAATGCAAAGCAATCTCTAAAAGTGTTCAGAAGGTGTAGCAATTCATTTCTCTCCGTATCAGTTACTTTAGGGCCAATATTCACCATATCCAAGGTGATTGGTTCCTTGGGGAGATCAGATCTATTACAAATATCTGGAGACTGGTTATTCAGATCAATAGTGGCAACGTCCACATAATCTGACTTTGAAGTTAATGACACTTGATTGTTTAATTTTATTGCTCGTGACAATAATTTGGCATTGGTTAGAGAAATGGTAACTCCTGACGTTGCGTCTCATTTCTATTAAGCAACATGTCTCTTCTCGACATAGGGTTCCCTCGTTTCGATATTCGGCGTAAATATTTTAGTAAATCTGATGTTCGCTTAAAACTAGCTCCTTGAGCATTTAATCTTATACCATTATCAAAAATACCGCTTATAATACAATCAACGGCGTTTCTTCCCCTAATATCGCACATTTTAACTAGTCTAGCTTTTTCGTGAAAATATTCCTCGAGGGATTCTTCTCTCCTACTTCTCCTGCTCAGCATTTCCGTCAGACGGTCTGCATAGTTACGATCGTCTGGGAAAGTTTTTATAATCTTTCTCTTACTCTATTGTACTCCTGCCCTGGTACCATTTCTTTGCATGGCCAGATAGTTTTGGGATAGCATGATATATAATTTGTCTTTCGGTCCACCCATATATTTTAGCCGACTCATTCACCTTACGGATCCAATCCACTGCAGTCTGTGAATGTGTGTCAGGGTCGAAGTCTGGGATTAGATTATGAGATCCTTCGAAATTATTGCCTTTAATGATCCTAGAGAATCTTTTCAGAAAGTGAGTCTCGCGTTTACTGACGCGTCTTGCGTCTATACCGTGTATGATAGTCCAAAAAGCTACTAGCCGAAGTTGTACTGTTTCTGCGACGTCGATACGAGAATGAGGATAAGGATGAAGATCCCTTGCTACGACGAGACCTGCTACGGTAAGTATTGCGATTCCGTTGTCTTTTACGAGATCTTGTTTGAGATCGCCTTTCACTCCTACGTAACTGAGTTCGATCGGGATCTCTGGATACTCTCATAAATGTATTGGGTCCTAAAGGCGGAGTGTAATTGGACCTTTCTCTGGAAGCCATTTTACTGAACTATGTCGGTGGAGACTAGGTAATTATACATAATTTACGTTATGTGTATATAGTGCATATGTATAGAACATATTATTTGTATTTACCGCAATCATATAATTATATATATATTATTTATATAAATTGTCACGGTGAAATAGGGATGTATGGATTAGTATTGCGTGATAAGTAGGTAGTTAGTAGGACAGGAAGAAACAAGAAAACATGGAAAAATTAATCATAATTATCATCATCCACATTTACGGTAGTACAGAGGTTAAGTTCGTAACTTCATTCGCTTTGTTTTTATTGTAAAAAAAATGTAGGAGTAGAGAGTAACAGGTCTGTACTACAACTTAGGTGGTATAACTCCTTTATTCTAGTTACGATGCCGCAGTAGGGCTGATAAACCCTAGTAGGCTGTTGCTGCACCGTTTGTCCAATTATAGTGTCGTCAATAATAATATTAATTCGAGAATAGAAATTCAAATCCATGTTTCAAACATATATCATAACCAAACCTTTTTATAACGGCACTTAAGTTCATTAAAATTAGATTATAATAATATATTATAATTAACATTTACGTAAATTTCTTTTAACCCACTGTACCATTATTTCTCCATATAAACTTACCTATGTCATCATTTCAATTGCGCGTCAACAAAAATACTAGCCTCAGTAGGTACACTAACCACTTCGTAAAAATATATAAACCGCGCAATGGTTATTTTCAACCCACCATGCTGATGTTAAAGGAGTAGTTAGGAAACGACATCACACAATTCTTACACAATGAATTACATACCTGAGAATTTTCTCCAACACTCTTAGTTCTTACCACTTCTGACTGTTAACGGGGTCAGTCAAATGATACCCAGTCTCTTGATAATACTATGATTTATTTAGTAGCTCACAAATATTTCTTATTTTAATATCGCTAGGCCTAACGTTATATCGCACAATGGCCGCCCGCTCGGTTCCCTTCCACACCTTCCAAATCTCACTAATATCGAGTAGTATGTAGGTAGTTGAAGATATTACTATTTGTGAGGGTATCTCGTACCCTCATTTTAATTTTTATTTTAAATAAATCAATCGCTAACATAATGATATTATTTAAGACGGATACTTCATTGAATAATCGACCAGTTTTTAATATTTTATTTCTAGATACAGTACGCGCTGAGTAGATAGGCGGAATTGTTTTTATTCTAATTTATTTATTTATTTATTTACTCATAATGCCGACCATTATAATTATTAATAATTAATTGACTGTTTATCTATGTTGGATAATAAATACATACGTACTTTTCATGTTAACACACATCGATTAATTTACGATTAATCGATTGCATTCTCAACAGTGAAATATCAATTTTTCAATAACAACCAATGCTCGAAAACTGGGAAGCGCCTGAATGGCAAGAGCAAACATGGCGGCCTCTTTTGATGCGCGGCAGCAAAGCTGATGCCTGATAGGTACCTATAACGTTGCAAACTATTAGCACAGTATAAAGATCATACAGTATGGAAACTACCCACAAACCGTCGAAACGGCTCACTCACACAAACATGCGCATCGACGAGACCCAGAAGCAGTTCTCGCAGTGCTGTCAGTAGTGAGTGTCGCCTGCCGCGTCAAGACGAGTGGTCACGTATGAGTTTATTTTTGCGATCTTTTTAAAAATGCCACAAGCGTATTGCGTAGTATACGGCTGTTAATTTGATCTCTGCTTCAACAACACAACAAAACATAACACAAAATAAAAATCTAAGATGGCGGTTTCAATAGATTATAATAATTATTGTTATCAATTATTTATCGTCATGGGTGTCGTTTACATGGTGTCGAAGCCGATAGTGCCAAAATGTAAATAATATAGGATAGTAATTTTTTACAAAAGTTATAAAACAAAGTTAATATTATACTGGTTTCCGTATTTTAAACTATCGAGATTAACCGACGCCATGAGATACCTATTTAAATTTTATTTGTAAACTAGCTATTTCAATTCGATTAATTGATCACTACAGAGCACAGAATGTTTTAATTCAAAAACAGTAGGTAGGTAGCATAAAACATTACAAGTAACAACCCTGTTGCTTCAGCGGAGCGTAGGTAGTTATTTTATCAATCTGGCTTAGTTTCCATACTGTATGATCTTTATACTGTGCTATTAGTGTGCGTTTCTGCGTTGTGTCTGTGTGGGTTTATGACTTTCAAGATTTTATTTTTGAATTTGTACCGCGACCAAACGATTTTAATATTGTAAGCAGTGTAAGATTACCTACAGTCCATGTTTCTAGCCGCGAGAAAAGTAATAAACATTACCTGTTTTTGGAAACATCACATTTTAACACAATTGCACGCTTCAATTATGATATATACAATTAAATGGGTTCACTTAATACATTACACTGTGATTTACACCACAAACTGCTTCGAATATACTTAATTTCATCAATTTAAGAAATTATATTTAAACTCATTTGTATAAATTGCACAGATATAATATTTCAGTAAGAATTTGACATATCGGACATTTGAATCGTATTGATGTGAATAAAAAATCGATTAGTATTGGCTTGAACGATTCATTGAATGATAGTTATCGATATTTACTTTTGGAAAGAGTGAGAAGATTTTGCTATTTAATATTAAATTTAACTAAGATTGCATGGCCGCGCAGTAACATTCATGTTAGTCACTCCTCTATTACGTACATAGAACAAAGAGCATAGAACCGTTACGAATAAAAACACTTTACGATGCGTGCGCACACCGAAAACAAGAAAAACCGCCTCCCCGGAGTTAGCTTTAGTCCACATTTTAGTTATTATTTATTAAGTCTATTGTCAAGCGAATGAACACAGAGAATAAAAGTAAGGAGCAGCACCTGAATACTCTTAAAATGTCTTTCGAAAGGGTAAATTAAACATTACTTTTTAAGGTTACATTATCTGACTTTTACCATAGTTATTGCAATTGATAATTTGCATGCAATTAAAATCTATTTTTAAAGTAAAACATGTTATAGACAAGTAACAGATATAGATTAAATAACAAAATATCATACTACTAGCGCCAACTAGTGTATGTGAGGGTAAACTTTGTAACCTATTCCATAGTTGAAATAAATATGTCAGTCTGTTGAAAATTACCAATGCGTTTTATTAGGCAATGGGCCCAGACTCAAAATTTGTAGACTTTCGGTATGTTCTTTTGTACAATTAGCGGCGATAATGTCGGGTAACTACGCAGTGAACGTCTCAAAATTAAAGGGGCGAGAAAATTACGATGATTGGGCGTTTGCAGTCGAAAACTTCATGATTTTGGAAGGCGTTGATGTGACCAGCACCAAGGAGTTAACGGATGCAGAAAATAAGAAGGCGAGGGCGAAAATCATTATGACTATCGATCCATCGTTATTTATCCACATCAAGACCGAAGCCACTGTACAAGATCTATGGACTAAACTGAAGTCATTGTTTGACGATTCAGGTTTTACTCGCAAGATTACTCTCTTTATAAACCTAATATCAATACGTTTGGAGAGTTGTGATAGTATGACCAGTTACGTTAACCAGCTTGTTGAAACGGCTCAACGTTTGAAGGGCACCGGGTTCGAAATAAACGACGAATGGATCGGCTCGCTGCTGCTGGCAGGACTCCCTGAAAGATTTAGTCCTATGATAATGGCCATAGAACATTCAGGAATGAAGATAAGTGCTGATGCTATAAAAACAAAATTGTTAGACATGAGTTCGGATTTTGAGGTTAAGTCGGAAGGCGCGCTAATTGCACATGCGCCGAAACGCCACCTACAGGGGCGAGCGCAAACTAATAACGGAAGTAGCAGAAACGAAAGTCACATTTCATCTGTCACTGGAAATGTCAATAGTGTCAATACAACTCAGAAAAAACAAATTCGTTGCTACCATTGCAAAAAGATAGGTCATTTTAAAAGCCAGTGCCGCCTATTATTAAGTAAAGACAAACAGTAATCAATCCCAAATGTGTTGAGTGCAGTTTTTCTTACGCAAGAGTTTAATCAAAACGACTGGTACGTCGACTCTGGCGCAAGTACTCATATGGTGTCAAACAAAAACATGTTAAGAAACTTATCTTATGAACCGAAAGTTAAAGAGATTATTGTGGCCGATCGCACGAAAGTTCCAGTGTTGTGCTCCGGAGATCTACGACTTACTACGCGAGTGAAAACTATCACACATGAAGTAGAAATAAACAATGTTCTGTGCATACCTTCGCTTACCACAAATTTGCTTTCAGTGAGCAGAATGATTGCAAATGGTAACAAAGTCTCCTTCAATAAAAATGGATGTTACATTTACAATGCTCAGAATGTTTGCATTGGTGAAGCAAACTTAGAAAATGATGTGTACAGATTGAACATTGAAAAGTCAAAGCAGATTTTAGCGGCAACTGCACAGACCTCATGCAACACTTGGCACAGACGATTAGGTCATATTAATATGAGTGACCTCGAGAAAATGAAGAAAGGTGCAGTTAAAGGTGTAACTTACCAGGAAAAGCAGGAAATAAGCAAATCAACCTGTGTGGTTTGCTGTGAAGGTAAGCTGACTAGGCTGCCTTTCTCTGCCAGTACAAGTACGACCAGCAGAGTCCTAGAAGTGGTCCACACAGACTTATGTGGCCCAATGGAGAAGAAATCACTCGGTTTAGCTAGATACTACCTGTTATTCGTTGATGACTACAGCCGGATGTGTTTTGTATATTTCCTAAAGGAAAAGAATGAGGCCTTTAAATTTTTTAGAGAGTTTAAAGAGCAGGTTGAAAATCAACAGTCACAGAAAATAAAGATATTGCGGTCTGATAATGGTGGAGAATTTTGCTCAGTAGAAATGGAAAATTATTTAAAACAACGTGGTATAATTCACCAGAAGACAGTAGCCTACACGCCGGAACAGAATGGCTTAAGCGAAAGATACAATAGGTCAATTGTAGAAAAAGCACGGTGTCTTCTGTATGATGCTTCATTTGACAAACACCTATGGGCAGAAGCTGTGAATACAGCGGTATATCTGAAAAATAGATCACCAACAGCTGCTTTGGAAAATAATACTACTCCATATGAAATGTGGACTGGCAGAAAGCCCAATCTTAGCCATATCAGAGTATTTGGAAGCCCAGTTATGGTCCACATACCAAAAGTGAGACGAAGCAAGTGGGACAAAAAGTCTGAAATGTTACAACTAGTAGGGTATTCAGAAAATACCAAAGGCTACAGATTATATGACCAGAACTCACATAAAATAACTGTGGCACGGGATGTTATGGTCATGGAAAATCTTAAGAATGACATGACAGAAATAACGGTTGAAGAGAGGGAGCCAGACAAAGATATAGAGAATAATATAACAGTAAAGGAGGAAAATTCGGAAAGCATCGAAGAAAATCAAAGTAAAAGCATAGATGATTCAACATATGTTGTAAGTGATGCATCAAGTTTTTCATCAAGTTATTCATCAAGTGATAAGGATGAAGACTACAGTGATTGCTTAACAGCAGATGACCGATGGTCGCTACTCAGAGAGATGTTGTCATTCAGCAAGGGAAGCGTGTCCGTCGTGCACCAGACAGATATGCTTTTTCAAACATGTGTGTTGAAGACTTAACAAGTGAACCAATATCTCTACAGGATGCTCTCTCAGGACCCGAAAAAGACCAGTGGTGTAGTGCTATTCAAGAAGAACTTAAATCTTTTAGAGAAAATGACACTTGGGAATTAGTGGACAGGCCAAAAGCAGGCACCGTAGTGAAAAATAAGTGGATGTTTAAGAAAAAGTGTGACAGTGGTGGTAATGTGCGCTACAGAGCCCGTCTCGTCGCTAAGGGTTTCAGCCAAATAAAAGGTATGGACTATAATGAAACATTTTCACCTGTTTTGCGTTATTCTATCTTGAGACTTCTCTTTGCTTTGAGTGTTCAACTAGACCTAAAAATGAGCCACTTAGATGTACCAACTGCTTTTCTACATGGTAATATAGATGAATGTGTATTTATGGAAATACCAGAAAATTCAAATTTCAAAAATTGTGATAATAAAGTTTTGAGGTTAAAAAAGGCTATATATGGATTAAAACAATCAGCAAGGGCTTGGTACATAAAAGTGGAATCCAGTTTGTTACAGTTAGGTTTCAAGAAGTCCAAATATGAACCCTGTCTGTTCATGAAATGTCATGATAATGTAAAAGTGTATGTAGCAATATTTGTTGATGACTTTTTTGTTTTTTATAACTGTGAAAATACTTACAAAAATATGAGAAGTGTCTTAGAGTCAAATTTTAAAATTAAAGATATGGGACAAATAAAAAATTGTCTTGGCATGAATGTAAATGTTAAAAGGAATTGTGTAACTTTGGACCAAGAACAATTTATTGATAATATTTTGAAAAGATTCAATATGATTAATTTTAAAACTTCAGATACTCCAATGGAAGTGAATTTAAAACTAGAAAAGGCTGTTAATGACAATTGTGGTAAAACATATCCTTATTTATTTATTTATTTATTCACTCTTTATTGTAAACCTAAAAACTAGATTACAATGGGCGGACTTAATGCCTGATGGCATTCTCCACCAGTCAACCCTGGGCGATTTATAGAAGTTGCGGTAGGTGCTACTAGATATATACAATTAATGTTTATACAATTTCATTATTTAAAAAAAAAAACAAAATACATGGTGTACCTGCTTATACAATACATACAATATATTACATACATAAATAACATATATATATATACATACATATATAATATATATATTCATACATATACAACATATATATATATATAAATACATACATAATGATGGTATACATACTTTATAATAACATACGGTAAATCAGTTTCCAGCGTGAGTAAGATAATACTCGCGGACTAGTTTTTTGAAAATCCACAGAGTTGGAGCCTTCCGGATATTTACAGGTAGAGCGTTCCAGAGTAGTTTCGCCCGAATAGAGAAGGAGTGGAAGAAAAAACCAGTGTTACTTGGTATAATGTGAAGTTTTAAATTTGATGAAGAGCGGAGAACTATGTCGTGAGTGTCACAGACATACTGAAATTTTTCCTTTAGGTATGGCGGAGAAGATTTATTATTCAGAATAGAATAAAGCAGGGATAGGATTCTGGAATTACGCCTCTCACGAATAGGCAGCCATTTGAGTTGGCGACGATATTCAGATATATGATCATACTTACGCAGACCGAAGATATATCGAATACAATTATTTTGTAGGCATTCCAGCTTATTGAGAAGTTCTTCATTAAGGTCTGGATAGCACACATCACCATAGTCAATTATGGGGAGCACGAGAGATTGCATGAGCATGAGCTTGGTCTTGAAAGATAAAAAGTTTTTGAGCCTATAAAGGGAATGCATCGTAGCATTCACTTTTTTGCTTATATAATTAACCTGCGGTCGCCACGCTAGTGTGTTATCCATTATCAAACCCAGGTTCGTAACAGATTGGCTTAAGGGGATAACATCGCCATTGTATAAAATGGAAGGTAAGGAAACAAAGTCCACCTTAGCCAACATTCGCGAGCTACCTGACAGCATCGCTTGACATTTGGAAGTATTAACAGCAACCCCATACTGTCGTGACCATTTGCTTAGAGCTTCTAAATTAATATTAATTTCCTTGATGGCGCCATGAAGATTATCAGGATGAGTATGAAGATACAACTGTAAGTCGTCAGCGTAAAGATGGTACGAACAATTGATAGAAGAAGAGACGGAGTTAATGAATAACGAAAAGATGATAGGAGAGAGTATACCGCCTTGCGGAACGCCAGTTTCAAGATCGGTCCACTCTGAACACTCTGGTCCAGAACTAACCGCTTGCTGGCGACCGCGAAGATAACTTGTAAACCACGCAAGGGCTGTAGAGGAAAACCGAAGATGTGATAAGATAGAAATTAGGATTTGGTGGTCGACTGTGTTAAAAGCATTAGAAAAGTCAA
This sequence comes from Ochlodes sylvanus, assembly GCA_905404295.2. NCBI lineage: Eukaryota > Metazoa > Arthropoda > Insecta > Lepidoptera > Hesperiidae > Ochlodes > Ochlodes sylvanus. The sequence continues at coordinate 14,359,788 of FR990122.1, read as the reverse complement.
CCAGCACCAACACTGTTACTTTTTTACTGTCCATAGCTTTTCTAATGTCGTCAGTCACGTTAACTAATGCAGTGGTGGTGCTGTGACCGGGACGAAACCCTGACTGGTATACACTCAGCAGGGCATGGCAGGAGATGAAATTAGATATTTGCTTGTGAACACAGATCTCCAGAACTTTTGAAAGGAATGGGAGAACTGAAATTGGACGAAAATGACTAGGAAGGGTAGGATTTTGTACTTTAGGTAGAGGACGTACTAGAGCTTTCTTCCAGATTGATGGATATTGGCCTGAGGACAGACTAAAGTTTATTATATGGGTTAAAACTGGAAGGAGACTTTCGTGGATGGATACAATCATTAACCTATTAACATCATCGCACCCAACAGCCCTAGATCGAATGCTTAAAACAGCCTTCTTGACCTCTTCCTGAGTGACAGGAGAGAACTCGAAGGTAGAGGTAAAAGTGGGAGATGGTTGCATTGCAGCAATGGAGGCGATCGTTTGAGCTCGGATATTAGGGTCCAGTGTTGAAGCTGAGGAAAAATGGTTGTTGATATCTTTCAAACTGAGAGACGGACCAAAATCCATTTTTTGTGGTTTACAAATGCCCAGAGATTTGAGAAATTTCCACATATCAGTGGGGGAAGAATCTATAATATTCGTATGGATGTACTGGCGTTTAGTTATCAACAATTAGTTGGATCCCTGATGTATCTTTCAGTTCTCACAAGGCCAGATATTTCTTATAGTTTTAGTTTTTTGAGCCAGTATAACACCTGTTTTAATGAAATACATTGGAGACATTTGAAAAGATTATTGAGATACTTACAAAAAACTAAACATTTTGGCTTAATTTTTAAAAGAAATAATACTGATTTACACGGTTTTGTTGATGCCGATTGGGCATCTTGTAACATTGACAGACGGTCTTATACAGGGTATTGTTTTAAATTGTCAGATTGTGTAATAAGTTATGAGTCTCGAAAGCAAAGGACAGTAGCCCTGTCTAGTACTGAGGCCGAGTATATGGCACTCTCTGAGGCATGTAAAGAAGCCATTTATTTAAAAAATTTAATGTCAGAACTTGGTGTGTATGATAAAACTAAACCATTGAGTTTATACAGTGATAATCAAAGTTCTTTGAAATTGGCTGCTAATCCATTGTTCCATAAACGCACCAAGCACATAGATGTGCGTCATCATTTCACTAGAGAGTGTGTTGTGAATGGACAAGTTCAAATTGCTTATTTACAAACTTCTTCTATGCCAGCAGATATATTTACTAAAGCCCTTTGTGCAAACAAACATTATAAAGAAGGATGGCCAAATCGTACCCGACGACGAAACGATAGCGTCCCAATATGACATATATTTGAAAAATACCCTTATTTTTTAAGATCTTAAAAAACATAAGAAATATCTCTTTAAGTAGCCACAAAAAAAAGATTTTCATTTATTTTTGTTTGTGTAACTTTTCTTGGACTAACTTGTCTAGTTCAACTGCGTACAACGGAACGTCATCGTAGTGATTAAGTACTCTGTGAACGTCATTTGGTATCGACCCATCGGGCCATCGATCCGACCCAGTGTTGCCAGATACCACATAATTACGGTAGGTCTACCGTAAACGATGTTTAGTGTTTTTAGTACATTTTACCGTATTTTGACCCACACAAAAACTGATTGCAATAGGGAAAACCTCAAATCTCATACAATACACCGTATTTTGTAGAATTCACGGTATTTCTAGTTTTTGCATCTGGAAACACTGATGCGACCCGATTATTAGTTTTCTATTACTAGCATCATTGTGGCTTAAAAGGCAGTTTTTGTGTCTAATCTATGTTTTATACTCTTTGGCGGCTGGATGGCATGATGGCTTTACTTCGACTCACAGAGTACTTTATAACTTCGACTTCTTCACTTCACCTTGTTGTTGAATGTTGACGTTGTTGTGAATTGTGATACGAAGTGCGCTATTTGGATTTCCTTCTGTTGTTTTGACCTTGGCATTGTTTTACGGACTGATAACGATACTTGTGACGATTACCTGTGCTTTTGACTTCTGGACACCGATTTTGCTTTTTGGTTTTGGATTCGTGAGAGACCTGATATATCATGCAGACGCCGCCATCTCGTTTTTGAGCTTGATACGAGAGTAATTTCTAAGATCTGCGAGTGGAATTCTTCAATAGTAGTACGTATTTTAAAATACCTACTTATTTTAGTACTCAAACGTAACTAAACCATCACACTCAATCATATATCATAATACAACTCTAATTCTTATTTTAGATTACTGAAGAAGATTACATATGTGATCCCTGTAAACAATTGGCAATGCAGCAGGTCAACGCCGGATTGGCTAATGAACCTGGTGCCTCATCTTCCCGTGGCCACATGCATGTTTGCGTACTTTGTGGAAGTTCTCTGCGAAAGCGTAAACGTGATCTTATTGTGAGAGAGAATCCATCTCAGTTACAACCAGCGATACATATTGAAGTTGAAAATAGAATTGCCCCATGGCAGGTAATTATGATTTATATATTATGCACTTTTTCTTTGTATTGTTATCAGTGTTATAGTGAATTCATCACTGCAACCTAATATTATTTTATATCAATGTCTTTATTTGCTTGGGTTCAATAATAATGAGCTGTAACATGTTAAGACAAGGCTGTATGTTGTTTCAGGCAACTCCATCAGACCATGTTTGTCATCCCTGTTGGCTGAGACTCAAGAGAGTTGCAATGCTTAATATGCAGCAAAATATTGAGCAGCAGGTCGAACCAGAGCCTGAGCCAGAGCGGGAACCGGAGCCAGAGCCAGAGCTTCAACCCCAAGAACCTACAATCTCTACAAACACCAACGAGCATCCTGAAGAAGAATCCGATGTGATTACTTTATCGCAGTATAGACGAGCAGCTAATACTGCAGCACATTGTGTTTTTTCTGGTTGCCGGAACAGAGATTTACATAGGATTTCTGACCCATTAAGAGCAACAACTCTAAGCAGATACAAATATTACTTGCCTATAAATGCTCATATTTGTTTAGAATGATTATAATACATTTCTGGATTTCTCAAGTATGGAAAGTGTTGGAAAAATTGATGAACATTTGTTTCATTATTGGCTTGGTATCCCGTGAACATTTGTTGCAACACAATTTAATAATTCCAAATGCTATTTATAATGAAAATAATAAAAATACGATAATTATATGTGATGGTACTTATATTTATATAAACAAAAGTTCCAATTATATAATAAACAATAATAAACAATAAACAATATCTTTTTTTACTCTCACATTCATGAAATGATAAAAACTAGGAAGTTCTACAATTTGACATAATTATGTAAGGAAAATGATGTGAAAGTCTGAAGTCTGTACTAGGATAAACCTGTATTACAGATCTCCAGGCCCTCACCCCGGAAACAGGAACCAGAAACATCTAGGTTAAGTTAGTTTAACATTAACAAGATAAGATTAACAAAGACAATAATGTTTTCAGTCTGTGTGTGTGTGTGTGTGTGTGTGTGTGTGTGTGTGTGTGTGTGTGTGTGCGCGCGCGCGTGTGTGTGTGTGTGCATGAGTGTGTGTGTGACTGTATTCCTGTGTTAGTGTTATATTAATTTATACTTAGGATATTATTACCAAGAGTTTTTCTGTGCTGTCATAGTCAAGCGTTTGGAGCCAGTCATGGATTATTGACTTGCATTTGTACTTAGGAAGGTGGTATAAGTTAAGCTGGTTATTTAATTTATTATAGAGGAGCGACCCCAAAAAACTATAAAATTTATTTGAGAAGTTTGTACTTCGTTTTTCATAAGAACACAACCTAGGGATACGCCTATGACTGATTGCGTTGTTATTTTCGTAAACTATTTCAGAGTGTTTCTTTAAAACAGTATTAAGTATAAAGAGTTGACGAACTGTTAATACTTTAGTCTTTTTATATAGCTCACTGGTAGGAAAAAGTATTGAAAGACAATTACTCACTTTTAGGATAGCTCGTTGGGCGCGTTCAACTTTAAGTATTAGAGTTTTTGCCGCACCGCCCCAACTAGTTATACCGTACGTAATTAGAGATTGGCACATTGTCAGGTAAACCAATTTTAGGATGTCCTTATCTGCAATATGCCTTAAATGTTTAAATATAAATATTAATTTTCGGATTCGTGTCGTAAGATGTTCAATATGATGACGAAAGCTTAGGGTGTTATCAATAATAATTCCTAAGTATCTGATGGAATCTACTCGAGACAGAAAAGGACATGAGCATGTTGAGGATTGATCAATACAGGAGTGAGCAAAAATTTTAAATGTATCGTCATCCGGTAAGTAATTTTGTTTAATAGCAAATGTTATGTATTTTGACTTATCTACATTAAGTGTTAATTTATTAGAATTTAACCATGACAGAACTTTATTAAAACCTATTTGAGCACAATGAAAAACTTCATTCCACGAATCAGCTTTGAAAAGAAGCGCTGTGTCATCAGCAAATGTTATGATTTTGCCATTTATTAGTTGTAGATCACAAAGATCATTGATAAATGCCAAAAATAAGGTCGGAGCAAGGACACTTCCCTGCGGGACGCCATAGCATATCTCCCGGAAGTCACTGCATTCATCACCAATTTTTACTCTTTGCACTCTTTTGTTAAGGTAGTCAGAGAAAAGTTCGTGCTGGGTACCTCTAACTCCCAGCAATGACAGCTTACGTAACAAAAGAGGGACAGAAACCGTGTCAAATGCTTTAGCCAAATCTATGAATATTACAATTACCTTTTTGCGTGAATCTAGGCCTTTTACTATGAATTCAGTTAAATCATGAATTGCATTACTAGTAGACTGGCCAGATCTGAAACCATATTGAGAGTTTGATAACAAATTGTTTGTTTCAAGGTAGTTAATAAGACGTCTGTTCATGATTTTTTCCAAGACTTTAGAAAGCGTCGGTAGTATCGAGATGGGTCTATAGTTATCGACACGGCTTCTGTCACCACCTTTGTGTATGGGCAATATTTGTGCTTTTTTAAAATCATTTGGGAATTCTCCGGTACTAAGTGCAAGATTACATATGTGGACTAGTGGCGGAATTATTTTTTCCTTGTATTTTTTTATAAATGTGGCTGGGATATTGTCTGGTCCAGAGGAATGATTATTTTTCAAATTTATAATGATATTGTTTATTTCAGTGTTGTCTGTAGGTAACATAACTAAAGAATGTAGATGAGTCCTGTGCGGTTGTGTGAAAGGGATATAATTTTTGTTGTATACATTTTTCTCTATAATTGTTTTGCCAACGTTTACGAAATATGCGTTAATTTCATTGATGGTTTTTTTAGGGTTTGGGGTATGCATAAGTTCAGAGGGATAGTCCTTATTCTTATTAAAATTAGCAACCTCTTTTAAGGTCTTCCAAAGCTTTTTATTATTCGTCTGTGAAGCGGTTTTAATTTGACTTTTTTCATATTGTTTTTTTAACTTTTTAAGGATTGAATTGCAGAAATTCCTATACCTCCTATATGTTGTACATATAATATCATCGTCAGGATAACGCTTTGCCTTTTGATGAAGCTTGTCACGGTTCCTCATACATTTAATTAAACCAGCAGTAATCCAGGGTTTTAGATTTCTTTTGCGATTGGATAACTTAACAATTTTACTGTTCTCAGAAATTACATTACTCAGTGTGTTTATCAACAATGAAGCAGCTATATTCACATCCGTAGTTTTTAATATATTTGTGAAATCTACTGTTGTTAGATATTCATCTATTTTATGATACATTATTTTGCTAATAGTCATTTTTTGAGGAGTAAATCTGGGGATATGTTTGTTTTCAAATATTAATATTATTGTGTCATGATCTGTAAGCGATGTGTTAGCGACGTAACATTGAGCATTAAGCCTTGTTTTTAATACTACATGATCAAGGCATGTCTTATTATGGGTAGGGATAGTATGTCCGGGTAACATTCCATAGGATGCGAGCATGTTAAGGTATATATCTGAGTAAGGATCATTGTTATTAGACGTGATATCAATGTTAATATCACCTATTAAAATAATATTACTGTAGTGTACATATGTATTTAATAAGAGTTTAAGTGAATCAATAAATGTAGATACCTGTCTATAGCCGTATGGTCTATAAATACATATTAATAAGGTACATTTATCGATTTCAAAAATTAGACAGTTAGCCTCACGTATTGTACTGGGTTCCACAACTTTAAGCTGTAGAGATGATTTATAGTAGACTACAACACCTTCATTTTGTGTAAAGTTATTATTTGTGGATGTATGTTTATATCCGTTTATATCTGGGACAAAGTGAGTACGTGGTAGCCAGCATTCGGACAGAATTATGAAATCCCAATCAACAAGACTTCTTTGCAGTAAAATTTGGAGGCCTGGACTATTGCAATTAATGCTTCTTATATTTTGATGCAAGATTTTTAAAGATGAAAGCCGTTTTTCTATTAATTTATTACAGGAATCTATTTCACAAGTAGAGGAATAGGCAACTGAAAATTTATCTAGATCTTTTGTTAATTCTTCTATGTCATTATTGCTTTTTGGTGTATTATCCATATTAGTGTAAAAGTGGAACTCAGGTCTGGATTATCAATATTATGCCTACTAACGTAATACTATATCTACTATATTTGCAAATACTTTTGTGTACCTACAAACTTTAACTATCGTAAACAAAAATAAAATTAAAATGCGTAAATAACGTATGCAAAAAAAAAAAAAAAAGAAAATCTTGTGTTCACAATAACGTGTACAAGTTATTAGATTAACAGTTATCAGTTCAACAAGTTTATAGCATACTTTGAGTTAATTATATTTTACGAATATAACATAATTAGAAGTAGATAACACTATAGACTATCCGTGACAGAGTAACTAAGAGTTTGCAAATTATGGTTACATGAGCACCATTTAATTAATTAAGTAAAAAACAGAAAATACTTTAATATAAACTTAACTATAACTTACTTCTAATCGACTATCCATGAGAGAGTAACTAAAAGCTTGCAAATTATAATTACTGGCGAATTATTAAACTAATTAAAAATTAAAACAAAAATATACTTGACTATAAGCTTACCTATAAAAATACCTTACTGTTTATACCTTTAGAATAACATAAAAAACATCAATTGAATAACAAAAAATTTTTTTTTTTTTGGTGACGGCAGAACCATTAATGTAGTTAAGTAGAAAAGAAATATACATTACTATAAGATTACAAGGTGCTTATACGGTAATAGTAATGAACTTTCTTAAACGCTCTTAAGCTTATCTATGTCACCTTCACACATTACGCGAATTAATGGGGAACCCTCGCTATGCCTTATAAACACTTTTCCTGATGCAGTCCAACAAAATGCGTATTCACTATTCTTAATGAATTCCCGTGCGAGAAAGAAAAGCCTTCTATTTTTGCTTGTTAAGTTTTCTGCTATATAAACGGGCTTTGCCGGTCCTGGAATATCTAAGTTTTGAGTATTCAATTTATTTTGCTTGTTGTCTCTATTGAAGCTCTTAAATGAGTTAATAAAACTATTCCTAGCGAATGTAGACACGAAGTCGGCTATAATGGGTTTGTTGTCGCCCTTAGTTCCAATGCGGTAGATGTCTTTTAGGTCCGAGTTATTTATTGACACGCTAAGTGTGTTCGCAGCTTTAAATACGATACTTTTTAGGTCTTCTTTAGTTTCCTTCGGAAGTTGCGGGATGTTGCGCAACTCAATGCTTGTACTGCGGGTTTGATGTTCGATAGACTCAAGTTTGTTTTCTAGCGATCGTATTTTGTTCTCATGATCTATTTTCTCTTCTTCTAAGTAATTTAATCGTTTTAACACATCTTCATACTTGTGTGACATAGTGTCAATCGCTACTTTAACATCATTGATCGAGGTAAGAATCGCAGAAAATTTTGCATCCTGGTCTTCTTTAAGTTTAGTAAACAGCTCTAAAATATCACTCCTGCACGGATCAAGGACAGTATCTGTTCGTTTACGCTTTGTGTTCCGCGTTGTTATGTTGTGCAAAGATGACTGGGCAACATCTATGTCCAGTTGCGGTGAGTCCGAGATGTTCGGATCCGAAGTCGCGTGCTGTATGGGCGATCTAAAAACCGTAGGCGATTGAATTTGAGGAGGCGATCGGTTTAGCGGCATTACTTATTTGCACGGCGTTTAAATGCAGCAAAAAAGTCGTCTGGTGCAGTTTAAATGAACTGTACGTTAATATCTGCGAGGACTCGATGAATCACGTGCCGAGCGCCCGGGTAGATCTTGTAGATAAGCGCATCGACGCAAACAACAGCGGCAGTATGCGTAGTTCAGTTACTAGGAGCGAATAGCGCGCGTAATCATCAACGCAGCGTAGGCACCGGTAACAACGAGTGGCAGTTGCAGAGGAGTAACCAAGACGAACAGTTACTAGGAGTGAATCTGTCGCGTAATCATTTGGCAGCGTAGATACCGGCAATAACAGATAGTAGTAGCAGAGGAGTAAGCGGGACGAATAGTAGTTTTTATTATATTGACCACACGTGCGCATGCGCAGTATTTAGCATCTATTGGGCGACGAGTGCATAGATGTGTCACATGCTAGTTGAGCGGGAAGAGTGTATACGCTGTGCGGCGTGCGTGACAAGGATATATGACATTCCTTACTTGTAGGTTCAAATTGCATTGAGTTGCATCTCCTGGTTATTAGTCGAACACACGACGGGGCGAGTGCGAGGCCTCTTGAAAACTTCTGCGCTCCTATTATTGCTGCACTAATTATTTTGTGTAACTTTTATAATTTTGGATAAAAACACAATAAAGACATCACTTTGTACGTCTATTCGTAACCGAGGTCCGGGGGGAAGAGGATATGTTCCAAAAGGACACATATTCCCTTCATAAATATAAAAACTTGTTAAAACCATTTTTGCTGGTGACACCTGATGGCTACATTGTTGACTGCTTTGGCCCATACAAAGCTACCACATCTGATGCAGATATAATGAAGTCTCTTTTTACTGAACTCTCACTGAAAACTCTCCTCTCAGACAATACTTTCAAAATAATGATATTTTTATTCTAGACAGGGGATTTAGAGATTCAATTAGTTTGTTAGAGGCTTGCAGCTACAAAACATATATGCCAGAATCCCTGCTTGAGGGTCAACATCAGCTCACCACCGAGCAAGCTAACAGGAGTTGTTGCGTTACAATATGCCGTTGGGTGGTGGAAGTCGTTAATGGGTACTTCAAACGAGACTTTAAAATATTCAGGCAATTTTTTTTTAATAAAACCGTTCCACATATAATGCAAATGTTTACCATAGCTGCAAGCCTTTTAAATCAATTCCGTGTTCGGTTAAAAAATAGAAATGATGCTGAGCAAATCATAAATGTGATTAGGGAACGATTTCCATTAAATAATAATTTATCTCATTTTGTAAACGCAATGAATATGAATAGACGCACATCTAATTTTACTAGTATAACAGCTCATTCCAATACTAATATAATATTCCCCCATTTAGAATATACTGAAGTTATATTATTTGCCCTAGGAACATATCAGATTCGACAGGCTAGGTCCTGTTATAGTGAACATGTCAGGTTTCACGGAGGGTATCGCATTGAAATAAGCAGAGAAAACATTAATGTAAATGAGTATTGTTTGAGAGGAAGTGGAAATAATTCGCTAATAAGAGGCAAAATTAAATCCAGACACATTTCGAGAAAAGTATATTATGTTTATATATTAATTGAAAATAATGTGTCTGGAAGGGAAGCTATAGTAGAATATTGTTGTAATTGCCTTGTTGGTAGAAGAACTGTTGGGTGCTGTGCACACGTTATGACACTTGTGTGGTACCTTGGGTGGGCCAGGCATCAGCCCACAATATCAGAACCAGCAGCATTCCTCGATGCTGTAGTTGTAAGAGAGGATGATGAATAAAAAGTATTTTTGTCAAGCCTATTTCTTTCATTTTAAGTACTCTTAAATCCTACCTTTACTACCTACCGATCTACCTACATTTATTCCTGTAAGCTACTACATTACTCGATTTGTCAATGTAAGTCCAACTTGAGCATTGAATACCGAAAGACAGTATGTATCTAGCGACTAACTCTCCTCAGGCAGAATTGATGGTGTCAAACCACAATAAAGCCTTGAAGTCTTTCAAGATAGGCTTCATGTGTGATGTTATGCCATCCTTATTTTCTAAACTACATGTTGTGCAAGTTAAAGCAATATAGAATTTCATTGAATTTATTGAGTCATATAGACAGACACGGGGTTAGTGTTCTTTGACAGATGTTCTATTTTTTTGGTAATTCTCGGAGAAATCGAAACAAATAGAAACAAGATCAATAATTACCCTTCTCGCTTATCGCTAACTACACTTTTAGGCTACGCCACAGTCGGATAAAAGATACTTGTGGATTCTAACCTCAAAATTATTGTTGACTTTCAGACGTTATTATAAAAAATCGTGGCTATTTAGGAATAATTTTCAAACAGGATGGTGTTTAGAACATAAAAACAAACCGATCTAACTATAGCTTATTTTGGGACATCAAAAATAAAAGTCGAGTCCAGCTCCTATAGAAATTTGGCCATTGTTCTTTGTGGATATGATGGGAATTGGAAATGTAAATTAATAAAACTGATATCTTAATTTTTATTTTTGCTAAAATACTAGTATTATTTTGTAAACCGTAAATTAAAGCTGTATAATTTTTTTTTGGAATATTTTGTTAAGAGAGGGTGTTATAGACAAGTAACAGATATAGATTAAATAACAAAATATCATACTACTAGCGCCAACTAGTGTATGTGAGGGTAAACTTTGTAACCTATTCCATAGTTGAAATAAATATGTCAGTCTGTTGAAAATTACCAATGCGTTTTATTAAAACATCTCACGCACGTACTTAAGTACGTACCCATTTTTTTCTACAGAATATTATTTTGTAATTTTCTGAAACGAGTAAAATTAACGATTTATGTAGAAAATAATAATCATTATGAATAAAAACAATATTTTAAAGGTATTTTACGTAAATTTTATTAACTACCGATTATACGTACTAAAAGTAACAATACTTGAAATTACTGCATAAACACTATTTGAGCTTGCAACACTGTGGGGCACAAACATCTTCCATGTCAATTTTGTGTCATTCGATTCGTCGCCTCGCTTGATGTCGTACGTTTCGGGTGCTCTTTTGTGTTTGAATTTTAACGACTTGGCTTGTGTACTGGATTTGTGTTTGCTCTGTGATTTGGTTCGTGTTATTCTCTGGACTGACGACCTTTTGCTACCCTTACGGACATCGATATTACATACGATTGGACTTTTAGTGAACTTGTGTAAAAACACGGTAAGAAATTATTTTTTTCTAAAATTAATGCATAATTAATTAATAATAATTACATATCGACGGTTAAAAGGCGACTTGATTCAAGCGCCATTTTGAGAACTTTAAAGGAGAGCGTTTTAAAGTTTATTTTTTGAGAAAAAAAATCACTATTCTTAAAGTATACAATAAAAATTGACGAGTCTCCCCAATCATAAAGCGGCATATTTTGTGCTAATTTTTTGTATATATATCTCGGATTGGCCGAGTTATTAACACCATCGTCAGACATTATGTGGGCGTATAGCTAGGGTAATCGAGCAAAAGAAATAGCGTATGCACAAGAATTACGTTTTATTACTTTTTTAACAATTTTACTTTACACGGTCATAGTCACACCGGGTAAACGAAACGAATAACAGTCCCCAGAGGAGGAACCGATCTCTAAGACGGTCAAATGGTAAGTGTCCTCTCCAACCAGCGCCCCTCCACCACCTAGGCTCTGCTGTAGCACGAAGTTAGCCAAATATCGACGTCTTCGCGACGGTGCTGCCATCTATCGGAACTCGTGCTGCGTTTCGTTTAGCATCCATACTAATGACCGTCTCCGACACGGCCATCCCTGACCTGTCACACGTCCCTGTGTGACTCCTTTAGTACTACTATGACAATTGCTCTTTCCGCAATTTTCTTATCAATAACTTCAAACCAAAACAAAACTCTAAATCTTAAACATGGGAAAAATGGCTACTTTTATTGCGAGTGGTTTTAATTAACTTTGTATTGCATTGTTTTTTTTTTTTTTTTTAGCCCTAACTACCGTAAACTACCACTGCTTCCAAGTGTCGCTATGGAGAAGAAGCAGCGGAACAAACTCCATAACATTACAACACATGTTTGAACAAAATTACCAATTATTATTTGCGCGATTGTAAGCTTTTAATCGGTACGTCGTCACCGTATAAATCTACGCGATTCGGCTTCTCCACGTGATCCATCTTCATAAATGCTCTACCAACGGCAACACGTACTTGACATTGGAGATTACCTGTAACATCAAAACACAAACGCGAGTATCTCTCCAAGCTCGGCCCTTCCTGACCAATAAAAGTTTCAAAATTATTAAAAGATGGAGATATCATGAGATGGAGCTCATATGACCAACCAGTACAAAACTTTGAGCCATTATCTAACCAGTATTTGTACCACTCTAAGTTCCAATTCCAACCAGTATCTAAACAATTTGTCACAGTTCAGTCTTGAACAAAAATGGCTGAAGGTCATTCAACTCGAATTAAAACAAACTTAGTCAACAACATCACCACTCTGCTTAGTACTTACAAATCATAGCCTCTCTCAAGCTATAACACCAGTGTCTCTAACACAAGGGACCATTCCCCAGTCACTAAACATCGTGTTGACTATCTCTAGGCCCACCTGCCTTAATTTTCTCGTTACTCAACAATAACAACTTGACCTTCAGGCACTTTCATCATCAACATCACGGCTAACAAAAGCCTTCATCAAACCAAACCAGGTTATGAACAATAATAAAGTTACACGAACATACTGGTTAAACAATATCCCTCATATCCAATAAGCTTGTGGAGTTTCTCATGTAATAATCTCATAGCTTTTAATTTACACCGACTCAAAACTAAAAAGCTTGTACTCAAATTAAATTAACTGGTAAGATAGGTGACCACCTATCTTTACGAGAACTATTAGAAGAATACTGAAAGTCACAGCAATTTAGTTATTAACAGCCAACACTACTTATCTGACAATTACAATGACAGATTCTGTTTATCATCCATCAATTTTAATAATTTGATTTTAAATTAACTAAAGTCCTACATCAAATATCGACACTAAACATTTTGATTAAATTTAATGATTTGATCAATTAAAAATGCTTAAGCAACCAAGTACCAATGTTAACCAATAACTTGCAACCATCATTAAAGTAATCATCATTACCACATTACAAAATCCAAAGCAAGAATCTTATTCGTGGCCTGTGGCTTTTCATTAAGCCCCAACTACAAACCTCATGTTTGTATTATTGCATTCCCCTGAATGCCGAGTCCCTCGGACTCTATGGTCTCTACAAGACCCGACCTCCGCCAGAGCCACCCGCGCACCGCGCATCCACGGACTACTTAAAGCAGATACCGACTTCTAACGGACTACGGCTACGAAATGACTACTGGTACGGTCTGACCAGCCGAACTAAGATTCATCGCTATTAATCAACTCAAAATCTTCTACTTCCAATGGTACTCGGCCCTCAGGCATCCTCCTAAGCCTATCTGTCAATGTGTAAAACGATCTCCGTCAGATTTCTCAACAAATAAACTACTAGGTCTAATAATGTTAGCATCTAACAATTCCCTTACTCACTCACGACTTACTTTTCGTTCCTATGACGTGCAGCAGTAAGTCAGTCTTTGTACAGTTTTATTTTTGATCAATTAAACGAATTTGTAGTTTAGAAGCTTTGACGCAGGTAGTCGAAAAACCAATAGCAAATATTCCTCATAAAATTCTTTACTTTACTTAAGTTGTAAAACAACCCGCAACGGTCATTACTAAATAGCCATAGTATGTGAATGCAAACAGGTAGTTGTCAAATGTACCACCGCTTGATATAAAGCTCATTTCAATATTCTTCAATAAAGCGATAAGAAAAAAAATGATACAAATCACCAGTCACACCGCACCACACTCGCAACCGTAAGCCATGACATCAGAGGCGCGAGCAATGGCGTCCCGGCTATCCTCGCCAGCATCAGCACCAGCATGTGACAGACGATGCGGTCCCACACGACACACGGCCAATAACCGCTCCCCATGCAGTTATCGATGTCCTTAGATGTAGAACAATGTAATTGTTCCAATGACCTGTACTTTAAAAGCTAACATATTAAAAGTTCCATTTAAACCGAAGCTGGAAAGCCCCCAATATTAGAAAAAAACACTTTTGGACTTCTTACTACTCTTGACTTATAGGTCAGATACTGACGGTTCACCCATTCTATCAAATGCAATGTAATAAAAATAACCAACACTTGAAATAAAAGTTATTTCTCGTCACTGCATGATATTATTACCCGAAAACGTAACTAAATCTGAAGGAACCACAAACTAATTTAAAGTGGTTTTCTTTTTCTACACGACTGAAAAGTCAAATCTACCCTCATTAACTTTAACAAACTTAAAAACGCGAGTTAATTGTGATTTCCGATGTATGCCACTTAGCCTCGAATGATTATTTTCTTTACAGCGAAGGAAAAAAGGAAAATAAGCCATTAAATTTAGTTTCGGAACTACCGATTTCTTAATTAATACCCTTGTTATCGATTACTTCATCAGTATCACAATCTACAACTACTGTCCTACTGTTGGGCACGGGGCTCATGAGAGGCCTACAAGCCACAGTCCACCACACTGGCCAATTGCAGATTGGCTGACCAATACAGATTGTTGTCCAATTATGACGGTTACCCAAAAATCTAATTAAGATTCTTCTATCACAATAGATGTAACGAAATAAAAATTATGCCATACCGATACTCGCCGTTTTACTTGAAAATCCTCATGGCTTACCACAACCTGATACAACATATCACCAGCAAGTAAAGAGATGTTTGTAGATCATATTATCACAGTAACCTGAAAAGCTGAAATAGGTTCTTGATCCCAACTTCTGATCTCGGATTGGCCGAGTTATTAACACCATCGTCAGACATTATGTGGGCGTATAGCTAGGGTAATCGAGCAAAAGAAATAGCGTATGCACAAGAATTACGTTTTATTACTTTTTTAACAATTTTACTTTACACGGTCATAGTCACACCGGGTAAACGAAACGAATAACAGTCCCCAGAGGAGGAACCGATCTCTAAGACGGTCAAATGGTAAGTGTCCTCTCCAACCAGCGCCCCTCCACCACCTAGGCTCTGCTGTAGCACGAAGTTAGCCAAATATCGACGTCTTCGCGACGGTGCTGCCATCTATCGGAACTCGTGCTGCGTTTCGTTTAGCATCCATACTAATGACCGTCTCCGACATATATAACAAATAAAAGGTGTTTTTTAACGGAGTTAGATGTAACTTGAGCCATTTTGCACAATTCTCTGATCAGGGCAAAAGGAATCTTAGTACACGATTACTATTTATCTGTTCAAAGCAAAATAATTCAAGTGTACAATGACTTCTTTAACAGATCATGGATAAATGATTTAAATCACTCAACTAGTTGTAAACTGTTCATGGATAAATGATTTAAATCACTCGCCTAGTTGTAAACTGTTCATGGATAAATGATTTAAACCACTCACCTAGTTGTAAACTGTTCAAGGGGTAATGACTCAAATTACACAGTGATGTAATAACATTTTAAAAAAATTGTTTTAATCGCAAGATTTAATACAACGAAAGAATTAAAATAAAACAATTCTTTTCATGAATCAACTTTTGTTTTAATTATTCATTTACTTAAATTTAAGTATATTTAAACGTTGGTAATATTTGTAATAATCAGTCTTCGAATATTGGCACTAGTCGTAATTCTAAATGATATGACTTAAAACTGGTCAAGGAAAATTAGCACAAGTCATATTCTTCAACATACTAGTTCAGGTAAGATTGATTCAAGCGACAGAGATAATGTTTGAATGTTCAAGGCAAAATGATTTAAGTTACATACACTAATAAATATGGTTCAAGCAAAAAGGAATTAACATCCTTTGTTTAATCATTTAAGATCAAGTAAAAATAATTCAAATGCTGATACCATTTCATTCCATCCGAGGATAAATGGCTTAAATTACAAATAGTAAGAAAAACCCTTTTTTTTCGTGGGTCTATATACATGCTTTGAAAAAAACAACCAAATTCGCTACACTTGATACCACGTAAGCAAAAATGATACCCAAATTGGTCATGGAGCCAAGCGCCAAAAAAGTGCTCAGATTAACCTCAAACCTGGCTCAATCGAAGCGGAAAAATTCGCCGATTCCAATGATGTATATAACTCAATATCGCCCAGGATGGCGCTTGAATCAATTCGCCTTTTAACCGTCGATATTAATAATGATGAAAATTTTGTTAAATTTTACAAAATGGCGACATAGGCCACAATATTTTTTTAGTTCAACGAAATCCGACGAGTTTTAATTTTTAATTTATATTCAGTGTTTCATTTAGCTTCTTGAATTTGAAGAATTAGTTTGTTTAGTACAAAAAAAAGTTATAAAATCCTACTCACTCAGAACTCTCATTGAGCATTTAAGAGATTTTATAATTCCGTTGCGCTTATAAAATATTTTTCTGTAAACTGTAACGTCTACTTCCCGTCATCATTTTCTAGCATACTGTGAATATATTATGTACCTCATGAATATAAAATTATATAATGTTTTCTACAGGTATATAAATGAATACGCCTGAAGCAAGCCCTGGGCCCTCCCATTCTAAAAAACGGAATAGAGAGTTTTAACTAACAATAAAACTTACCTATTATTTTTCCAACGATATCCGGAATCCATCTTGAGTCAAGCACCTGTCTTTTTCACGTTTTTCGTCCTAGCAACTTCCTCTCTTCGACTTCCGGCGCCACTGTCGCCTCGTTTTATCGATTAAGATGGCGGCGACCCGCATGGCGCTCGGCTTTTACCTCATTATACTTACTCACGATGTACCAGGTAGGTATTACCTGGATTCCGGATATCGTTGGAAAAATAATAGGTAAGTTTTATTGTTAGTTAAAACTCTCTATTATTTGTTCCGTGACGATATCCGGAATCCATCTTGAGTGATATGTTTGTTATCTCCTGTTATGCCCATAATGATAAAATAAAAAAAAATTAAATTATAATAAGTTATTGAAAGGTAAACAATATTTATTCAATGTTATATATGAATCATACAGTTTTAATCATCAAATTAACCAAATCATTGTTATCGCACAGGTTCAAAGAAATTTGACAAGGAAACTGACGTCGTAAAATCATTATTTCTGGATTGATTCGCTAGCTCTCTTTGATAGTATGTTCTAAAAGTATGTTCTTGCCGCCAATTTCCAGTCCGAAGAATCTGATCAATAGGAAACTTTTCTAGCCAATTGAGAGAGGCTACGGCAGAGCGTACTGAGCCTGGCGTGGCATCGACACCCGCGTCCTTTAGAACAGATTTGGATCACCTCTAGCAGTTATAAAAAGTTCTGACAGCATACTTGATTTCCAACGATCTTGTGAAGTACCGATTAATTGACGAGTCCAAAATACGCAGTCGAGATTTTTGTTCGGATGTGCTTTTAGTTTCCATCCAGATTGCCTGTTGTTAGCGTCATCCGTCTTCGATCCAAAACAAGGCCACATGACAATAGAATTGCCCTCATCTATACAGGGTGTTAGGATTAAGACCAGAAACTTCGTAACCACGCTTTCGGACCGTGATTCTAAGTAATACAACATCGAGAAAAAAAAATTCAGTGCCCTTTTTTTATTCCATATAAAATTAAATAACATTTTTTTCTTAAATATTGAAATATGACACTATTCTTGCGGCCCATCCGAGCTACAGTGAATGAAAATTACTATTCCCATTCAGTCCTACACGTAGACTTCAAGGTAGCGCTCTTAATTTGTCACGGTTCGAATTGTCTTGGTACTTGATTTTAAATCAATCTTATTTTGCGATGAAAATGTTAGAATTATTTAATGTAACTTACATAATTATCTTCGTAGTGAACATTCAAACTCAAACTCAAACTCAAATCATTTATTTCACGTAGGTATTTTGCATACACTTGTAAACGTCATTTTTTGCATTTACCACCGTTTCGCTAAGGTGCCTTTAAATTTTAAATCTTAGAGGAGAAAAAGAAACGGCGAAAGAAAACTCCTCGGCACATCTTTTAAAAATAGTGCTTAAAAACGAATTACAATATTTTTGCTAGGTACTACCATTATATACCTAAATACTAACTTGAGCGGAACTGGTTGCGGATGTCTATTACCAAGCATCCTTGTCATTAATATACTCATCAATAGTATAATAACTTTTCTCGATAAGCCGTGCTTTAACACGTTTCTTAAATATTTGTAAGGGGAGGTCAATGATTGATTTGGGCAATTTATTATAAAAGCGTACACCGAGCCCCACAAAAGATCGCTGAACCTTACGCAGGCGATATGAGGAGGTAACTAATTGGTGCATATGTCTAGTTTGCCGATTGGTAACATCGCATTTTTGTTTGTATAAACTCATATTTTTCCGAATAAACATCAAATTGCTATAAATGTATTGTGAAGCTACTGTTAGTACATCTATTTCTTTAAATTTGTCACGCAGTGATTCGCGTGTTTTTAATTTATAAACTGTCCTAATAGCTCTCTTCTGTAACACAAAAATTGTATCGATATCTGCCGATTTACCCCAAAGTAAAATACCATAGGACATAATGCTATGAAAGTAGGCAAAATAAACGAGCCTTGCTGTGTCAACGTCAGTAAATTGTCTTATTTTCCTTATAGCATAAACAGCCTTACTGAGTTTACCCGCAAGCGTCGCTATATGGGATCCCCACTGGAGCTTATAGTCTAAAGTTATTCCTAAAAATACTGTAGATCTTTCCATATATAATATTTCGTTATTCAATTTAATAGCCGTATTTCCGCTTTTAACATTTGGCAAAACAAATTCTACACATTAAGTTTTATTTGCATTTAGAACCAAATTATTAATAGAAAACCAGTATGAGATATAGTTGAGAGTACTGTTTACGTCGTCAAAGTTTATTTTATCTCTTTTTGTTTTAAATATAAGTGACGTATCATCTGCAAACAGTACTATATCAGCATACGATTACGATTACGCATTACGATTAATGTTATACCTACAACCTTAAAATGATTACACGAAAGTTATGGTAGAATTTGATACCTAACGAAACACACTGCCCAGCTCAAATGTACTCTGACAACAAATTAACCTGAATTCTACACTGTCAGAATGTGGCTTGACAATAACAACACTATTAAAGAATAATTTACCTACCAATACCGAATTATCTAACTTAACATACCTACATTGAAAAGAGAAAATACATAACTAAAAAACGTCATTAATAAGGAATTTGTCAATACTTATCTAAAGCATTAGAAATAAATAAAAGTTTCACTTTAAAAATAACACCTACGTAGCTGTACTCATGAAAATACAAACAAGGTAATCTTACACTGCTTACAATATTAAAATCGTTTGGTCGCGGTACAAATTAAATAATAAAATCTTCAAAGTCATAAACCCACACAGACACAACGCAGATACGCACACTTATAGTTTGCAATGTTATAGGTACCTATCAGGCATCAGCTGATGCTTTGCCGCCGCGCATCAAAAGAGGCCGCCATGTTCGCTTTTGCCACTCAGGCGCTTCCCAGTTTTCGAGCATTTGCTGTTATTGAAAAATTTATATTTCACTGTTGAGAATGCAATCGATTAATCGTAAATTAATCGATGTGTGTTAACATGAAAAGTACGTATGTATTTATTATCCAACATAGATAAACAGTCAATTAATTATTAATAATTGTAATGGTCGGCATTATAAGTAAATAAATAAATAAATAAATTAGAATAAAAACGATTCCGCCTATCTACTTAGCGCGTACTGTATCTAGAAATAAAATATTAAAAACTGGTCGATTATTCAATGAAGAATTCGTCTTAAATAATATCATTAGATTCTAAATAATAAAATTTAACTTACATTTCAATTGTGAAATATGATAATGTAAAAAGATAAATAAATAGCCTTGTGTCACTTGTGTGCAGTTTGCATACAAACATAACATAACATTAAAGATAAAACATAATGATAATAATAAATACATTTATTTATTACTATTTTGTAGCACATGAGTTTATCGAATAAATCGATTTTAAAAAGATACCTTTGAAATTGTACCTACTTCTGAACTATTACACAAGCACTTGAAGTTATCTTTATCAAAATAAAATAATAAATGTAAGTAGGTTTATTTGGTTTGCCAAAGAACGGATTTATTAAAAGAAAATAATCGATTCTTCTATTCAAAGAATTTTAATCGATAGAACTGCTCTATGATTATGGAGCCTCGTCGCGCCGTTTGAGCGGCTTCGCATTCTTTTGGCGGTTTGGCGGCAAAACATTCAAAGATGCGGCATGTGTACCAGGGATGTTATGGATATGAAATTTCGGATCTGGATACGGATATAGGAATAATTTATTATACTGGTTTCAGATACGGTTACGAATATGTAATTATTCCGGATGATCCGATAGTTTCAGATAGTTTCGGTTACGGATATTAGATATAATTCTGACTAAGCAATAGAAATAATAACAAACTATGCAAGATTCGCGCGTGGCTAGTGTCTGCTCAGCCGGCATACAGAAAAACCTGTCATTACATGTCTAATTTAGATTCCGCCCCTATTCGGAATTAACCGAAAATTAGATTAGATACAATTTTTATTTCGGATATCCGATACTTTCGGTTACGGTTACGGAGGTCCATCATCCCTTATTTGTACAATCGGAAGTCTTTCAAATTGACCGACTCTTTGTTATTTACCTACAGTTTATAAATATTTTCGCTAACTTTGCACGTATTAAGTCACCACCACCAGTCGCTTGGTTTCGCTCGTAGGATATCGATGTGATTGTGACTGTTTAGTGTGAATTTAGTTATTTTATCAATAGGTGTGACCTCAATTGCGTGCAGTTGAGATCCGGACATTTAAAATTACATTTGTTGACTTTGCTTATAAATAAAGTGTAATTGAAGTGCTGTGGATTGAATCACATTTAATATTAATACACGCTGCTCGGTAAGTAATTTTATTGTTATCTAACTATTTATGTGATGTTTTACAAAAGTAAAATTAGTAGATATTTCGTTTAGTAAATTAATACCTATTTTGCAAAATGTCATAAAAGTCCTTGTTTACGTCTATTGAATAAATGGATTTAACGATCCCAACGCACAGCTGGTAGCGGACCTGCTGGCAATACGAGTCAGATAGAATGTTTTTACGACTTTCATAGGTGTTTATTTAGTAAGTATGTATTTTTTGTAATTGTGTTTATTGTGTGAACGTTATTTATTTCTTATCAAAGTGCAAAATTAAAGTAATAATGTTTTATTTTAATCGAAATATGAGTGCAATATCAATCAAAACAAAGGGCCTATTACAAAATCAAATGTTTGAATATTAATCACTTACCTATACTAAACATAAACTAACCTACCCTTAGTATGTTGTTTTTGTACCTATCTAGGATGTGATATTATTGAGTCGTATTTTTCCTTTTGTTATGACATCGGCAGCTTGTATTAATAAACTAATGCCCTTACAATAGTATTATATCTTGAAACCAAACAAAATTACGTATAATAAAAAGGTGATTAATTTACTACTATACTGGTAGTAAACGATTGCCGCCATTGCTAGGTCGCTCGCGTGGGTGTAGTAATGTAGCAGGCCGCTACGCACACATGGCCATTTTCGTAATGATATTACTTATTCTTTCTGTGGTAATGAATGAATAGCAGCGTACGTGGCGCGCGTTTATAGTACTAGCGTAGTGAGGTGCCAGTGGCATACTGTTATAAGTTCATTTTCAATTTTTTTTCAATTGGAATGAAATTTGTAATTTGTGGGCAAATTAATGTATTATTTAATATAGTTTGTATGCCATACGACTTAACTTCACGGTCCGAAAGCGTGGTTACGAGGTTGCTGGTCTTAACCCTAACACCCTGTATATTGGTCGGCATTGATCCTCAGCAGTGTCAGGTCGTGTACTCGTCGTCCTGCCGCTAGCAAAAGTAATATAGCGGCACGTCTGGATACTTGGTACAAATTATTTTCATCTGGTGTATTATTTTCTAAGTAATGTAATACATTCTTTACATTCCAAATAGGTGGTTTCATTTTCTTGTCCTTTGCAACTGAAATAGCTTTTAAAATATGTTTAATAAGAAAGTTGAATGCCAATGTAGTATTATCTGATAATTTGGTAAAAGTAGAAATAACAGATTTATGGACTAGTATAGTTCGATAAGCCAGACCTTCGCTGTTGTGTAAATACGCCAGGTAACGAGCAACTTGTTCTGGACTCGGATCTCTGTAAGAAGAATTGTTAGAGGAGCACCATACCTTCCATTTGTTCCATGCTGGCATGTAGGTGTTTATTGTAGATTTGTAGCCGCCAACTTGACAATAACAGTGATCTTTCTTCTACTGACCATTCTTTGATTTCGTCTGTCCACCCAAAATCAGCCAGGCGTCCAAATGAATGTCTTGAATCTCTGGCGGGTGCATTCCGGTTTTCGTGTCGATCAGAACTTGTGGAAGGAGCGGGATGTGATAAGGTTCTTGAATGGCCCGGGCTTGTAGGTCTGCTTGCCAAAATACCATCTTCCACTTTGGAGCAATCAAGATGTACTGACCGTTCGCTGTGTTCAGGTGAGACAATACTTGGGGTATTAGGTTCGGTGGAGGAAATAGCCACGCAAGTTCGTAGTCCCACTGGTGAAGGAATGCGTTGTGAAACAGAGCCTGCTGGTCTTGCGTGTCCAGCGATACATACCTCATTACTACGTGAACTGTTTCCGACGCAAATAAGTCTACTTGCGGTGTGCCCCACATCTTCAATATGTTGTCCGTTGCTGTAGAGAGTAGGTGCCACTCGGGGCAGACCTTGCCGCGTGATAGGGCATCCACTTCGCAATTGAATCGGCCCGAAAAGTACTGAGCCGTCAGTTGTAGATTTAAGTGGTCCATCACCTTCAATAGTTGCCGTGCGAGGTTCAGAAGCTTCTTCGATTTCGTTCCGCCTTCCTTGTTTATGTAAACTACGACTGTTCGGTTGTCTGTTTGCAGTAAAATGAGAGCATTGTGAAGCAGGCTGTTCTCTTGTTGTAATGCCGCGTAGACAGCAAACAGCTCTTTGAGATTGACATGCTATGACTGTTGCCGTTTTGTCCACTGTCCTGACATTTTCGTGTCGCCCAGCTGAGCTCCCCAGCCGAAATCCGATGCATCCGTCGTGAGCAGATGAGAGATCGAGTTTGTATGTATAGGAAGTGAGCCCTGTGCTGCCTTTAACCACCATCGCATTTCGGAGAGTACCGCTTGTGGCAATTTCACTTGTTTGTAGGGGTGTTCCGTGGGAAGGTATCGATTGTGAAATTGCAGGGTTCGACAATGTAACCTCCCTCTGCGTATTACAAAAGAGGCGAAGTTGAGTCTCCCCAGAAGGGACTGGGCCTGTCTGAGGGACCAACTGCCTCTGGACATCTGACTGAGAAGTGCTTTGCGTAGCGTTTCGCACTTCGGTTTCGACAGGGACTTCGTGTTGAGTTTGGTGTCCCATGTAACACCCAGAAACTCCAGGCGTTGTGTCGGAACCAGTACAGACTTGTCCATATTGATAGTCCAGCCGAGGTGTCTCATTAGGTTCACCATAAATGTAATGTGTTCGCGTAAAACTTGACAGGACTGATTCACTACTAAAAAATCGTCTAGGTATACCACGCACCTCATATTTCGCCTTCTCAGGAACTCGGCTACCCAGTTCGTCAAGGATGTGAACGTTCGTGGCGCTGATGAAAGGCCGAAGGGAAGGCACGTCATTTGTAGAAGTTGGCCTTTGTAGCCGAGTCTCAGAAATCGCCTGTGTTCTTCGGCTATGGGAAGCTGAAAATAAGCCTGGCTCAGATCTACCTTCACCATCCAATCGTTGCTCTGTAAAAAGCTTGGAATTCGGAAATGACTGAAAAGCTGAAAACCTTTTAGTTTGACAAAACGGTTTAGTCTCTTCAAATTGAAGATTGGGAGAAACGATCCGTCCGTTTTCGGAACTAGAAAAAATGTTGATAGGTAGCTGGGATTGATCTCGGCTTTTTCTAGTACATGCGTGTCTATCATATTTTTTATTAGCTGTGTCATATGATAACTCTGCTTTGTCTCGTAATTTATCATGACAGATTGATTTGGATATATAAGGGGCGGCTTCATCACGAAAGGAATACGTATTCCCTTGAGAAGTTTGCATATGTGGTTGGGCGCACCTAAGTTCTCCCATGCATGTATACATATATTGCTTTAGACAGCCGCCCCGAAATGATTGCGAGTCATGATCGATTGTTTCTATTTGATGAGTTGTAATTTGATTTCTTACCTCTTGACGAATTGTGGTGTTTGTTCTTGCCATTGGATGCCCTCGAGTGACCTTTGAACTTATCTTTCGACGCTGAAGTATTTTTACGAAAAAAGTTTTCACTCTCTTGCTTGCTTGTCGATGGTTTCGACTGGTTATCATACGCACGCCTCTGGCCGGTAGCTGTAGCTGCAGTTTGCTGTGTTGGCTGGAAGCAAGTGGTTAGTTTTTATATCGTTATATAGTTGCATATCGTTGTCAAACTCAAACTCAAAACTCAAACTCAAATCATTTATTTCATGTAGGTATGATGCATACACTTATGAACGTCAATTTTTTGCATTTACCACCGTTTCGCTAAGGTGCCTTTAAATATTGATTTTTTAAATCTTTGAGGAGAAAAAGAAACGGCGAAAGAAACTCCTCGGCACATCTTTAAAAAATATAAAAATAATGCTGGATTACAAATTTTATACCTACATACAGATACATACATACTAACATGAGTAGAACTGGTCGCAAATGTCTATGTCCAAGCATCTTTGTCATTAATATATTCTTCTACTGTATAATAACCTTTCTCTATTAGTCGTGTTTTTACATGTTTCTTAAATATTTGTAAGGGCAAATCAATAACAGACTTTGGTAACTTATTAAAAAAGCGTACACCGAGCCCCACAAATGACCGCTGGACCCTACGAAGGTGGTACGAGGAAGTCACTAAATGGTGCATATTTCTAGTTTGCCGATCGGTAATATCGGATTTTTGTTTATAACAACTCAAATTTTTCTTAATAAAAATTAAATTGCTATAAACATATTGGGAAGCTACAGTCAATACATCTATTTCTTTGAATTTTTCACGCAATGATTCGCATGATTTTAATTTATAAATTGCCCTAACGGCTCTTTTCTGTAACACAAATTTCCGTAGATTTACCCCATAGTTAAATACCATAAGACATAATACTATGAAAGTAGGCAAAGTAGACAAGCCTTGCTGTTTCAACGTCCGTAAATTGCCTTATTTTTCTTATAGCATAAACAGCCTTACTAAGTTTACCCGCAAGTGTCGCTATATGGGTCCCCCACTGGAGCTTACAGTCTAAAGTTATCCCCAGAAATACTGTACAACTTTCCATATTTAATATTTCCTTATTTAATTTAATGTCCTTATTACCGCTTTTAACATTAGGCAATGCAAATTCAACACATTTCGTTTTATTGGCATTAAGCACTAAGTTATTAACAGAAAACCAGTATGAGATATGGGCGAGAGTACTGTTCACATCGTCAAAATTTATTTTATCTCTATTAGTTTTAAATATGATGAAGTATCATCTGCAAACAGTACAATATCAGCATACTTACTAATATGGAATGGAAGATCATTTATGTATATTAAAAAAAGGAATGGGCCCAAAATTGATCCCTGAGGGACACCAATTGAAACTGGTGATCCTGGTGATTTAGCTCCGTTTATACAAACACTTTGAACCCTACGATTCAAGTAGGACGTTATTAGTTCAAGTGCTTTATTTTTAAGGCCATAATGACCCAATTTCAAAACTAGTGTTTCATGCTCTACACAATCAAACGCTTTTGAAAGATCACAAAATACACCTATAGCGTTCTGTGATGCTTCCCAGGCCTCATATATATGATTCAAGAGCCTAGCACCCGCATCAATTGTACTACGACCTTTAGTGAACCCGTACTGCTCATTATGAAGTAGGTTATTAACAGTGAAGTGAGTAATCATTTGATTTAACATAATTTTTTCAAAAACCTTGCTAAGTGTCGGCAAAATAGCAACTGGTCTGTAATTATTAACATCTGTTCTGTCTCCGGACTTAAAAAGTGGTATTATTTTACTACATTTCATAAGATCGGGAAAAGTACCCAGATCTACACAATTATTAAAGATTACAGCTAGGTGAGGGGCTACAACATCTATTATATTATTTATTACTTGTACAGATATCCCCCACAAGTCACCTGTTCTTTTGTTTTTCAAAGATTGGAAGACTTTAATTATCTCTGTCGTCTTAGTATGTTTAAATTCGAACAGAACACTACATTTACCAACGAGCCCTCTTAAGAGAGTATATGCTGTTGCCGGAGAAGATTGAAGAGAGTTTGTTAATGAAAGTGGTATATTTCGGAAGTAATCTTCAAAAGCGTTAGTTATCTCGTTATCAGAGGTGATTGTGTTGTCGTTAATAATTAGTTCAAGATTATGGTCATGTGATTTAGTGGTACCGGTTTCATCACTAATGACATCCCAAGTAGCTTTTATTTTATTGTCGGAGTTTATAATTTTGCCTTTATGTATAGCGACTTAGCATGTATGCAAACGGCTTTAAATATATTAGAGTAAGTTCTCACATGTTCGTAGAACGCTGTACTATGATTATATTGTTGACGTGACGACGTCTTATAATTCGGTGGCACGCATGAAAAAACATGACTCATGCGTTACCGTAACGGCGTAGCAATCGGCCTTTGCGTTCGGCAGCGTTCGGCAGCGTCCGACATCCGTCTCTCTCCTACTTGAGTGAGCGATGCGTCTGCGTGGACAGCTGCTATACTATAGTACATTTATATGTTTTGATCGAGTATCAAGTGCAGTGAAAAGTGAATGTGGTGTCAATTGTTTATAGCAACGATAATTACAGCGATAAAGGTAATGATTCTTTCGATATTAATTATATATTCAGTGATATATTGTCGAATAGGTATTCGTGCTTTCATCATTAAAATGAATAGCATCGGTCCGCTGGTGCAGCGATTGTAGGTTATGCTATAATTGACATTGACAAATCTATTAAACAAATGGAATTAAAATTTTCTTTTGAAAAATGCTACCATTCCATCAGTATTTTCTTAAGACGTTGTCACGTTCAACTATCGTCAGTAAACCGACTTTACAGACAACCAATTTTTTTTCATCAAACAAATGTTCAGCACTGGGTGGAATTTTTTGCAACGCCCCACAGTGATATTCCTCCGAAATTTTCTTAATTAATAAATCCCTGCGCATGCTAATGCAGTCGGCTCGACGGCCGCAAGATATTTGTAAAATATCATCGGTCACTTTTGTATAGCTCGAATCTTTATTAAACATTTGTTCAATCTT
Source organism: Ochlodes sylvanus (assembly GCA_905404295.2). Taxonomy (NCBI): domain Eukaryota; kingdom Metazoa; phylum Arthropoda; class Insecta; order Lepidoptera; family Hesperiidae; genus Ochlodes; species Ochlodes sylvanus. Next base: position 14,332,031 of record FR990122.1, on the reverse strand, counting down.
ATCGAAAAGAGAGCGTGGTGTAAGTGTTGTACTCTTATCATTAGACCAATCGACTAAGCCTTGCAAAGTTGTGCGCAATTTGTCTTTTTGAGTCAGTATTGCATTGGATAAAGCTGCAAAAGTTCTCTCTATCAAGTACAAACGATCATCGTTAGACCTAGACGCATTGAAACGTCTCAGTTCATCGTTTACATTGAGTTCTATAAAACCCGGAGTAGTGACGTACTTTTTCTGAGCTTCCGAAAAACGAATTGCATGCCAGTCATTACATTTAAAACGCTGTAATTGGGTTATTTTTCTAAATGTTTATCATCAGACTTAGGGAATGGCGGATCTTTTAACGTGGTTGATAGCTCTGACAATTGGAGCTGTTGATTATCCGCATCAGTCGTGCTCGGCGGTGGGCGTAAGCCCAACTCGTTTGTTGTATCATTGTTGGGTCCATTTATTACTTCGGCAACCCACGAAGTACTCGTTTGAGTCTCACCGTGTTTTTGCGAAATCAAATTCGTTAGAAAAGCCACTTGTTGAGAAAGGAATTGTAACTGTGCGTCACTTACATGGTTAGACCGCCTTTTCCTCTTTCTATCCGGACTAGACTCCTCCGATGATGTACTGCTCGAACTTGAAGAACGACTTCTCTTCCGTGACACGTGTTCACCATCACTTTGTTCTTTATCAAAATATATTTCGTCCTCCATTACGAGAGGATTTTTTCACTACGTATTCAATTTACGTTAAATTATTAGATTTAATTAAATGAAAAATAATGATTGCTAAGACGTGTTAACGCTACGAAAAACGACGCTATAATGAGGTAAAAGCCGAGCGCCATGCGGGTCGCCGCCATCTCAATCGATAAAACGAGGCGACAGTGGCGCCGGAAGTCGAAGAGAGGAAGTTGCTAGGACGAAAAACGTGAAAAAGACAGGTGCTTGACTCAAGATGGATTCCGGATATCGTCACGGAACAAATAATAGGATACCTAGCCCTGCGTCATTTTTAATGTCACCTTTGAAGAAAAGGCCAAACAAGCTTGACCTCACAGCAAATGAGAAAACGATCGCCATTAATATTTATAAATATATTGAGCGGTCTAGCCCCACATATCCAGTAAAAATGGATATTTTAAAAACAACGGCACAAATTATGGGTTCGTCTAATAGCACGATTTCAAGAATTATAAATGAATATAAAAAGAAAGGGCAAGTGTCTTCACCAAAACGGTCTATTCAGAACCATAAAGGTATTAAAAATTTAGACGAATTTACATTGTCGGCTATAAGGAGAAAAGTGCATAAATTTTATTTTGATAACGAGTTGCCTACAGTGGATAAAGTTATGAAAGCCATTAATGACGACGAAGATCTGCCGTCATTTAGTCGATCTACAACGTACAAGATTTTAAAAAAACTTAAATTTAAGTACATGAAACGAGGTAGGAGAAGTATTATGTTAGATAGACCAGATTTGGTCGTGTGGAGGCGCAATTATCTTTTAAAAATAAAAGGCTATAGAAGAGAAAATAGAAAAATTTACTTCACAGATGAGACATGGATTAATGAAGGCAAGTGTATAAAAATCCAAGTGAAAAAAAGTTATCAATATTGAATTTTACATCAAGATTGTAATATTTTTTATTTTTTAGGACATACATCGAATTATGCTTGCAACGACATGAATTTAGAAAGCAGTCGACAGGCATTTTGAAGTGGCTTGTCGATAGGTCTCAAAAATCCACAAAAAGGAAAACGACTAATAATAACCCATATCGGCAGCGTTGAAGGTTTCCTAGAAGGCGGGGAGTGGATTTTTGAGGCCAAAAAAGCGGACGGAGATTACCATATGGAAATGGATGCACACAATTTTGAAAAGTGGTAAGTATTAAAAAAAGTGTAATTTCAATAATTAATTCTAACAATTTCTTTACTTAAGACTACAATTGTATTTTTCATGTTACAGGTTTGAAAATATATTGCAGTTAGTGGAACCCGGGTCGGTTATAGTTTTGGATAACGCACCGTACCACACCAGACTTGTAGACAGAGTGCCTAACATGAGTTGGCGGAAGGCAGACATACAAGAGTGGCTGCAAAAGAAAAATATTAGTTACGAAGAAAATGAAATAAAAGCGCAACTTTTAATGAAATTTAACAAAGCTGACTTTACTAAAAAAGTTGTGGATGAAATGGCAGCCCGCAAAAATATTAATGTCTTACGCCTTCCGCCCTATCATTGTGAACTAAATCCAATAGAGTTGATATGGGCACAATTAAAGTCTCACGTTGGCATGAACAATAAAAGCTACAAAATTTCTGAGGTCAAAGAACTAATAAAAGAAGGCCTTGCAAAAATTGGTACGGTGTCTTGGTCTAATTGCATTGAACATGTAAAAAAAGAAGAAGATAAAATGATGCAGCTGGATGGTATTTTGGATGCTGCATCAGATCAACCAACTTCGAACTTTATAATCCACGTTTCGGAATCAGAGTCAAGCGAAGAAGCCTCCGATGACTATAATGATGAATAAAAATGTTTTTCAATATTTTGTTGTATAATTTTTTTATTCATGATTTTTTTACAAAGATAATAAAATTTTAGATCAACGATAGACAGTGAATCATAATTGAGTTAAATAGCTATACGTAACCTACCTTGATTGGACTTTAAAGGGGAATCAAAAAGTATAAAGGACAACCCCAATTCCCATACAACCTCAGGCCTGACATGACAAAACTGAAAATTTGCCATCAATTAGAACATAATATAATGTTTAAGTGACACAATTTTCAGGGCTGCCAGCAATGGCCATTTAAAGTAATCGTAGGATAAACATAAGGTTTATAGGTTATAATTTTCGCAAAGTAGGTATTGAGTGTCACTTTGAGTGTTACCTGTTTATTGAAGGAAATATCAATAAATGATATTGGTACATAAATCAAGTTTTGTATAATTATCTTTAATAATAATATACCTACTAATTGTAAATACCTGTACGAACTACGTTCATAGTACCTACATACTTATCAGTGATCATTAGGTATCTATTAATTAATTGCGATGATCTGTAAACCTATAGGAAAGTACATGCATTTGTAGCTAGTACAATATTAAAAGGCAGTTCCTTTAAAACAAAAAACACTGCTTTTACTATTATCAATATGACAATTTATTAGCTAAACCAATATTAGGCAGCTATATGTAAGTAGTCTTCGAAGGGGAATTCAAATTAAAAACAGTTTCTTTTTTAAGATGTTTAATCATTATCATCTTCATTATAATATATTAATACATTGTCCAAGAATTGTGCAGGAGGCGCTATATTCTCTTGGTACCTTGCCCAACCAAGGTACCATATAATGCTCATAGTATGAGCACAGCAACCCACAGTCCTATTCCCCACCACGCAGTTGCAATAATATTGAACTATGGCATCCCTCCCGCTTTTTGTACTATCAATCAAAATATATGCAAAATAAGTTTTTGAACTTATGTACCTAGACTGTATTCGGCCTCTTAACAACCACGTGCTCTCCGATACCGACAGCTCTTGTAGTAGATAGCTGTCGACCGCTCTGTATACTTCAATCGTTTACCTGCCATTTGCTCTTATATGCTCCCCATAATATGACCGAGCCTGTTTTAATTGGTATGTACCAAGTGAGATGAGTATAAGCTCACTAAATGATAGCTCAGGAAATTCTCTTAAATTATCTCAGTCAACAGCCCGATATTCAGCCCTACGTCTATTTACGTTATTATTAATGATTTAATAATAATAATAATAATAATAATAATAATAAAATTTATTTCGGACTACATCCATATTAGTGTTAGTAACAAATAATCTTATAATCTAGTGTTAGTACTTAAATATTCATAATTCTACATTACTTTATATATAATTAATTAAATTATATAAATACTTTTTTATTGGATCGGTCCGACTGACCAACGTGTAGGGTGGTCCAATGTTTAAGTATAGGTCCGTCAAACCGATCCGCCACCGTACGCAGCACTGTTAGAGCTCTCGCGCAACCGCAGCCACAGAGATGCTACTCGCTTACGTATTATCGTTGAAAACCGTCTATGCGCTCTTTTGCAAACATCCCTGATGCGCTGCAGCGGCGCGACAGCCCCAACAGCGCCCTGAACGCGTTGTTGTATTGTACGCGTAGGACGCTGTAGGATTTTTTACCATATGTGATCCACAGGCTGCCTGTGTAAAACGTCTGGCAAAATGCCCTAAATAACGTTAGTTTTACATTTTTGGTGCATTTTGCAAACCTGCGGATCAGCATATTAGTTCTTACGCCAGCGCCCTACGCTCCCTCTCCAAGTCTAAGTCATTCTTCAGGTCTGCGGTGACCCAGTGCCCCAAGTACTTAAATTCTTCCACTATTTTTAGTGGCTTACCATTTAATGTTACTGCCGGTACTTTCGAGTAACATTTATTGCCAGCTTTGAAAATGAGTAATTCGCTCTTTTCTGCATTGTACTTAAGGCCATGAGCCTCCGCATACCGTTCGCATATGCCCAGGAGTTTCCTCAGGGCACTGATTGAGGGGCTCAGCAGCACCATATCATCAGCATAACTTATATTGTTTACAACAGTCCCATCTATGGAGCAGCCAACCCCGGCGCTGCTGAGCTCCTCAATCAACCGGTTCACATAAAGGCTGAACAGCCTGGGCGAGGTCACCCCTCCCTGCCTCACACCACACTCCAGCCTGTACGGATCCGTTAGTGAGCCCGCCCAGCTGACCACATTGTCCTGGTTGCCATACCAGTATTTAAACAATCGTATGTGCTCTACCGGTAGCGTTGTTTCCTTATAAAGCTTTTGCCAGAGCTTATCATAGGACACCATATCGAAGGCCTTCGACAGGTCCAAAAAACATGCATAAATCGGAGTCTGCCTGTCCGTATAATATCGGACAGTATGCTTGAGGCATAATACAGCGCTTTCAGTGGACAATCCGGGTCTGAATCCAAACTGTGCATCATGCAACTTCATGTGCTTATCCAAATGTGCACCAAGCATACTGTCCAATATCTTGGCTGTAACTGTGGCCAATGATATAGGTCTATAGTTCTTCTTATCGAACAGATCTCCAGTTCGATTTTTTGCAATGGGTACCACCAGAGTCCTCATCATCCCCTCAGGAAGGTATGAGTGACGCAAGCAGGCAGTAAAGAGTGCTGCTAGCACTCTAAATACATGATCCCCTGCATAATGTATATGCTCGATGCTAAGGGAGTCATGTCCAGGTGATTTTCCGCGCTTAATACTCTTTACCGCTGCTCTCACCTCTTCCTCTGAGAAACCTACCTGCCCACTCTCACCAGACCCTTCATCAGCAAAGAATGATTCCTCTGCTGGTCCAAGTGGAGACTGTACCCTAAAATAGTTCTTGAAAAGTTCCCCTATTTGGGAAGGCTCACTAATCCCATTTACACTCACAGGTAAACTCGATTTGGGACTCAATTTACTGGTCTGCTTCCAGAAATTTATAAAGTCTTTATTACAGTGTTGCGAGGCTATTATATCTAATTTTATTCTATCCTCATTCTCTTGACACCATTTTAATTTTTCCTTAAAGATATTTCGTGTTCCTATCATTCTACTATGTATATCACCCGTTTTAGGTCTACCATAGAGAACCCAGTCCTGAAACGCCCTACGAGCTTCCTGATAAGCCCATCTAACGAACTTATTCCACCCCACTACTTGTTTCTTTTTCTTATTAACATTTTTCTTACAACTTTGACTTGAGGCTGTTCTTAATATATTTACAAATCTACTATAAAAGCTATCAATAATTATTTTATGTCCTGGATTACTACATTTTCTGTCGCCCGGCTACCTGCGCTCCTCACGCGCTTCCGCTTATTTCGATTGTAAATTCCGTTCTGTGTAAAATCTGTGTGTGCTATACTGTTCTGTGCTTGTGCCATCACTTCTTCTGCTGCTCTTCTGTATCCTTTCTAAACTATCTCTTCTGTAAAGTGCTTATTTGTGCCTGTACTTTCTTTGTGTGCCGTGCAATACATCGTGTACTTGGAACTGTTTGTGCTGTTTGCTTTGCCTGTCCTTACACGCTTTACGCATACTAGAACACTGCAATAATCTGCTATAAACATTTTATATAACAGGATAGTTTGTAGTTGTGCACATAGACCATCATATCAGGCAAGAATAACACCGTTGCCGACACCTTATCACGTGTAGATGAACTGGGCACGCCAATACGCCTCGCCGACATCGCCAAAGCCCAGGAAGCCGATCAGGAACTTCTTCACTTCCTCGAAGACGAATCATCGCTGCGTCTCAAGAAAATGACCCTACCTGGTGATCGAACGCCCTTGTACTGCGACGTCAGCACATCGACTGCCAGGCCTTTCGTCACAAAGTCGCTTAGGAAATGTGTATTCGACAGCCTACACTCCTTAAGCCATCCTGGTCCCAACACCACAGCCAAACTGGTCGCGCAGAGGTTCGTATGGCCGGGAATCAGGAAAGACTGTTGGGAATGGGCGCGCACGTGTTTAGCATGTCAACGCACAAAGGTAAGTCGACACGTAACTACACCGTTAGGCACCTTCGACTTACCCCGCGCACGTTTCAAACACGTGCACATAGACCTCATAGCCCCTTTACCGTCTCGCAAGGATATAAATATTGCCTCACAGCGGTCGACCGATTTACCCGGTGGCCAGAAGTCGTGCCTTTATCCCACATAACTGCCGAAACGGTAGCGAAGGCATTCTTATCAGGTTGGATTTCCAGGTTCGGCTGCCCGATAGATATTGTGACAGACCGCGGCTAGCAATTTGAGTCCGCCCTGTTCCAGTATCTATCAAAAACTATCGGTTTTCAGCGCAAACGCACGACAGCTTACCATCCAGCCTGTAACGGCTTAGTGGAGAGATTCCACAGGCAACTGAAGGCGGCTATCACGTGCCACGCTCACGACAACTGGACAGAAATTTTACCACTAGTGTTGTTAGGCATCCGCAGTGCGTTCAAGGAAGATCTACAAGCCTCTCCCGCCGAGCTACTCTACGGCGAGCCACTCAGACTTCCTGGTGAATTTTTCGATCCTAGCGTACCCGGTACCACCGACGTCACGGATTTTACCGCCCGGTTGAGCTCATTCACCAGGAAACTAAAACCGGTCCCTGCCTCACGACACACCCAACCAAAAACCTGTATTTACGTGACAACGTCTTATAATTCGGTGGCACGCATGAAAAAACATGACTCATGCGTTACCGTCGCTACCGTTGGTGAATTATTATACCAGCGCCATCTATGTATTGTGCAGTGAACAATTATTCATTAAGTTCGATTGGGTCCATTTATCGATGGAGGAAGGCTGGCTGAGCTGGTAGTTCACTCGCAGTACACTAGATGGCGTTGAGTAGTGGGGCGCTATAATTCTGAATCACGATGTAGGATGTATAAGTATCCAGCATTCATTTTTAATAAATGACTTAACTTGTATTGAAAAAGTGTTATTTTATTGTGCTTGCCTACTCATTCAAAGGAAATTATTTTCTTAAGACGTTGTCACGTTCAACTATCGTCAGTAAACCGACTTTACAGACAACCAATTTTTTTTTAAGGAACTTGCGAACGCCGAGCACGTCTTCCTGCGAGATGACACATCGCGTTCTCCTCTCCAACCATCATACACCGGCCCACACAAGGTGATAGACAGAGGCAATAAAACTTTTAAAATACTCGTCAGGGGTAAACCGGTTGTCGTGAGCATGGATCGCCTGAAGCCGGCACATATCCTTGCAGACGAGGACAGATTCGTAGGGATCACTCCGTCCCCACAGTCGCTCCTTTCCCAACCAACCACACCAGTCCCATCCAACGAACCGCCACCATCAACACCCCCTCCAAAAATCACTCGTTCTGGACGACGCGTCCGTTTCCCAGATTTTTATCGCCCTTAACCAGGTCTCTGGGGGGGAGTGATGTGGGCTAACCACATTACATACTTATATTTATTTAGTTTATTATATACCAACATTTATATACCCTTACATATTATATTACATGACACACAATGAATACTCATATAATATAAACATTATTAATACACTACATAACAGTCTTGTTGGGATCGCTCTAACGAGCGGACGCGTACACGGTTGTTATTGTTATTGTGCTTGATACCATAAGACAAGGACACTGCTATACACCAAAATAAGATAAGTGTATGTTTCTCAGTTGTGACGCAAAATAACCATTGCAAGTTGAACTAGCAAGACTTATGTTTATTGGCTGGTCGAGAAACAAAAGGAAGCGTAGTGGGGACACCTCGCACCCGTCGCCCGTGCGCCGCACCCCGCATGCACCTGCACTGCACGCGAATAACAACTTTTCGCCTTTTGAATCGTCCTAAGTAGATACATTAAAATAGGCCTAACGTCAATCGCTGCGCGCGCGCATTAAACACCATGCAGAGGTCACCGCCCGCCAGTTTTCAATCTAGGTCAGACTCTAACATCCATTCTGCACCTGATAAAAGTTGGGTTAGCTCACGGCTAAACAAGAAGAAGCGTGAAGTAATGGAGAAATCCGATAGTGATGATTCACAGAATTCACACACTACAAGAAGATATAAAAGTTCTCGCCATTCGCCTCTAAACAACATAAACGAAACGTTAAACGCATTCCGCGAAGAATTAAAATCTATGCACAATTTATTAACTACGATGAAAGACGAGCAAGAAACTAATTACGTTCAGATAAAATCGGATATCAGCGAAATCAAAAGTGATATACTGGAAATGAAAATAAAAAGCTTGGAATCTGAAAAAATAATCGAAGACATGGATACTAAATTTATAGATTTGAAGAAGAAACAACAAGATTTAACGGATAGCACTAAAAAACAGGAAAATAAATTGAAGGGTTTGAATGAAAAGAATGTGGAACTAGAGAGTCAGCTTAACGATTTAACCGTCACCTTACACTCTTTGCAACACCACTCTGATGAGAATGACCAACGCGAACGGTTGAACAATCTGGAGATCACTGGTGTACCGTTCAACAAGAGTGAAAACTTATATCAAATTCTTGAGTCCCTATGTATTAAAATTGGAGTCACTCTGGTCCCTGGAGATATAGACCAAATTCACAGAGTGAGGAAATTTCCGACGACCTCCGTAAAAAACCACACTGATGTTCCACCTAATATCATCATACACTTCACTCAGCGTAGACGTAAAAATGAATTCCTGGCCGCTTACAAACTACGTCGCATTGTTACCACCTCAGACCTAGGAATTAACGGACCGTCTAAACCTGTATTCGTTAACGAACACCTAACGCCACGAAATAAATTACTTCTGAAGAAGGTCAGAGAGATAGGGAAAGAAATGAGCTATAAATTCATTTGGATAAAAGACTGTAAAATCTTTATACGTAAAAACGAAACAAGTAAAATTATTTACATTTCCGATATGACTGATTTACCTAAAATAACATGACTATTATATATTTGTTATCCGGCTTACTTATGCAATGCTCGTAATACTTGCGTCTTTGTGTATAACTGTGTAAGTCTGAATATATGCATCTCATCTCTTAGCAGCTATGATCTTTTTTGTTTCCATTTAACACTATATTTCGATAAACCAACAACGAATATGCCCGTGTATAATAGCAGGTATGATCTTTCTTGTATCTATTTAACACTATATTTTGATGCACAAACAACGAATATGCCCGTGTATAAAATTGGTTTAATTAAAACATTAAAGGAGACTGGTACGCTTTCATACAATCTTGGGCCTGGATTGTAAAAAGATGAAAGTAGTGCCAATTAATAGCTATTATATTATTAACCCATAATTGAAAATAACACGGAATGTGTCAATCTGGGAGTAGTGATAAACGAGATTTAGTAAAAGTGAGGTTATGTAAGACAATATACACTGAACAGCTGATTTTTGAAGTTCGAGTATTTTATTCTTAAACATAGAACATTAATATTTTGACGGCGTCCGTGGCACAGCGGTATACGCGGTGGATTTATAAGACAGAGTTTCTGGGTTCGATTCAAGGCTGGGCCGATTGAAATTTTTTACCAGAGACTGGTACGACATCAGGCAGAAACCTAAAGGGCGATTTTATCCTACGCCTAACAAGTTAGCCCGCTTCCATCTTAGATTGCATCATCACTTACCATTAGGTGTTGACTGCAAGCACACTTGGTGTCGACTAACTTGTAGTAAATAAAAAAAAACTTTTAGAATGGGAGGATGATAAAACGTAAATGACTGATGAGACCATAAGTAAGGGTAATGAAGTGGTAAAGTAAGAAACACTTTTTTTATTGATTTTTATTCCTCTTCATTAAAATATTGTCTAAGAATGTATGTCTTGATTGTATGCTTCCCCGAAGTAACCACAAGATATTTGAAGCTGACAGCTCTCGAAGTAGGCTACTGCTGACCTCCCTGCACACTTCTATTACATAGCCATTGTTACCCCTTACATGCTCGCCATAATAAGATTGTGCTTTATTTGATATATACCTAATGAGATAAGAATTAGTTCACTCTCTTGTTGTGACTCGCTTGTTCTATCTGCAATAAATATACTTCATCATTATCAACCTATTGACAGCCCACTACAGGGCCAGACCACCCTCCTTATAATAGTCTAAGCTCTATATAGATCCCCTATATGGAGCTTAGACCCACTGCACTGCTTCAATGCGGGTTGGTGGGCTTAAGGCAATAATGTTTGATTACTATCACTATCAGATGTTAGTAATAATGACTGAGACTGACAGCTTAACATGCTCTCTGAGGGCACGAGGATATAAAACAACTAACTCAATTCCAGGGTAAGAGTAAGGTTCTTTTCTTATTCTATTTATTTAAAAACTTTATTGCACACCCTTATAAAACAAAAATACAAAGTAAAATAAATAATACACAAATAGCTATAAGAATATAAATATATATATACATATATTTATGTATATACATACAACATATAGATAAATTCTTGGAAGAAAGAAAAACTCAGTAGGTATCATTTCACAGCCCAACCCATGACTTGAACCCAGGACATAGTAATCTATATGGCATGCTTAAGTAACAATGAACATTGATTTAACTTACAGTTCGAGGTATAATCCACTATTGTATTACATTATAAATTCTCAGTTCATGAGTTGAGCCAGTTTCAAGCAGATGACTGACTCGTGATGAGAGTGACCACAGCGGAAGCAAACATTACAGTGGCCAAGTTGTCTTGGTTGATCAACAGCTGTTGGTCTTTGTGGCAAGTCCCAGAAAGCTTGGCAAACATGGTCACAGTTGTTTACCTGAAATATGAAAAGTTTTTTATTTCATGAAATCAAGACTACTGAAAAATATACTTTCGTCAAACTACATTGGAGGCGTTTGGTGGGTCTTTGCTCGGAATCCCTCTCTCCTAGGGAAGACGCCTGCGTCCAGCAGTTGGATGTTAATAGGCTGATGATGCTACTCAATCGATTTCAGTATTTAGTTAAATGTTAACAATCTTTATCTATCTTTTCAAAAAGTATAATTCACTTTTAAGTATAAGGTTGATAATAAACAATGTAAGGAATCCTATAGGCTAGCATGGTAGGTGCCAGTTAGCTAATAAATAAGCGAGTACTTACAGGCTGTGGTGCACGCCATCGTCGAATCACTGACAAAGTCATTTCATCATCTAAAACTCGTTGATAGTATTACTATACCACAGTTCACACAATGATCCATGGTGTCAGTCAATATCCAATCGATAAGCCGGCCAATAAATCCAAATGAGCTGTTATACGAGCCAAACAAAGTCAGACGTGTAAGAGAAGACGTGTCAATTATTGTCAAGTGTCAACCAACACAGACAAAAATGAGCAATGATGAACATCGATTTTCATTTACAATATCGATTAATGATCGATTGTTCGATCGAAAATTGATTTTAGATTTCACTTTATTACATAGATAGATGTCTTGTTTCACAGTAGATTAATTTATTTGTAATCGTTTTAATTATTCTTAATGATTGAAATTATCATCTCATGAAAAGCCTTTTTATATTTTTATATAATTGTTTGCACATAAATTCTAATATTATCGATTATAATTATCGATTACCTATTTTAGTTTTGATCCTTATTTATTTTTTAGATTTTTCATCTTCCAGATTGTGAATTAAGCTGATTTTTAAAATATTATAATAGAAAAAAATAACGCGTTTTTTAAGCTATATTTCAACTTATTACAAATTGGGCCCAGAAGTCCCCGTCTCCTTTAAAGTATTTGTTATGCATAAAGTTTTTGGTGTCACATGTAAAATTATGTTTCGTTCTTGTAGCGGCCAAACAACATTCTAAATTTACAATATATTTTAATTGCTCTAATTTCATTATAAAATTACAACGTATTAATTGGGGGCGAATACATGATCTTTATTATAAAAAATGGCCAATATAAAACTTAATATCGCATATCAAAATGTCAGGGGTCTGCGTACTAAATCTAACGAATTTTTGTCAAAAACAATGTTATGTTCACATGATGTTGTGTGTTTAACTGAAACATGGCTTAATGACTCCTTTTATAGCAATGAATTTTTCAGTGAAGACTTTATAGTCTATCGAAAAGACAGGGATGACGCGGCAACGGGTCGGTCGCGGGGGGGTGGCGTAGCGATTGCCGTGCGCCAGAAACTTGGTTCGTCGCTGACGGCTGGCGCACCTCTGGCGTTACATGGCACTGATGAACTATGGGTTAGCATTCCGTGTAGACCAACTAATGTGACGCGTGCGCCGGCATGCTCACGACTGAGCTGCGGCGCTGCTCACACCCGTATCGCCCGTGATGTCACACCGATGCTCCGAAACGAACCGAGCATGTTGCATTTAATCTGTACTTATATTCCACATGGGCCGCAACACGCTAACAGACTTAATTCTTTTTTCGACAACGTTTACAATTTTATGGCTTCTTATCCAAATGATATGTTTATAATACTAGGCGACTTTAATGTTACCAAAGCTGTTTGGGAATACAATTCGGATTTAAATAGTATGTCAATTATTAGCAACGATGACGAACTAACCTGTTTAACCACTGATTTCATGAATTTAGCTCAACTAAAACAATATAACTCAATTCAGAATGTGAACTTAAGACTATTAGATCTTGTATTTTGTAATTATGGTCTTAAAGTATCTCGTAATATCAATCCGTTAACGCGTGAAGATGTACATCACCCCGCAATTGACATAGATATAAACATAGAACATATAAAACCATTCTTATGTAATCCTCAATCACGAAAACCCTCTTTTCATCGTGCAAACTACGAAGCAATAAATTTAGAATTGCGTAAAATAAATTGGCATGAAGAATTTCAGTCACGTTGCGACTTAGAGTCTGTCGTGAACTTCTTTTACTCTATCTTAAACAAATTGATAGATAAATACATACCGTTAAGTAATACATCGTTCACTTCTACACACGCTCCTTGGTATACTCGTCCACTCATAAAATTACTTAACGAAAAACGTAAATACCATCGTAAATGGAAACGTTACGGAGATCCTATCGATTATATTACATTTTCGCTTTTGAGAGCTAGGGCACAAAAACTTGAAAAACATTGTTTCGAAACATATAAAAATATTACTGAGGATAAAATTAAAAGAAATCCGAAGTATTTCTGGACTTATGTGAAATCTAAAATAGGACACAATATTATACCCCAAAATTTAACATACAATAATATCACCTCTAGTGACAGTATAGAAATTTGTAACCTTTTCAATAGTTACTTTAATTCCGTTTTCATTCAGCCATTAGTCTGCGATCATAATACAAACTTATATTCTAATCCTAGCACACAACACACAACCGCGTCACTTGACATTAATACAATCAAAATAGATCAAAGTTTAGTTAAAAAAGAGTTGAAAAGTGTCAATGTAAATAAAGGTGCAAGCTACGATGGTATTCACCCTTTACTCTTATCTAAATGTGCAGATACGTTATCGGTTCCAGTTACACTCTGTTGCCGCTGTAGTTTAGGTATTATAGCAATTAAAATCTTCGTCAAGGCAAAATAAAACCACCACACAGTTCACGGTAAAGAGTTGTAATGTAATATACTTAATAACTAATAGGCGATACTATACTAAACATGCCCCCGGGCGTTGAAAGCCTCGCTTTCAACCCAAATCATCAATTTCAGGTAGGGGACAAATCTTGCTACTTACTTACTCCTATACCTAAAAATAATAATATCAACGACATCACTCAATACAGACCTATTTCAAAATTGTGTGTTCTTGGCAAGCTCCTAGAAAAAATAGTAACTGATCAATTATCCTATTTTATTCGCAGTTGTATTTCACGTAACCAGCACGGATTCTCTCGTGGTAGATCTGTTGATACTAATCTGGTAACATTTACAGACTATTTAATGTGTGCAATGGATAATAAATTACAAATAGACGTTATATATTCTGATTTTTCCAAGGCCTTTGACAAAATCAGTCATTTTGCCCTGTTAAATAAACTTTGGAGTTCCGGTATTCATGGAGACTTATTCCGCTGGATAAAATCGTATATTAGTAATAGATCTCAGGCTGTATCTATCAGAGGATTTATATCAGACTTTAAATCTGTGCCCTCGGGCGTGCCACAAGGCTCTCATCTAGGGCCATTGCTCTTCAATTTATATATTAATGATATTGAAAACTATATCTCTAGTAACTTACTTCTTTATGCTGATGATGCAAAAATTTTCAGAGTTATTACAAATGAAAGTGACTGTGCTACTCTCCAACAAGATCTCAATTCCTTGGCTAACTATTGTTCTCAAAATCAACTATTCTTAAACCTCGATAAGTGTTCGGTTATAACCTACACACGTAAATACGATGTTATCAACTACACCTATACTTTGAATAATAATATCCTTACCAGAGTAAATTCAATTCGAGATTTGGGTGTAATATTAGATTCCAAATTGTCATTTAAAAATCACTACGATTATATTATTCAACGATCGAACCGGCAACTAGGGTTCCTACTTAGGACATGTAAACCTTTCAAAAGCACAGTCACCTATAAAACTTTATACTTTTCGCTGGTGCGATCCATACTGGACTTCGGCTCTGTGGTCTGGAATCCTTATCATGCATGTCATATAAATAGAATTGAGAGGATTCAAAAAACTTTCTTAAGGATTCTAGAATACAGAGTTGGGTCCCGGAATGTATCGTACAGTACTGCATTAAAAAAATATAAGATTTTACCCTTAAACCTACGTCGGCGTGTGATGTGCGTACTCGGGAGAGGAATAACACAATGACAGTAGGTTCTCAACTGATTACTGAAATGCCCTTTATTGAAGTAAAACAAGGGTTTATATAGTACTTTGTTACAAGCAGGGTGGTCATAATTTACATTTGATATTTCTTAAAATAATATCAGATTACAATATATCAGATTACAGTATCAGATTAAATGATA
This sequence comes from Ochlodes sylvanus, assembly GCA_905404295.2. Taxonomy (NCBI): domain Eukaryota; kingdom Metazoa; phylum Arthropoda; class Insecta; order Lepidoptera; family Hesperiidae; genus Ochlodes; species Ochlodes sylvanus. The sequence continues at coordinate 14,316,485 of FR990122.1, read as the reverse complement.
TTGTATACATTAGAATCCATATTCGGTAATGGTTCAAATAAACTGTTTACTTAGTACAATCGTATATGGTAATGGTTCTAGGTACAGTCATCCGATATTCTTGATGTTTATAATTTAAAATAATAACATTCATTTCTTTGTCTTTATACATACATGCCGAAGCCGACATTGGCCACCCACAGTGCCATACACCACACCTTCCCCCTTTTTTTGAGACAAAAATTGAGAACATTTTTGGCTAAACTTATAATGTTACATATCAATATGAATAAGCATGTTTAGCGTCGTGTTGCAAAAGCGTAAGGTTACTTAAGCCTACAAACAATAACATTGATTACATTGCAAAAATACATTGTTGCACTTAAATTAAGAGTACAATTACTTCTATTATGATTACGCATGAATATAATGATTATTTAAGCTTTTTTTTTATAATTTTATTTTAACAGTTACTGTATTTAAATCTTTTTGTCCTATTTTTATGTACTATATTTTCTTTACCAGAAATTAGTATTTTGACATTCACACCTTGATCTTCAATTACAGTATATGGTCCTGAATATACTGGATCCATCTTATCTCTATTTTCCTTTTTGATTAATACTAAATCTCCTATTTTATAATCTATTGGGTTAATTCTTAAATCATAACTTAATTTTCTATCATCTTTTGTTTTAATCAAATTATTTCTAGCGTCCTCTTGGGACCTTTGTAATCTATACTTAAGTTCTAGAGCATATGAATCAAAGTTATAAATTGGATCAACTTGACTTACAATGTTACTTGGTAAACGACATAGCTTACCAAACACCAATTCATAGGGTGTATATTCAGTTGCTGAATGCACTGTTGTATTATAAGAAAAACACCAATATTGTAACCATTCTGACCACTGATAAGCCTGATTCTTTGTTTGAATTCTTAAAAATGCTCCTAATGATTTATGTGAATTTTCTAAAGAACCAAGGCTTTCATGGTGATAAGCAGTTGATTGCAATTGGTTAATTTTTAAAATGTTACATACTTCTCTCATGGTTGATGAAATAAATTCGGTTCCTCTATCTGTCGCAATCTCATTAGGAATTCCGTAACGTAATATAAAGTTATCGACAAACGCTCGCGCTACTGTGTCCGTTTCTTTATTTAGAATCGGATATGCTTCTACATACTTAGTAAGCTCGCACTGTAACGTTAATATATAACAGTATCCATTTGCATCTTTAGATAATGGACCTACCAAATCTAGATATATCTTGTCGAAAGCCGTTGTTGCCGTACTAGTAATACATAGCGGCTGCTTAACATTTTTATGAAACTTTTGTTTCTGGCATGTGACACAATTATTTACAAATTGTAAAATGTCATTATTCATGCCTGGCCAATAGTAATAACGTTTTATGTTATTGGTCATTCTGCGAATGCCTGCGTGGCCACTAGTAGGTAATAAATGAAAATCATTCAATATGACTCGCCTATCATCTTTATTATTTATTTTCTTGACACCTTTAATTATACATAATCGCGGTCCGGACCGAGAAGTATATTTATTATTCATACATTGAGCTAGCTCCTCTATAATACGAGCGGTGTCATCATTTTGTAGTATGCATACCTCGTTTATTTGTTGTGTCTTGCAAAACGTATCTAATTCTCTCGCGAAGAAATCTCGTTCCGTACACGATCGAGAAGTAGGGTTGAGACACAACGTTAATAAGGATGGCGAGTACATTATAAGATGATTTTGACTGAAAATACAGTCTTTTTGTTTCAATATTTTATCATAGTCATTTTTATTAAAACTTAATTCAGGCAAATTATTCGGCTTTTTAGGTATCTGAACTATGCCCGGCCGGGGTTCATAGTTTGAACCTATGGAAACTGAATTATTTACCTGTTTTTGCTCTTCCTTTCGTTTCCTTTGTGCTCTAGTCATTACTGACATTATATTATTTGTTATACTTTTAAGTTGGTCACTCGTAATTTCAATCCTAGACAATGCGTCTGCAGCTGCATTGTCTTTACCTTTCAAATATTCTACTGTAAAATCATATTCTTCTAGGCACAAACGAAACTTAGTAAGCCTACTCGATGGATTACTCATGTTAAACAAATAAATCAAAGGACGATGATCCGTAATAATTCTAAAGTGACGTCCATACAAATAGGGACGAAAATACTTTATCGCCCAAACAATTGCCAACAATTCTTTTTCTATAGTTGGGTAATTTTTTTCTGCTTTATTTAAAGGTCTACTTGCATAAGCTACTGGCAAACCATTTTTATTAGATAATACACATCCAATAGCTACTCCCGATGCATCCGTGTGTAAGATGAACTCATTGTTACTTGAGAAGTCTGGGTATTGTAATAGAGGTGGACTGCTGATAGATGTTTTTAATCTTTCAAAAGCTTTATTGCATTTTTCAGTCCAACTAAATTCTACATTTTTCTTTAATAAATTATTTAAGGGTTGGGTAATTTCTGAAAAATTGGGAACATACTTCCTGTAATAATTTACAAAAGCTACAAAACGTCTGACCTCGTCAGCGTTTTTTGGGATTGGGTAATTCTGTACAACCGAAACTTTTTTGGGATCCGGCTTTATACCGTCGGGAGTCACTACATGTCCCAAATACAAAATCTTTTTTTGTAAAAAATTACATTTTAGGGGATTTAACTTGAAGTTTACTTTTCTTAATCTTGTAAAAACATCTATTAAATTTTTATTATGCTGACTAAGGTTACGGCCCATAACAGCAATATCGTCCAAATACACTATGCACTGTAAATGATTAAGACCGGACATAGCTATAGTCATTGCCCTACTGAACGCATTCGGACTTGTCTTTAAACCCATTGGCAATCGTTTCATTTGATAATGCTTATCCGCAATAAACGCAGTATACTTTCTGCTTTTAGGATCTAATTTTATTTGGTAATAACTCTGATTCAAATCTAAGGTGCTGAAGTACATAGCACCTGACAAGGAATCTAATATTTCGGTTATATTTGGTAACGGAAATTTATCATTTTCAATTACTTCATTGACCTTCCTATAGTCTATTACCAATCTCCACTTTTTTTCTCCACTTAAATCTGTCTTTTTAGGTACTAGCAATAATCGACGCCCCCCGCGAATAATCCCGTAATGACTTATTGCGGGGTTTTTCGTGTTATGTGTTTTTTGGCCTTTGGATGTTAAAATACACCTTGTAATTTTTTTTCGGAATTTTCCTATCGATATTTACGAAGATATAAGAAATTACGTTTTTATTCCATAACAATGCATTAAAAAATATTTTAACGGAATAATATCGCTTAAGCTCATTAAGATAAAAAATATCAAAATGATTGGACAGTAAACATTATAACGATATTATTCCGGTAAATAATATACAGCTATATTTCCATAAATTTTATTACATGTGTATTCTTATAGAACCAATTTACAGTTATATTCATTACTGAATGAAATCCTTGTACACTCCTCGTCTAAACTGAATGATGATGAGGAATCAGACAGAATTCGCCAACCTGAATCACCCATACAAGTTAATCCCATTGAATTATCATTGAATTGAGGAAATAATCGATCTCAAAAATTAAAATATTATTTTCTCCTTATCAGTGGAGAAATGAATGTATGCAAGGATTTTTTTAAATACACTTTCTATTACTAAGCAAAAGATTTACACGGCTATGACAAAAAATAAAAGAAATGAAAGTTTGATTGAAAAACGAGGAATAGGTACATCAAAACGGACCACATAAGATGAATCTAGATACAGAAGACTATAATATAATTTATTTCATAAAGTAGCTATAGTTATAGTTAAGACAAAGCCATAAACAAAGTTTTGTATACACCGGACCAAGTGGAATGGATCCTCTGGAGACAAATATATCCTAAAAGAAATGCAACAATCTGATTTTCTCAGCATAAAAGAACTTTTTGAACCTAAGAGATGGCTTTAAGACAAGACAGGAGCAAAAGTACGATGGTTTTTTTATAGCTTGAAGGGCTTACGTATAAGCAGACGAGCCACCTGATGATAAGTGGTCATCGTCACCTATGGACACGGGCAACACCATGGGAGGCGCCAGTGAGACGCCCGCCCTGAAGGAAAGCTCTTTTTACAACTTTTTTGAAGAACACATGTCATAGCGCTCTGGGAAAACCTCAGAAGGAACTTCATTCCACAATTTGCAGGTACGAGGCAAAAGAGATCGTGAGATTCGGACCGTAGCAGTTCTCCACGAGTCCAGGAATCGATGTGGTGGATGGAACTTCAATCTTCGGCGACTGGTGTAGTGTAGTAGAGTGTGTAGTGTAGTTCACATTTCCATGGTGAAGTAGGCCAAATGGAACAATTCCTCAGAGCACTCACCGCTGTAAAGTCGGCAGAACATGCAATGTCTCTCCTTAGACTCAGGCGTTCTAACCTGTCAGTGACAAGTGGGTTATTGACAATTCGGAGCTCGCGCTTTTGTACCGACAGTATTGAATTAAAACCAGCATACGATATGGCCCTGCCTATTACAAAAGCTTTGTAATGGGCTAAGGCTTCTCTCGCGCGTCAGACTTTTTGTATCACAGATAATCGGGCCGATTTTTCCTCCGATTCTTATGACCGATTTTGTGGCCTTCTTGAGAAGCGTTCTCGCCCACGTCCAATAGGTGACCTATTTTTGTAGAAGAAAAATAGAACGTACTGATAGCAATAGTTCAACGCACACGTCCTACAAAAAGTCGGTCAGAAAAGCATCGAAGGAAAAATCGGCCCATTATATGTCCTACAAAAAGTCTGACGTGGGCGAGAAGCCGAAGCACTTTGTCTGTGGTTATCGAGGGAGCAGCACGTCATGGGCAGAAAGAATCGCATGAATATAGGGAGGAAGGTGGATTTACAGAGGAAGGTTTTTCATTGGCTTGAGATTGAGGAACAGAAGAGAAAAAAGAAAGTTCTGGGTTGATCCAATAATCTCTCAGTGATTTTATTGAAGGGGATATTTTATATTCGTCCTGCCGCCGTGCGTCGGCCGCTTTTCTACTTCTTCTACCAAACTCTCAATATCGACCGCCATCGCTGAACAATGACACGTCCTTCCCGGCTTCCCTTGCAAGTGCATGCGGCCGTCTGTCGGTGAGTCTGTGAGTAGTGTGCGTTTACGCATACATTTCCGAACGTTCCATTTTTCACCGATAATCGGATCGGTCGGGATGCACCGATTTTATTTCTGACCGACTTTTTGTAGGACGTGTGCGTTGCACTATTAAAGCAATTGTTGCAAAGCAAGATTGATTGTGTTGAAGATGAAAGTATTTTTACTGTAATTGGGCCTAATTGTTTTCAATGTCTATCCTAAAATAATAATACAGAACATGTTTCTTGTAATAATAATCATCAATTAAGCAAATTATTCGAATAAACTATCACGTTATTTGCCAATACAATAAAATGTAAGTTATTTTTTAAAAAGCGAATAATATAGTAATTGCTTTATACAAATGTTTTGTTTAAAAAACAGTTGACTCGAATAATATTGTAACACTTTAATATTGTTATAGTTGAAAATATTAATTTACACGAATAATATTGTAACACTTTAATATTGTTAAGGTTGAAAATATTAATTTACACGAATAATATTGTAAGAGTACATTACGAATCAGAGCTTACCTACTGTAATATGGTAAAATACATTTAGTTAAATTAAAATGAAACGCTCGTAACTGATTATATTTGGCTAAAACAACCAGATAGCTAAAAAAATTAGCTTCCTTACGCGATATAAAAAGTCTCCGATACTTATTTTTTAATGGAGTTATTAACAAAAAATGGTTTTTTATTTTTCCTGAACATTTTCACTTTTTCGATTACCGGATTATTCGCGGGGGGCGTCGTAATGGACTAGCCCATTCCGACTGTGACTCTTCTATAATATCATTTTTCAACATTTCTTTTATTTGTCTATTTATTTCCGATTTCTGTGACTGCGGTAAACGGTATGGCTTACTATAAACCGGAGATACGTTTGGTTTTAAACGTATTTTTTGTTCGTATAAATTTGTTGTATTTAAAGAGTCTCCCGGTAAATGAAAAATGTCGGAAAATTTTGCACATATATTGGCAATAGTATTTTTTTCTTCTGTGTTTAAATTTTTTAACTGTAAAAGCGAGAATAATAATTTTACTCTGTCTGCATTATTTTCACATTCTTTAAAAGAAAAACAAACATAGTCATTTAATGGTCTTATTTGGGGAGTGAAGCTCTTTAAAATTACATCTTCGTCACGTGTGTTTAGAACTTTAACAGAAATTTTTCCATTGACACACCGCGTTATGGTATTTGCTACAAAAATTCCTTCGCCGATTTCGCTTGACAAAACAACACAATCACCTTTGTAACTATTAGATAATTTTATTATAGATTCACATCGCGCGGGCAATATTATCTGATTCGTGTGAATACCATTGTTATCCATACTTCTTAGGTTCAAAGGTAATTCAATGAATTTTTCATTATGACTTATAGTAATTATTTCTTTTTCAAAATTAATAATACATTTATATTTAATCAAAAAGTCTTGACCGATTATTCCGTCTACATTTAACGGTAAGTTAGAAAATACATGAAACTTGTGATTGAATGATTGTTTTGTTTTGCTCTCTAGATTTAAACGAATCGTACCGTAAGATGTAATTTTACCTCCTATACCATCTATGTATGTAACCTTCGGTGCAATGAACTTGCCTGTAGATAATGCAACGTTTCGTTTAATTGCACTAATTGATGCACCTGTATCTATCAACCATATGTACGTTTTACCGTTTATTGCAAACTGAACTGAATTCATATGACTGTAAGTCAGAACGTACTTGCTACTCTCGAAAACCTTGAAGTCGTCGTCATTAGTATTGTGCGACTTTTCTTTCGCTGCATTTATTCTATGTCGTCTAAAATTATTGTTATTGCGTTGCCGACCGCGACTAAAATTTTGGTTACGCATATTATAAGTATCTCGCGACTTATTTCGTTGCAAAGGTTTTGTCATTTTTGGTAAAAAGCGGAGTTTCGATAAGTACGCCGCGGATTATTGCTTACATTTCTGTAATACGTTTTTCTAAACGATTTTTTTCGATTGAAACCTTTTCCGTGTGCATAAAACATTTGTTCCGAACTAAATGAAGAAGCCATTGTCACCTCTTCATCTTTCGCACCTTGAATCGCATCCTTAAGTGACGAGTAAGCACGTGCTGATATGATCGTGTTTAATTTTTCATTCCGTAAACCGTGAGCGAATCTATTTATTGCTGTTTTCTCATTTAAAGGCTTTAAAACCCCATAGGCTTCCGAATTTCCGTCGGCTTGAGAAATGGTAAGATTCGTGAAAAGATCTTCAATTTCTTGACCGAAACGTTCTATTGACTTGTTACCTTGTTGAATCGTCATTAATTGTTTTTGTAACGCGATATACGATCTCTTGGTTAAGAGATGTGTTTTCATTTCAGCAACAATTTGTTTCACGCTACTATAAGTTCGTGACAATCTTAACTTAGCACTTTGAGACAACCTTGTCTTTAACACAAAATTAATTAATAATTGTGCATCAGTATCCCTAATCATTGTAGAATAAAATTCTATCGCGTCAATTAATTGGTTAGTGACGGCTTCTGAGCCGTCCATGGCTGGCAATAGTGACAATGCCGTCTTTAAATCAAAATTATATTTTGAAGCCATTATTTCCTTATTTTACAATTTTTTACACAGAAAAAAAAAATATCTGGCAACAACTTATTGGTAACTAAACACAATACAGTTTATAATAAATTACAATTTTTACCTTAAATCTTTCATCTGCTGCTCTGGTCTCAGCTTGGCTCTACACCACTTCTTGTTTTCGCGTCACGACTGCAACTACTTGGCGCTCGATCTTCTTCCCAAGGCACTTGTTATATTTCTTCCAGGCGAGGCATATGAAGATGACGGATACTAACACGACCAAAACTGCAACCATGTACTCCAGGGAGAGGTCTTCTTTATCATTTCGTCTTTAACTGCGCCATTGCCTGCACCGTGAGCTATGATGATGTCTTCATTTTTAGACCAATGACTGCCCATATTGTGCATCCAGTTCTTCCCAGATTACGACATTTTCTGATCTTCTTCAACAAAAGTCTTCAGACCCGGCTCATGGAAACACTCGTAGAGACGGGACCTGGTGCTCCATATAGTATATTTTCTTGGTTTTTGTCACGTTCTTCTCATGATTGTTATTAATTTTGTAACCCCCACCGGTGCGCATGCGACATGTCTGCACACACGCACCGGCCGGGCAGAGTTGCCACGAGACCTACCACTGCCTAGAAGCAGCGGACTGGCAGGGTCGCCATGTGATGTACGACCCAGCACTGCCTAGAAGCAGTATCCTGGCAGGGTCGCCATGTGATGTGCGTACTCGGGAAAGGAATAACACAATGACAGTAGGTTCTCAACTGATTACTGAAATGCCCTTTATTGAAGTAAAACAAGGGTTTATATAGTACTTTGTTACAAGCAGGGTGGTCATAATTTACATTTGATATTTCTTAAAATAATATCAGATTACAATATATCAGATTACAGTATCAGATTAAATGATATTGTATACATTAGAATCCATATTCGGTAATGGTTCAAATAAACTGTTTACTTAGTACAATCGTATATGGTAATGGTTCTAGTTACAGTCATCCGATATTCTTGATGTTTATAATTTAAAATAATAACATTCATTTCTTTGTCTTTATACATACATGCCGAAGCCGACATTGGCCACCCACAGTGCCATACACCACAGGCGACATCGTGACTATATGTTTTTGTACAAAATTTTAAATAACTTCATTGACTCCCCTGACCTCTTAGAAAAAATATACCTTAAAGTACCCCTCAAAAGTATTCGCAGACCCAATAATTTATTTGCTGTTCCTACATCGAGCTCTAAATACACCTCAAACTCATTCTTCAATCGTTGTTTGGCTGTTTACAACAGGGAAATCGGTCATATCGATCCTTTTTGTAACTCTTTATCTAAATTTAAAGAAGAAGTTATGCATTTTTTATTTGAAAAAATTTAATACACCTTGTTGAATCTACCTGCTAAACGTAACTACATATTAGATGCATAATTGTATCAGTAAAACTGCTGTCATAAGTACTACAATGTCTTGTCTAATAATATCAAGATTATCAAGAGATTAAAACATAGTATTATATAATTAAGTGTTGGCACTCAATGTCTGTAACTAAACATAACTTTTCTTGGAATATATGAAATCTTATGTGACTGTTTGTGTCCAAAATAAAATAAAATAAAATAAAATAAAATAAAATAAAATAAAATAAAATAAAATAAAATAAAATAAAATAAAATAAAATAAAATAAAATAAAATAAAATAAAATAAAATAAAATAAAATAAAATAAAATAAAATAAAATAAAATAAAATAAAATAAAATAAAATAAAATAAAATAAAATAAAATAAAATAAAATAAAATAAAATAAAATAAAATAAAATAAAATAAAATAAAATAAAATAAAATAAAATAAAATAAAATAAAATAAAATAAAATAAAATAAAATAAAATAAAATAAAATAAAATAAAATAAAATAAAATAAAATAAAATAAAATAAAATAAAATAAAATAAAATAAAATAAAATAAAATAAAATAAAATAAAATAAAATAAAATAAAATAAAATAAAATAAAATAAAATAAAATAAAATAAAATAAAATAAAATAAAATAAAATAAAATAAAATAAAATAAAATAAAATAAAATAAAATAAAATAAAATAAAATAAAATAAAATAAAATAAAATAAAATAAAATAAAATAAAATAAAATAAAATAAAATAAAATAAAATGAAATAAAATAAAATAAAATGAAATAAAATAAAATAAAATAAAATAAAATAAAATGAAATAAAATGAAATAAAATAAAATAAAATAAAATAAAATAACATACACAGCAATAACAAGTACACAAATATATTTTTTATATTTACACTTCCGACACGACGCCGGATTAATATCGCCGTACGCCGCGGCGCGCTATGGAAACGGGTCCTAACTTAGAGTACCGTTATCCATGCGTCCGCGTCGCTGCATTGCGACGCAGTCGACAGTCGGCCACAACCATCGCCCGCGAAGCCCGTGTCGCCCGGCTACCTGCGCTCCTCACGCGCTTCCGCTTATTTCGATAGTATTTTTAACAGTGACGATAATCGTTCATCAGAGTCCCCAGTTCTTAGCTTTATTAAATAAGCAGCTAATGAAGTTGACCCCCTTTTATTATTTAACAACTGAGGTAGCCTACACAGAATCCGTTGAAACTGTACTTTATTAAAACCTACCCAGTGGTAAAAAATATGGTCATCAATGCTGTTAATATTTTCAAAGTCCAGCAATTTAGATTCCACATCTTTTAGGGTCAACATCCCTTGTATTTGGTTTACTGTAAACGTGTTATTTATATTTTCAGTAATTCCATTTAGGAAATCCCATGATGTGCATGATAAATGAAAATCACACAAGCGGTTATTAGGTGGTTCATAATAATTGTACATTTTTAGCAAAAATTGACGCTTATTAAGGGGAACATTATTTCGTTCTCTTCTCTGACACCCTTCAATAAAACATCTGCTCTCTGTTACACTTGGTCTAAAATAATCGGGCAATATTATGGACGCTACAGGGCCAGTAGGGATTATCCTTTCAACCGGTTGAGGTTGTTGTGCTGGTTGTGATGGTTCTTGCCAATTATTTCCTTCTACTGACGAAACAGGCTCATTGACCGTTGATGAAGATGAAGCTGATGTTGAGGGACCCGAATGAAAGTGTCAAGTTGCTGTTTTTGCTCTTTGCCAACAAGAGTGACATACAACACTTGAAGCACCAACCTAAAAATAAATAGCAAATTTGAAAATGCTTGAGACTGAAAGAAATACAATTTCTATTTAATTTTTTTTTAAAGATGTGTGTTGTTTAGTAATTTATGCTTACACACTCGTACCCTCGCAGAAGCATTTCTTGTATTGCAGGTGGCATGGACAATACAAATAATATCACTAACACCCAGGACCAAATAAATATCAGCCCACCAGGAATCAAACATGAGAATGCTCACTTTGCATTCTAGACTTTAGAATAGACTTTATTGCCTTGGTGGTGATAGCCCAGAGATGAACAATTAAAAGTCTCATTCGAGATTTTAGTAACCCTGCTGCACACGTCAATAGTGTTCTATTACTGTTTTTTAACCCCCCTCAATATTTTTTTGGCAAATATATTCAATGTACAGACACGTTTTTACAGTTTTATTATAAGTATAGATAAACGCTATAAAACTACACACCATTCTTGGTAAGATCCATTCCTTTATAACATCCCTTATTCTACGTTCTTGCTCAGAGGCAGTACATAATTGGTGAAACCGTATTCGTCTTAAAAGAGACCGTCCACAGAGAATGCAAACTCGACGGTGCCCCATAGATGACACCTCTGGTCTGTTTTCAACATTTAATTCACTGCTGGCGACATTCCAACAAGCTTGGCAGACAAAATCATTAGAATGGACCTGAAAAAATATTTAGTTTCATTAATATTAAGTATGCTTATAGTCAGGGGTCTCAAATGAATTACATGGGTATGTATAAAAATCTATTAATAGTAGCAGTAGCAGTTTAGAGATTATAGAATAACTAAGTACTTACAACTTGAGGAGCGATCCATTCCCGTACAATGCAAGTATCGCGTCATCGTCCAATGATCTTCTTCCAATAGCATTACAGCGATTGGTTGCTATTCCACAATTAATACACAGATTCATGTTGATTTCAAGCAAACCTGTTAAAGGTTATACAAGAAAGCAGGATTCAGTTTAACCGGTGTTCTAGCCAATCTCAATAGAGATTGCAGGGTACGTAATCCAGTGTTCAGGCAAAGGTCAGTCAGGAAGCAGTCGATCTCGGAGTCCAGTATTCAAGCAGAAGTTGTAGTATAGATATATAAATCGCAAAAACAACGTAAAATCGCAAAAACAACGAAAACACATTCACCAGCGCAAGAGTACGAAAGCGAATAGAAAACAGAACTCTAATCTTAGTGACATTGACATTTTGACATACGTAGTGATTGACATTTGACAAAATGGACGACATTTTTAAATCGATTCATTGAAGTACTCAGTATCGATTTTTGTTTTCTTCTAGACATCAAACCACCTCAATAAAAGAATAGTAGTTTATTTGTATATTATGGATAATATCAACATACATTTTAAACATAATTCATTTGAATAAAGACGTGTTGCCGTGGGGACGACACCCAACAATCGATTATTTACTCGATAGTTAAAATAATGTAACGTTACGAGTTCTCATGTCTACGTACGGGCAAGCCCTATTTGCGTACTATGATAAACATTTACAGAGATAGCATTTAATAATACGATTAAAAACTTATAGTGTCATAGTGTCAGATATTTACGGAGACAGTGATAAATAATAAAAAAAGAAAAAATTAATAATAATAATAATAATAATAATAATAATCATTTATTTCAGGCATCTATGGCCCATAAAATAAAATACATACAATTAATTTATAATATAACAAACTAATACATAAAAAAAATTTAAAACAACATAAAATGATACAATAATAAACTTAAAACTAAGATTAGATACTATACATAAAATAAATAAAACTATTAATCACGACCGGACGGCGTCGTGTGTTGCGCGGTGTTTGGTAGCCGGCCTCGGAATCGCCGGAATACAACACCCTTCGGCCAGAACTCTTCCTTCATATAGGTCGACAGCTGTTCGGTGGGCAATCTCACCACAAAGGAACCGAAGTTAACATTGTGACGAGACTCCAACCGCACGACCCTCAGTCGAAAGTTGGTCTTCATTCGGATGTACTCCACCACATCCTCAGCCTGAGTGGTGTAACGCAGTCGGGACACGTACAACAGCGTTGTCGGTATAGCCGGACGCAGCAGATGGTTCGGTCCTGTCGGTGCGGTACCGCACTGGTTCCGACTGGTGGGCTTCCTCTTCTTCTTCTTTTCAACCTTGATGAAGCCCTCCTCGTCACCCTGGTCTTTTACTGGACCCTGCTGTGGCAGATTCCTGTGAGATGCTCCACGATGGTTCTGCTTTTCCCCTTTTAGCTGCTTGGCCTGCGATGCAGCGGGTTTGATGGTGGCGGCTATGGCAGCGTAGGCACGTGTAGGGGTCGACGTACTCTCAGATGTCATAACCTTTTCAGCTACTGGGCGCGATGCACCGTCCGCGTTATTTACGATCGGGGACGCTGACTTCGCCGACTCAAAACTGCTGACGGATGCGTTTTGCGCCCCGCGACGTACATTCACATTGTGAAGTGTGTTTGCATCGGGTGACCTACTTATCGAAACAGCATTGCGTAACAATACTACTTCGGCACGTAAATCACTTACGGTCTTGTCCGATGCCTCCAATTTGGTCTGCATCTCCGCCAGGCTCGTCTTCAGGGATATGATTTCCTTCAGCAACCTGGTGACATCAACGTGATCGAATGTGACGGGGGGCAGCTTATGCAACTCCTTCGCCACAAATGCTGGCACGTCATCTGGGTCTGTCGCCTTCAACAGAGCGATAACGTCCTGGACACTTTTTTCAGTTCCATCCCTCCTGCGTGAGGGCATCTCGTCCATCTTCCCAAGCACTTGGAAGAGTAGCCTCTTGCCACTGCTTATCTCGTCTTCATTGAAGTTCGACTTGCAGATCTGCATGATGCTTACTTCGTCCATGGTGTCGATGGCATGTTGTACGAATGCCAAGAACTCGTTGGCTATAAGTTGTTGAGAGCTCATAGCCATATTTGCGGGCAGCGGCTAATGCCGCGCGAGTGCTATACGCGTACTTTAACAACACGTCTGTACTCGATCGCAATGCCAAGCAGAATTAATATCTCCATTTGGCCACTGACAATAAAGCTAATATTTATTTACGTAAATTAAGTAAATAAGACAATTTTTAAGCTATTGCATAGCTTTTATCGCGGGCCTTGAGCGTGGGGACCGAATCCAGAAATTTCATAACGAAAAAACCTAACACCCCCTGAATAAATTACCGACCACTCGGCGGTCCCAAGAGTAGTTTCGTTGAACGAGTAGGCAAGCACAATAAAGAAACACTTCTTCAGTACAATTCAAGTCATTTATTGAATGTTATGCTGGATACTTATAGATATTACAAAAAACCTCAACAGCGTGATTCAGCATAACAGCGTTTTACTACTCAGCGCCATCTAGTATACTGCGAGTGAACTACCAGCTCAGCCAGCCTTCCTCCATCGATAAATGGACCCATCTAACTTAATGAATAATTGTTCACTGCACAATACATAGATGGCGCTGGTAGGGGATAATAATGCACCACCCCTAATCAGCCCATCTAGTACCTTAATACTAAGGTATGGTACGTATGTTTCCTACAAACTAGATGGCGCTGTTCTGATATAACTATATAACTTCTAATAATTATAATTGCATAAGTTGATAAAAAATTCTATGCAATAGCTTTACCGCGGCAGTCTCCGAGTGCCACATTTAATTTTGGCATATAATTGATACGTGTCAAGTCTTGGCCGGAAATTGGGTCTCTTCTTTAGGACAAATATTATTGTACATTTAGTATGTACCTACCTACATGACGTAACTTAAATTCAAAATTCATGTTTAAAATAATATTGGTTTTAACTGTAATTTTTTAAATGATTGCATCATGTTATTTTTTACTTCTGGTAATAGAAAGACGAAATGGAGATAAAATAATGCAGTCTGTATTAAGTCTGCAAAAGTTTGAATAAATAATAATTTCTCTGTTTTAGTAAGTAAAAAATTAAATATCTTGAAACTAATTAAAAGAGTAATAAAAATATATGAATTACTACACTGGTTTAATATAAAATGCCATAGATATCATCCTTCCTAATTATATAGTCACTTAGGCATATTTTAATAAAACACAGTATTTAATTTCAATAAAACATATTTGTTAGATTGGAATAAAATCGAAGAGTAGAAATCGATATCGATGCGATTCGATACAACAAAATCGCGGTAGTTACCAACAGCTATTAAATTGAATACTTCCGTACTCTATAGACTGCCAGTGTCTAACTGACGTTACGATGACGTTCCTAGTCGGCCATATTGGTTAATCATTTGTTTACTTTTTAACTCTACGCTAGAAAAACGGACTTTAGTTTGTAATTTTCATGAGTACAGCTACGTAGGTGTTATTATAAAGTGAAACTTTTATTTATTTCTAATGCTTTAGATAAGTATTGACAAATTCCTTATTAATGACGTTTTTTAATTATGTATTTTCTCTTTTCAATGTAGGTATGTTAAGTTAGATATAATTCGGTATTGGTAGGTAAATTATTCTTTAATAGTGTTGTTATTGCCAAGCCAGATTCTGACAGGGTAGAATTCAGATTAATTTGTCGTCAGATTACATTTGATTTGGGCAGTGTGTATCGTTAGGTATCAAATTCTACCATAACTTTCGTCTAATCATTTTAAGGTTGTAGATATAACATTAATCGTAATGGTCACCACGAAGATAATTAAGTAAGTTACATTAAATAATTCTAACATTTTCATCGCAGAATAAGATTGATTTAAAATCAAGTACCAAGACAATTCGAACCGTGACAAATTAGAGCGCTACCTTGAGGTCTACGTGTAGGACTGAATGGGAATAGTAATTTTCACTGTAGCTCGGATGGGCCGCAAGAATAGTGTCATATTTCAATATTTAAGAAAAAAAATGTTATTTAATTTTATATGGAATAAAAAAACGGCACTGAATTTTTTTTTCTCTATGTGGTATTACTTAGAATCACGGTCCGAAAGCGTGGTTACGAGGTTTCTGGTGGAGCCCCTAACACCCTGTATACTGGGTGTTAGGAAACCGCTCCCGAAAACGAAGACTGGTAATAGTACTAATGACACCTTTGATGATGGGACGGAAAAAAAATCATATAATTTTAAACTGATATTATCGCGGACACTAAACATTATAATGTATACGGGTACTCACGATTTCGAATTGTTTTACCGATATTTCGACCCAGTTGCATGGATCATGGTCACGGCGGAAAAAAAATCGATCCTGATTAAAAAAAAAACATAATTATTTTTAAAACGTTTTATTAGCATTATTTACGCTCCATCATGTTAGTACAGCTAAATGAAACGGTAGTTTCATAAAAAAACCATTACTTTACTAAAAAAATTGGTTGTCTGTAAAGTCGGTTTACTGACGATAGTTGAACGTGACAACGTCTTAAGAAAATAATTTCCTTTGAATGAGTAGGCAAGCACAATAAAAGAACACTTTTTCAATACAAGTTAAGTCATTTATTAAAAATGAATGCTGGATACTTATACATCCTACATCGTGATTCAGAATTATAGCGCCCCAGTACTCAACGCCATCTAGTGTACTGCGAGTGAACTACCAGCTCAGCCAGCCTTCCTCCATCGATAAATGGACCCAATCGAACTTAATGAATAATTTGTTCACTGCACAATACATAGATGGCGCTGGTATAATAATTCACCAACGGTAACGATGGTAACGCATGAGTCATGTTTTTTCATGCGTGCCACCGAATTATAAGATGTTGTCACGTCAAAAAAACCCGCAATGAAACACAAAATCAAAAACAGCTGATGCTCCGATCAACGAACGCACGGGCGCACGCGGCGCGGCGCGGCCGCGCGGCCTCGCGGGCAGCTAGCGATCACACAAGGTCACAAGTAGGTACTTATTTACAACATTTGTCTAAATAACTAACTTATCTACTTTGCCACTGTGCTAGTCTTTATCTAGCCACTTTCTTTGGAATTCACCGGTTGAATAAAATAAGTACCGGGTTCGATTCCCCGCTCATGAGGTAGAGTCATAATTTTTAAACCATCGTGTAAGTATGTTTAGTATTCTGATTTATTCAGTTATGTACGATCTATTCAGATCAGTTCAGTAATAAGTTATTAAAAAAATTAGGTATGAAACAGCTTACCGATCTAAATTCTCCGTGGCCTTATGAGATGCGGCTGAAATTGTGCCCCAGCCCCATTCATTTCGAGGCAGATTTGAGCTCGGCGTTGCGTCTTCTTATGCAGGCGGGGCATCATCGTGGGGTCTTCGACACAGTCCGCACGTAGTTTGTCGAAAACATTTACTATCCTTTGGCGCATTTCGTTAGCACTATCACACTCACGATTAAAAACTCTTTCTTTCACATACCCCCACAGAAAGAAGTCTAACGGGGTCAGATCGGGTGAGCGAGGTGGCCAAGCGAAACAAACAAACAAAAACAACACAAACTTAACAAGAGAGACAAACAAAATGTAACAATAAAATATTAACAAGTAGAAATTAATTAACAATACGATTGAACTAGTATCTGTCGCTCATGCGCACATGAAAGGCGAAATGAAACTGTCTCAAAAACTAAAAATATTAAGCATAATACTCAATCCCGCCAAAACAAACCGCTTCTTTGCGGTGGGCCGCGCCGCCGAACAATTTCACAGATCAATAAAGCGGTTAGACATTCCCAACTTTTATTGACGTGACAACGTCTTATAATTCGGTGGCACGCATGAAAAAACATGACTCATGCGTTACCGTCGTTACCGTTGGTGAATTATTATACCAGCGCCATCTATGTATTGTGCAGTGAACAATTATTCATTTAGTTCGATTGGGTCCATT
The DNA here is from genome assembly GCA_905404295.2 of Ochlodes sylvanus. Taxonomy (NCBI): domain Eukaryota; kingdom Metazoa; phylum Arthropoda; class Insecta; order Lepidoptera; family Hesperiidae; genus Ochlodes; species Ochlodes sylvanus. The sequence continues at coordinate 14,298,654 of FR990122.1, read as the reverse complement.
TATCGATGGAGGAAGGCTGGCTGAGCTGGTAGTTCACTCGCAGTACACTAGATGGCGTTGAGTAGTGGGGCGCTATAATTCTGAATCACGATGTAGGATGTATAAGTATCCAGCATTCATTTTTAATAAATGACTTAACTTGTATTGAAAAAGTGTTCTTTTATTGTGCTTGCCTACTCATTCAAAGGAAATTATTTTCTTAAGACGTTGTCACGTTCAACTATCGTCAGTAAACCGACTTTACAGACAACCAATTTTTTTATAAGCTTAGTTATCCCTACTGTCTAGTCTTTTTATGGAATTTAGAAGTTATAACTCTATTATTTAATACAACTACATTCAATTGTACCCTTTCGTAACAAGAAGCTCGTTACTATAAAAATGATATTAGAATATTAAAGTAACCTAATTAGATACTCGCGTAAACAATTATAAATACTATTTAATCTTTATCTTTGATTTTGTAGTAGAAATTAAAAATGAAATGGTACAGAATCATTTGATAGTTAAAATTCATTGCAATTATGATCGACAGTTAATTAATCTATCAGAATGAATGTAAAATAGTATTCTTATACTTTATGTTAACAGACTTTCCGTTTTTATTCCGTCCAATATCATAATTTGAAAACAGGTAGGTACGTCACAACTATCTAAAATTACTTTAAATTTTTATTGTGAACGCCGCCTCTAATTCTTTTATGGCGCCTGCAAATTTTGTACCTACAAGATTGTAAAAGGTGCCGCGCCGCCGCACGTCGCCGCCGCGCCGGCGAAAATGCGAAAAACCTAAAGTTAGAAACTAGTTCTGTAATACATAATTCATTGTTTCGTACCGACTTACCGAGTTAGACAGTTAGAAAAAATGAGGATAATTTTACGGTGTTGGAGAAGCGCCTATGGCCTTCTTTCTTATTTTTTAATAACTTCATCCATAATTACCGCATTAGTTTAAGTTTAAATTTCCCGCATTCTGTGATGTGGGGACCATATCAGGGTCGCCATGTGATGTGGGGCGCACGTTAGGGTCGCCATGTTGAGTGGTTACAAGCTAGACTCGTGAGGACCCCATGGAGAGGCGGTAGGAGCTCGCCCAGGGGTTAGGGTAACCCCATGAGCAGTAACAGACACAAGAGTTCTCGGTAAAAACTGAGTATATTTCTTAGGTGTAAAGCTATCTTATATACTACCAATTACGTGTTTATCTTCTGGTTATTAGCTTATCTTATTACTGACTAAATCTTCAATACTTAATCTTATCTCTACGTGTATAACTAATATTATGCTATCATCACACCACATCATCCCTCCAAAAGAAAAAATAAAAATGTTATACTACATTTTTTTTCTTTACAATTATCAATCACAAAAGTGTAACAATAACAATATTACCATTTGACATATCAACATTAATTATGTACTCTTATTACAACCATAGAACAAGTGATTAAAACAATAATACAATACAATACAAAATAATTAGCTATCGCAATACAATTTTGTTCTATTCTTATGAATGACATCTATTTTTTTTATAATTTTTACATTTGAAGATTCATCTTTTATCGCTACAAAAGGTCCTTCATATACACAATCCAATTTACTTCCTGTTTCATTTCGAACTAATATTAAATCACCTTCATTATATGTTACAGTATATATGTTTTTATCATACAATTCTTTCCTTGCTATTTTACAATCTATTAAATTTTTCTTAGCATCCGCTTGAGCTCTCTGTAAACGATATTTAAATTCCAATGGATAATCATCAAAATTATACAAAGGTTCAACGGTTCCATTTATAAGATTACTCGGTAATCTACAAGTTTTCCCGAAAACTAATTCATAAGGCGTATACTTGGTGACAGTATGTACTGTTGTGTTGTAAGAAAAACACCAATATGGAATCCAAGAACTCCATGACGATGAGTTGTTATTCGTTTGTATTCTCAGATACGCACCTAAAGTTTTATGAACGTTTTCTAACGAACCTATACTTTCATGATGATATGCTGTTGATATCGTTTTATTATGCCCAATATATTACATAATTTAACCATTACTTTTGAAATATACTCAGAACCCCTATCTGTAGCGATACAGTGAGGTATACCAAACCTTAAAATAAAATTTTCTGCTAATGCTTTTGCAATTTCATTTGACGATTTATTTTTTAATGGATACGCTTCCACGAATTTCGTAAGCTCACATTGGAGAGTCAATATGTACATGTTTCCATAATCGTCCCTATCGAGTGGACCTACTATATCTAAATAAATTTTCTCAAACGATGACGATGCCGTAGTTGTAACCGTCATTGGTTCCTTAGTGTTTCGGTGAAACTTTTGTTTTTGACACTTACTACACTTTCGAACGTAATCTACCACATCCCTTTCAATAGACGGCCAGTAGTAATACTTCTTTATATTACTAACCATCCTTCGTATACCTGCATGACCACTTGTGGGTAAAATATGGAAATCATTCATGATAACCTTTTTTTCATCCTTATCTTCCACTCTTTGTGCACCAGTCACTACACACACTTTAAGATCTCCATGTAACGAACTACTGTTCTTCTTTAAAAATTTAGCAATTCTCATAATAATATTCGCTTTATAACGATTTTTCAATATAATCACTTCTTTAATGCCTTTCTCAATACAAAACATAACTATTTCTTTCGACAACTCGTCTCGCGATGATGTCGATAAAGAATCATAGTTTATATAAATACTCGAGTTTTCTGGCATATACATTAATTTACGCGACTTTGAAAATATTTTCGTACATTTCTTGTTACGTAACAACTTTTCCCACTCATCGAAGCCTGATTGAATTAACTCAATATCGCTTCCTTGCTTCTTAAGAACTTCAACGATCCTAGGGTGATCAGTCCTACAAACCGTAGAGTCTTTTTCGTGAATAACCGAGTTCCCTGACTGTAAACGGCACTGAGCTCTTGTCATCACTGATATAGTTTTCTCGTGCATAGTTTTCAAATCATCACTAGAAATCACTATTCTCGATAGCGCATCCGCTAAAACATTTTCTTTCCCTTTTATACAGGGTGTTAGGGCTTAGACCAGAAACCTCATAACCACGCTTTCGGACCGTGAAGTTAAGTCGTATGGCATACAAACTATATTTATTAATACATTAATTTTCCCACAATTTACAAATTTCATTTTAATTCAAAAATAAATGAAAATGAACTTATAACAGTATGCCACTGGAACCTCCACTACGCTAGTACTATAATTACTATAAACGCGCGCCGCGTACGCCGTTATTCATTACGAAAATGGCCATGTGTGCGTAGCGTCCGGCTACACTACTACATCCACGCGAGCGACCTAGCAATGGCGGCAATCGTTTACTACCAGTACCTACAGTTGTAGTAAATTAATCACCTTTTTATTTTATGTCATTTTGTTTGGTTTCAAGATATAATACTATTTATGTAACGGCATTAGCTTATTAATAAAAGCTACCGATGTCATAACAAAAGGAAAAAATACGACTCAATAATATCACATCCTAGATACCTATCTAGGATGTGATATTATTGAGTATTGTACCTACAAGTACAACATACTAAAGGTAGGAATGGTTAGTATAGGTAAGTGATTCCTATTCAAACATTTGATGTTGTAATAGGTCCTTTGTTTTAGGACATTTTGTATTAATTTATTAAACGAAATATCTACTAAATTTACTTTTATAAAGCATCACATACCTAAGTAGTTACATAATAATAAAATTACTTACCGAGCAGGGTGCATTTAATGTGATTCAATCCACAGCACTTCAATTACACTAAACACACTTTACTAATAAAGCAAAGTCGCCAGTATGCGGACCATGTCCGTAAACTCGATGGAACTAAACGTGGACATATTGATAAAATAACTAAATAACTAACTAAATTCACAGAATCACAATCACATCCATATCCGACCTGCGAAACCAAGCGACTGGTATGTCTTAGTTTAAGTTAGCGAATATATTAATAAGTAGGTAAATAACACAGAGTCGGTCAATTTGAAAGACTTCCGATTGCACAAATACGGGATCTATGAACCTCCGTAACCGTAACCGAAAGTATCGGATATCCGAAATAAAAATTTTATCTGTCCAATTTTCGGTTAATTTCGAATAGGGGCGACATCTTAATGAGACATGTAATGACAGGTTTTTCTGTCTGCCGGCTGAGCAGAGAAGCATACACTAGCCGCGCGCGAATCTTGCACAGTTTTATTATTTCTATTGTTTAGTCAAAATTATATCTAACTAGCGACCCGCCCTCGCTTCGCTTCGGGAAACTTATTCCTTCGGTTTGCAAATATTTAGTTATATATTTTGGATAATACACAGGATATCTTTATAAATCCCGAGGCTTCGCCCACCATAAACCCCTAAATATATAAAAGTTGATAAAAATTTGCGCCCCCCATTTACCCCCTTAAGGGATGTTTTTCGAAAAAATATTTTATACATGTTTCATAACTCTCAATGAAAAACCTTCATACTGAATTTCATTCGAATACCTTCAAAAACGGCAAAGTTTCATACTAACTTTGCGACCCCGTTTTACCCCCTTAGGGAGTGAATTTTCAAAAATCTTTTCATAGTGCTCCCCCACGTTATAAAAGGAGCCCCTGTGCAAAATTTCAAGTTTCTAACCCTTATAGTTTAGGCCCTGCATTGACATGTCAATCAGTCAGTCAGCTTCTCCTAGTGCAGAGGAACTTTTTTCCAATACTTAAATTATTAAACTCGTGATATCTTTCGAATGGAATGTCCGAATTGAATAATTTAAAAAGTTATATAAAGGTAATTAAGCAGTCTTGAATATGAATTAATTTATTTTGATAAGGATTAATACTAAGATACAAATAAAGAGCCTTTTCCAGTGGCAGTATCTCAATTAAGTTTTTTAAATAAAAAAACACTTATTGTGGCATAACCATAATAGTTAGACATATGCCATCGCGGACTTTATTGTAGATATTGATGTCCTTTATAAAACTGTAGTACATCACTTTGCTCTATTATCCATAGTTTTCGCAGCGCACGCGATGTAAAGAATATTTTAGGTATTTTTTTTACACCTTGGGTTATATTATCGGAGTTTTATTAATGATCCCGAATTTTTTTGAAAATATGATATAGCCTATGTCACCCGGGGATAGTGTAGCTTTCCAACAGTGAAAGAATTTTTCAAATCGGTTCAGTAGTTTTGAATCCTATTCGATGCAAACAAACAAACAATCAAATCTTGCCTCTTTATAATATTAGTATAGAAGTATAGATATAGATATAGATATCCGTAACCGACTACTACTAGACTAACTATCTGAAACTATCGGATAATACGGAATAATTACATATTCGTAACCGTATCTAAAACCGGTATAATATTATTCCTATATCCGTATACAGATCCGAAATTTCATATCCATAACATCCCTGGTACACATGCCGCGCATCTTTGAATGTTTTGCCGCCAAACGTGGCCAAACCGCCGGCCAAAACTTTTTGTGGGTAGGTGCATATAGTCAACAGCTGTTTACAATCGTTCTTAATTTAAATTGAAATTTAATTGTTTATTTACATTTTTATTTTTTCAATTAGTAAATATCAGTTTTAGAATCACCTTTTGTACATATTTTGATAATAATTACTTACATGTAATTTTCAACTGAGCATTACCTGCTTCACCAAATATAATCACTATTCCAACTTCACTATAGTCTAAAAGTGACACCAAAGACGTGAACATGTCCACTATCACTGATGTTGTGAGCCAGCAGAGGGAACTGGAACTAAACTGGACACAAAGAATGGAAGAATTTGAAGCCCGACTTGCTGCAGCATCGTCCCAGAGCAATCCCAATTTAAGCCAGTTGAGTAATGATTTCCATACATTTAAGAATATTGTCTCTGAGATGTTTGGTCTGCTCCGTGAACAGGTCTACAAATGTGCCAGGGCAGTGGATAGCATGGACATGCGCCAACGCCAGAAAATCATTATTTTTAACGGCGTAACTGGCAATCCAGAGTCAAATGTGGAGAATGAGGTGCTTCGTGTCATCCAGAGCAATTTGGGACTCTCACATATAACTAGTTCCTGCATCAAGCGTTGCCATCGGATTGGAGCTGCAGCTGGAGATAGACCACAGCCTGTTCTTGTGCATTTTGACAGTCATTAAACAAAGGCAGAAGTGTGGAAATCTAAGGCAAAACTTAAGGGGTCCACCATTATCATTACGGAGTTCCTTACTCGATCCAGACAGGCAGTCTTTAAGCGGGCCCGGAGTGTCTTTGGCATGCGGCAGGTCTGGACACTTGATGGTATAATCCATATTAATATTCCCAACGAAGGACGCTACAAAGTTGTATGTGAGGAGGATTTAGATGTTCTGGTTGGTAAGTTTTCGGCGTCGGCCTCAGATGCAGATGATAGTGCAAAAGCCAAGCAGCAAGCTGGAGCGCGCGACCCGCAGCAAGCTGTCCTTCGTAATCAGCCTCCTGAAGCGGGCCACCAAGACGATTCTAAGAGGTCGAGGAGGACTGGCCGTGTTGCTTTGAAGAAGTAGGACAGTGCACTCGTTTATCCTCCAGTCTGTTTATCAATCAAACATCGTAAGTGATTGCAGTGTTTAATAGATTGCGAACGGTGTCTATGGGCACACCAATCTAAGAGATCAATATAATATGTATACATGGTTGTCATCTCTGGATTCCGGTTGATTAACATACGTAATCACTTCCTTTTATTTTGTGTAACGATTTTTATTCTTCTACCGCTATTTTTAGAATTAATTTGCTAGTAACCAACAAACTTATTCATAACTTTAATCGACTGACAATGACAACTGACAAAGTGCCAACTGGTATTATATTATGTCATGTCACCAATGTCACCATGATAAAAGATGCGTACGCGTTGTGTGTAGTCTATGGCAGGCAGTAGAATATTCACAGACATATTTGGAACTATAACTTATCTAACTCCATAGAGCACTACAGAATATAGTAACTTATCGGACTGTTCATTTCAACTACGTCAGTAAGGTATGGTTCGACACTGCAGTCACAGATCTGATCTGAGTTCTTGTTTTATTATTTTCTTTTTATTTTGTTCTTTTTTTTCCATTTAATTTTGCCCTAAGTAAACGGTCGTGTACATAATAATTATGTCATAATAAAATAAAATTTTACTATCATCCGAGTGATCTGCGAATTGTTAAGTTATAATTGTGTCATTTTATTCTCAAAATTACTCGTTTACTGATGCGCAGTCAGTGCTGCCAGACTAATAAAAGAAAAATGTTTGCATCGTCAATATTAAATAATTTATATTATTATTTACATTAAGTTCTTTTAATACTGTAGTTTTGTTTTATTATTATTATTATTTTGTTGTTTTGTGGTGATTGTTATAATTTAAGAAACTTAAGTTTATTGTAATAGTCAATTTTAGGATTAAATTTATTTTTGAAGTTTGGTGAATATATGCAGGTAAATGCTCGACGTATATTGAAATATTTTGTGGTATTATTATTTAGTTTTTTGTTATAGCCGTATATATTCGTTATTTATTTATACATAATGACTGACAGTGATTCTTATTACTCAGCAAATAGTACAGATTCTTTTGACTCTTGTGAGGATGGGACAGATAACAATTTAAAGGATCAGCTAGTAGATATTTTTAGTGCTCATAAATCTAACCTGAACATTTGTCACATAAATGCGCAGAGCGTGCCTTGTCACTTTTCAGAGTTGGAATCAATCTTTTCTATTGATTGTATCCACGCCATCCTTATCTCGGAGACGTGGTTGAAGCCATCATTGCGTTCCTCGTTCTACCCTCTTCCTGGTTTCGTATTAATACGCAATGACCGTACTGGCAAGGGAGGTGGTGGAGTTGCCATATATTTAAAAGCCTCTCTTCCCTACAAGGTGCTTCTTGCATCACCCTCGCAGTACTCAGGCTCTTTAGACTTTCTGATCTTAGAAGTGAATATAATGGGTAATAGGGTTGTTCTGGGTGTAGTATATTGTCCTCCTTCTGTTGATTATTTTGGGGCATTAGAATGTGCCCTTGACAGCGTTGGGTCGGAATACACACATTACGTATTCATGGGGGATTTTAATACTGACTTATTAAAAGGTTCGCCTCGTACTCTCAGATTTCGCAATATTTTTGAGTCGGTCAATCTCTCGATACTTCCATTGATAGTAACCCATCGTAATGACAATGCCCAAGATACCTGGATTGACCATATAATAACAGCATCACCTGATCTGGTAGACACACACGGACAGTTACTTGCTCCAGGTTTCACAAGGCATGATCTTATATATGCTTCTTATAGACTAAAAACTCCTAAGTCCACCCCGGAAATTGTACAGCTGCGTTGTTACTCAAAAATTAATATTGATAATTTAGAGAAAGATGCGAGGGAAAGTGACTTAAGACCTATTTTCACTGCGACTGACGTAGATGATATGGTTTCGTCTCTCAGTCGCGCAGTGCTTAATCTCTACAATGCTCATGCCCCCAAGCGCACAATCAGGCTTCGACGCCCTCCTGCTCCGTGGATGACAGCAGGAGTGAGAATGGCCATACGCAAAAGAAACAAAGCATTCCGTAATTATAAAAAAGAGCGCACGGAGGATAATTGGTCGCGCTTCAAGAAGGCTAGAAACAGATGTAATCAAATGGTTCGAATAGCTAAACGCCGTTATATTCATAATAATATTGTCAACTCTTCTCCTGCTGGTGTGTGGAAATTTCTCAAATCTCTTGGTGTTTGTAAACCTTCGACAGTGGATCTGGGTCCATCTTTGACACTTGAAGACATTAATACACATTTCTCTACAACTTCTACCTTGGACCCTTGTATTCGTGCTCAAACTATAGCTTCTATTGCTGCATTGCACCCTCCATTACTTACGGCTTTCCAGTTTTCTACTGTCAGCCTGAATGATGTTAAGAGCGCTGCTATGAGCATTCACTCCAGGGCTGTGGGCTATGATGATATCAATAGCCTAATGATTATCAATATCCTTGATATCCTTTTACCTGCCCTTACCCATATAATAAATTTTTCCCTTTCTTCCGGCCACTATCCGACTACCTGGAAGAAGGCTTTAGTACATCCTTTACCAAAATCTGCAAATCTTTCGCTCCCAAATCACTATCGTCCAACCTCTATTCTCCCTTTCCTGTCGAAAGTCTTGGAGATCTGTGTATATAAGCAAATTTCCACCTTCGTCTCTTGCAATAACCTACTGAGTTGCTATCAGTCTGGGTTTCGTTCCGGTCACAGTACCACCACTGCTTTAATCAAAGTAACAGACGATATTAGGAAAGCGATGGATCATAAAAAGGTTACAGTGCTGGTACTTGTTGACTTCTCTAATGCTTTTAACACAGTCGACCACGAAATCCTTATCGCCATTCTAGCCCATATGAGTTTCACCCCTGCGGCCCTGGCCTGGTTTACAAGCTATCTTCGCGGCCGCAAACAGGCAGTCTGTTCTGGGCAGAAGTGCTCAGATTGGGCTGATCTTAACAATGGCGTGCCACAAGGCGGTATACTATCTCCGATTATCTTTTCTTTATTTATAAACTCGATCTCTTCCATTATCAACTGTTCGTTCCATTTGTATGCAGATGATTTACAGCTGTATGTACACTCTGATGTCGAGGACCTACACAACGCTATCTGTAGGGTTAATGAAAATCTTGAAGCCATATATAACTGGTCACGTCGTTACGGGGTTGCTGTTAATCCCTCTAAATGTCAAGCTATGTTGATGGGTGGTTCACGGATGTTAGCTAAGGTGGATTACCATTCTCTTTCACCTATTATTTACATGGCAATGTAATCCCCTTTTGTCCATCTGTGAAAAATTTGGGATTGGTTATGGACAGTACAATGTCTTGGCAAGCACAAGTTAACTCTGTTAGTAAGAAAGTGTCTGGCACGTTACATTCACTTTACAGATTGAAGAATTTTATTCCCATCAAGACCAAACTCATGCTTGTTCAATCTCTTATACTCCCCATTATTGATTACTGTGATGTGTGCTATCCTGATCTTAGCGTGGAACTTAGTAATAAACTGGAGCGCCTGCAAAACAACTGTATCCGTTACATTTTCGGTCTACGTAAGTTTGACCATATTTCTGATTATCGTCGCCAACTTAAATGGCTACCTATTCGGAAGAGGCGTGACTCCAGAATCCTTTTCACTATTTACTCTATATTAAATGGTGCTACTTCTCCTGAGTATTTAAAGGATAATTTTCAGTACGTTTGTGATACTCATGACAAGGTACTTCGTTCCTCTACAAATTTAAAACTTTACATTCCACCAATTAATACTGGTTACTTTCATAATTCCTTTACAATTCAGGCTGTACTACTCTGGAACACCCTGCCAATAAAAATCAGAGAGGCACCAACTCTGTGGTCCTTTAAAAAACAAGTACGCGAATATTATTTGTCTGTCCTTAATCCATAACTCACCAACTGTCAATCATCAACAATATGATGTACCTATGTTATTTACACTGAATTTCTCCATATTGTCACATTTATGTATATAATATATATATGTATGTATGTATTAAGGTTTATATATCTACTAGTGGTCCCAGCGTACTTCGTACCGCTTTATAATTAAAAAATGTTTTAGTGATATATCGACAGCAACGCCACCTACCGGGTCCAATTGTGAATCTAAACCATTCTCGGATCCACCTGAAGACACACAAAAAATTTCAACCAAATCGGTCAAGCCGTTTAGGAGGAGTTCAGTCACATACACACGAACACAAGAAATATATATAGTAAGCGGTTTAGATTAGATGTGTTAAAAAAGAACCACTCAAACAACAAAGTTTATTAAATTATTACAAAATTTACAAAAGCAAAAAGAACATTCTAAGTAGGTAATAGAAAAGAGGCAAAATGATAGTGAACGTCTGTCCGATCCGACGGTCACAGTTGGAATAACCCGATGCCTGCGTTCCCTGCTGGCTGGTGGGCCCGGTCGCCATCTTGCGCCCCCCACGCCTTCTCGTACCACCATCACGCCACTCTGACGTCACAGCTGAAGACTCCCTTAGGGCCTATGTTTCCGCTTCCGCTAACTCGGCCGTTCCTGAAACCGGGTCGTCCTCGACCGCGGTATCTTCAGGCAGCACATGACGTGGTGGTGATGGTTGGGTGTGAACCTCCGCTTGTACTTCTTGTATGTTCCCCTCCGCGCTCTCTTCGGAGTCCAAGAAGTTATCTCCCACTTCATTGGCGGCACCTATAGGCAATACTGTTTGAATTAGAAGACAATACGTAAAAACCTACACTCATGTTACAGACAATGAAAGCAAAAATAAAATAAAAAGAAGGATGGTTTATCTTTATGTTAAACAGGGCCTAGGATGTAAAACATAAAAATAGACCTTGACTAGCAGAGCCCTCAGGTTACTAGTTTCCATACAGAGCCCTCGGGTTGTATGGCTGGCAGAGCCCTCAGGGTGCCAGAAGGTACAGAGCCCTCAGGGTGTACCACAGGCAGAGCCCTCAGGGTGCCTGAGCATAAACGTTTATGCAGGTCGGTGGTGGTTGGTGGTGATACGTGCAGAGCCCTCGGGGTGCACGCCGTACATAGCCGACCGTATACTCACATTCGAAGAATGCCGCACACACATCGGGGGTCCACTCTCCTCGCCACAATACCATATGTTGGGCCGCAGCTTGTGTGCTCTTACCATACGACCCACTAACTAGTCGAAGCTTATAACGACCTTGTGGCAATATTTTCGTAACGGCGTAGGGGCCTCGCATCCCTGAGTCTAACTTGCCGGTAGACTGGCTTATCTTCCTCACAAAAACCAGGTCATTGATGCGGAAAGGCTGGGGCTCCCTGCGGCGCTTGTTCGCACGCGCATCCTGCTGCGCTCGGTTTTCTTCGAGCAGCCCGCTAGCGCGTTGCCGTGCCAGCTCACGCAGAGATTCACGGTTCGGACTGGCTGCTTCATATGCGATGTCACGAACCACGGATCGTATGACAGGCGTTGCACCATCACTGCCAATTAATAAATTTAAAGGTGAACAACGAATAGATTTCTGTACGGTAATGTTCAGGTTGAGTTGCAACTTCCATAAAACCGTAGACCAACTTTCCTGTCGAAAATTTGTTTCCACTCGAATCATATTCATGATGGTACGACAGTACCGCTCAACCTGCCCATTACTTTGATGCATCTCTGCAGTTATAAAATGAATCTCACTACCTAAACTTCTTATCCAGTTACAAAATGATAAACTCTCGTACATACGTCCACGATCAGATACAATTAAACGAGGTGTACCAAATAAAGAAATAGCGTTTTCGAAAACATGTTTTAGTTCATTGCTGTCCTGTCTAACAATCGGATATAATAAGCAAAACTTGGTAAAAGCATCTATTATCAAAATAACAAACTTATAGCCATTTGAGTCTGGGAGTGGCCCTAAGACATCTGTGTGCACAGTATCGAAAGGGACACTAGGTTTTTGCCATGAATTAATAGGCTGCAACGGTTGACGCGGCACCTTTTTGTGTGATAAGCAGATAATACAGTGTCGAATATATTTTTTTACAAAATGTCTTAATCCCGGAAACCAAAAGTGTCGGAGTATTAAATCAGTAGTTTTCTCCACACCTATATGTTGATGTTCATCATGGAAAATTCGGAGTAAACTTAAACGGTGTCCTTTAGGGATATAGCACAAAAACCGTGATTGTTCCCCGACTACATCTAGTTTATAATATAAAACATCATTACGTTTTACATACCGATTCGAATCAAGTTCACCGTCATTCAACTTCTGCAAAAGACATCGAGTTTCATCGTCAGCGGCCTGCGCTATCTGGGCCCAATTATGTGGTCTCGGTATTCGGCACATATTGATTGCATTACGGCTCAAGTAATCTGCGTGTGATAGCGCAGTCCCCTTACGATACTCCAGGTCAAAATCGTAATCTTGCAAATACATCCACCACCTAGCTATCCTAGGTAGCAGATCCTTTTTGCGTTGGGTCAGTTTTAAGGCGTTGCAATCGGTTACAACTTTAAACTTATTACCAATTAAATAATGCCTAAAATGTTGTAACGCCTTAAGCACTGCCAAGGTTTCTAACTCGTATGAGTGATAACGTGGCTCTGCTCCCTGAGTGACCTTACTAAAATACGCAACAGGTCGTTTGCGACCTTCAGCGTCGGTTTGCAGTAAAACAGCACCATAACCTCGCGACGACGCATCAGTGTGCACCTCTGTGGCTAACGAAGGGTCATAAATAGCCAGCACAGGTTCGTTGGTTAAGCGTTCAATAATGTCTTTACGAACCCGTTCGTGCTCGTCCGTCCACTGAAATTGCACACCTTTTCGGAGTAGATTCGCAATGCATATCGTTTTGAGGGAATAGCAGGGTATATATCGCCGGAAGTACCCGGCTAAACCGAGAAACTGTCTTACCTCCTTCACGTTGCTAGGTGTTCGGGCCTTGACCAACGCTTCAATTTTATGCCGACTCGGCCTAACCTGACCATAGCTGATTGTACGTCCCAAATAATCTACCTCTCTAGTCAAAAATGTGCATTTCTTTAAATTAATTGAGAAACCTGCAGTGGTCAAAGTCCGTAGCACTTCGCGGAGAGTCTGTAGACCCCCATCTATTGTCTCACTCGGTATCAAGATATCGTCGATGTACACTAAAGCCTTGCTAGTTTCGATAAAAGGACGGAGAGTATCGGATATTATGCGCTGATAAACGACAGGTGCGTTGGCGAGTCCGTACGGCATTTTTAAATATTCATAATGGCCCTCGGGCGTGACAAAGCCAGTATAGCGAATGGAGTCGTTATCCATCGGAATCTGATGAAAACCTGTAGCCATATCTAAGCTCGTAAAGAACTTGGCCTTGCCCAAACGATCGATATGGTCCTCAATAAGTGGCAATGGATAACGATCCTTCACTGTGTTCGCATTCAACGCTCGAAAATCGACACACATCCTGTCACTGCCATCCTTTTTCTTGACTAGTAAAATGGGACTGGAAAACTCCGATTCGGACTCTCTAATTATCCCTTTATCAAGTAAATCCCTAATTATTTCCCGCACACGAATCTTTTCATGATATGACATTTTGTAAGGTCTATACACTACAGGGGTTTCATTGTGCAATCGAATGTGCATAAACCCAGTATTCACAGTCGTAGTAGCAGTACCAATAACAAGAAATTCGGAAAACTCTTCTATAATACTTAGCAAACGTCTTTTGTCATCGCCAGCAACAGACGTATTTATCTGGTCACGCACGCTCGACTGCACATTAAGAACGGAATTACATCGCGTAAGGCGTTGCACACCGCGTGTTCGAGTGTAGGTTACACCATCTCTATTAAGGACATCTGTACCTAGTATAACCGGGATAGTCAAATAACAATCGGGGACTACATGGAAATCCACTTCAAGAGAGATCTCAGGGAACTCAATGGTTAACGTTGTTGAAAAACTGGACTCAACTTCTTGGCTGCCGATGCCACGCAAAGTACAAAAAGATGGAATGTGGGTACATTGAAAATGTTTCACAACAGATTCCGCAATTAAAGAGATCTGCGAGCCACTATCTATTAGTATATCAACGGGTATACCTTGAATCACTGCGGACGCTATATCGTTCCGTTGATAATCATCTTGGATCTCATGACAAAAGTTGACATTGGATTTTCCGCGCGATTCGCTGCGCTGCTTTGCAAAACAATCTTCTATTTTATGCCCCATCTTTTTGCAAAAACTACATGGCTCAGATCTACTCATAACCCGATTGGAAACAGATGGTTCTGACCCGGACAGCCCAGTTCTATCAACGGTATTATTTAATTTCATGCGCTTAGAACATTCATTCTGTTTGTGACCAAAACCGTTACATCTAAAACATTTAGAGCGCATAGAATATTCTCTTTTTCGCGAATGATTTTGAGGCTCATTATGTTTGTTACGGACAGAGATAGCCTGAGTTGGTTTAATATAAATCGACAAAAACCCAACTAAATCACATGGCAATAAATTAGCGTTTGTAGCAGCCGCGCGAATCTGCGGGTCGGTTATGCCGCGAATAATAATTGCAGTAATTAATTCTTCACTTAACCCGTTGATAACGCGCAATCGCAACAATGAACGCCTAACATACTCAGCGTATGTAGGATAACGATCAGAATCCGTCTTCATAACCTCGAACAGAATGTTCGCACTATCTATTCTACGCGGGCACAAAGATTGAAAATCACGTTTGAAATTTGACCATGTACGCTCATTAGTAGACCATTCGCTAAGCCATACACGCGCATCGCCTTTTAGACAATGACCTATCCGGGCCAAACATTCGCGATCGTCCCAGCGATTAATACGACACAAATGATCCACTTCCTCACACCACACAATAAAATCATTTAAAGAAGGGTCAAAATTAGAAATATATACATGGTTCGATCTCACCGGGTTTACAGCATTGATTACGTTCGCGAGTTTGTCCACCACCTCGCTCATGATGAATTCCGCAGCTGACGGTGTCGTGCTTGGTGGCAACGACGCAGCCACGCTCGTCGTACCTGCCATCGTGCCATCACCCGTGCGTGCTTGAACACGCACATCCGCATGACCTGTGGACACACTTGCTAGGTTAGATATTCGTGGCGACCGCGGCGGTGTGTGCGAGCGCACCGGTGCCTCGGGGTGCGCCGGAACGGCACGCTCACTGGTGCTTGCACCCGCATGACCTAAGTTAGGGCCCCGCCTATCCTCTAACGCCGTCAAACGAGAAAGTATCGTTTCAAGCTTTTGTTCTATACCCGAGTCAGAAGAACGACCACGTTTTCGAGATTTACTTTTAGATTCCTTAGGCATTGCGATCAGTGGTTAAATAACTTTACACGGGTGTGGTTAGGAATCGCACTTCTGAAGTAAGCGGTTTAGATTAGATGTGTTAAAAAAGAACCACTCAAACAACAAAGTTTATTAAATTATTACAAAATTTACAAAAGCAAAAAGAACATTCTAAGTAGGTAATAGAAAAGAGGCAAAATGATAGTGAACGTCTGTCCGATCCGACGGTCACAGTTGGAATAACCCGATGCCTGCGTTCCCTGCTGGCTGGTGGGCCCGGTCGCCATCTTGCGCCCCCCACGCCTTCTCGTACCACCATCACGCCACTCTGACGTCACAGCTGAAGACTCCCTTAGGGCCTATGTTTCCGCTTCCGCTAACTATATATTAAGATTTGGTTAATATATATATATTTATATATATAATTATGTATACTTATTTATTTATGTTAATAATATCTATTATACAGGGTGAGTTTTTAGTCAGTTGACATACTCGAGGACATGAAAGAACGTGGTCATAGGTAATGATCAAAAATATAAAGTCAAAATTCTACACTACTAATTATTTCAAAAATGGCAATCAAAATTGTCTCAAAATACTCGGAGCGTATGGAAACGCCCGAAAACACAGCTGATGCCGCTTGCGCCGCACGCCGCGGCGCGATGGCGCGGCGGTGCCGTACGGGGCGAGACGAGGTTAGTGACCTTGTAAGGACAAGATAGCAGTAGCGGGCGTTGAAAGTTATAAATAACTGTTTAATTACCATATTAAAAATAATTTAAAATAAACACTGTTAAACGTTAAAAGATTAAAAGAGTATTTTTAAAATTGTGTTATTTCTACAATTTAGTCAATTTATCACGTCACTAATGCAAACTCCGTAAACTTCTCAACTTTCATCACACATCATATCACATTCAGTTTGACGACCCCGTAGCCCAGTTGGAAGTGACCCTGCCTACGAAACGAGGGGTCCCGGGTTCGATACCCGGCCGGGGCAGACGTTTATAAAACGTGACAATAAATGTTTGTTCCCGGGTATGGGTTATGTGTAATAATAAATTTTATTTACAATGATGGAGAATTTAACCTAATAACAAATTTACACCAACCTTAACAATTCTTCAAAATGCGCACCTTCTCGCTCAATGCACAATTCAGCATGCTTGCACAAATTGTCTTTCACGCGATATAAGACGAAAGGATCACTTCTATTCACTACGAACTTTGTCAAAAGCAGTCACTATTCTGCACTTTAATTCATCCCCGTTGGAGTACTCCGTAACGTACACAAGTTGTTTGACCTTGCTGCTTCACCAGCGCGCTGGCCACGGCACCTCGTAAGGTATAGGTATTCTTCATCACGTAAGGCGTAGGCGTAGGGAACATCACGTAAGGAGTAGGTATTCTTCGGTTTGAGAATAATTCGCGATACAACTTTACAATGTTGTTATTTGTTATTATTACAGTACTCATTATGTAACTAAGATACACGAACGAGGAAGTAAAATTACTTGCGTCTGATCGCTTAGAAGCTCAACACAAACTGAGCTAAAATAGTAAAATACACAGTTAGTTCGCTCGAAACTTCGAAAGGCGAGGTAGGTGTCGGGCTCGGGACTCAGCCGCGCGGGGAGTGACCGTGACGGCGGCACTGTCAAAGGGTCGTTGGCGCGATGGCGCGCGTATTTTGGCCGGAAGTCTTTCACCGCGTTTTCGGCTGATTTTTATTTACTTAAAACCGTGTGCGCGGTATGCGTTAGGTTGTCCACGATTGGGTTGTTTAATGGATAATTAGGTGAAATTTTAAGCACCGTTTTTTATTACATATTTGGAACGAGAATCGAATACTGAGTACCCCCTATTAATATTCTAACTGACTAAAAACTCACCCTGTATATTATTTTGTATATTATTGTGATATTGAAAACACCTACCTCAACTTCTCACCATCTCCAAGGGTTGACTGGTAGAGAATGCCATTAGGCATTAAGTCCGCCCTTTGTAATTCCTAGCTTTAGGTCTTTCAATAAAGAGTGAAATAAATAAATAAAATAAACCGCCAAAAGAATGCGAAGCCGCTCAAGGCGCGGCGCGACGAGGCTCCGTAATCATAGAGCAGTTCTATCGATTTGAATTATTTTAATAGAAGAATCGATTATTTTCCTTTAATAAATCTGTTTAGCAAACCAAATAAACCTACTTACATTTATTGTTTTATTTAGATAAAGATAACTTCAAGTGTTTGTGTAACGTTAATCGATTAGGTAACGATTACAGTTAAGAAGAAGGTACAATTTCAAAGATATCTTTGCAAAATCGATTTATTCGAGTAACTCATGTGCTACAAAATAATAATAAATAAATGTATTTAATAATAATAAATAAATGTGTTGCGGCACTACTCTGTGGCGGAGCAACGTCGCTATCGTTACACATCTGTGCAAATTCGCTTAGTCTGTGGCAAAGACTTAACTGTGATTGGTGTAATTTTAAATTCCATTCAAACGTATTAAAAATTTTCTTCTTCGCAATTCGCAACTATTCATACTGTCAACGCGCAACTTGTAAAACTGTATAAGAATAATTTTGTAATTAAACGCATATACGTTAACAAAATCTACATCATTTCGACGTCCCTTGAAGACACCGTGCCTGCGCAAACATAATTTGGACCTTCGTAGCCGAATACAATAAAAACTCGGAACCAGCAAGTCATCGGACGTCGGAATTTATACGTTGGATCTTCAACTGGAGGCATGTCACAGCAGGAAGGATAAGGAGAAGCAGGAGTACAAAAGGAATAGCTAAACGCAAGCTTTGGGATAAGCCAGTCGTGCTTGAAAACGCGCAAAAAGGTACGGCCAGCCATCCTGCCTAGTTACTTCCTTTCCTTTTCTTCTCTACTAATACCGTTGTCTTCGCATAATTTCAGTAACAAGTTAACAACCCGGTGAGCTTGCTTCAGTGCGCTTCCAGCTGCTCTGCTTGGTGTGTGTGTAACGATCAGGAAGTTTATATTCATGTAAGTACTCCAACTATACAGTACCTACACCAAAATGAGCCTAAAAGCTATAGATACGGCAGTGCATTCAAAATCTCGCGAACCTTCTCCTAATTTTAGTGAAAATAGCATAATTAAGGATTTAGTGAAAAAACGGGGCATAATTAAGGGTAGACTGTCTAGGTTTGCAAATTATATTTCTTCCATGGAAGGTGTACTTCTATCTAATCAAATGTGTGTTGATCTTAAAATGCGTATTACTGGAGCCGCTTCATTATATAATGAATTTAATGCAATCCAAACCAAGCTCGAGGAATCAGTCTCTGACGTTGAGGAGCAATTAACACACAGAGAACAGTTTGAGGATAATTATTATAGCATTCTTTCGCAAGCTGAATGTTTACTAAAGCAAAATCAAGTCACTGACAGTTCCGCTACATGTAATAGTCATCAAAGAAATTCAATTAAATTGCCTACTATTTCTATGCCCACATTCGACGGTTCATATGACCAGTGGTTAGAATTTCGAGACACTTTCACATCACTAGTGCATAATTGTAAAGATTTAAGTAATATAGAAAAGTTTCACTATTTAAAATCAGCGCTTAAGAAAGGTGCAGAGTTAGTAATTGATTCGGTGGAATTTTCTAGTAATAATTATGTTGTTGCTTGGGAATTACTTCTTAGTAGGTACGATAATAATAGATTATTAGTGCACAACCATGTTAAAACCTTGTTTACTATACCTAGTTTAAGCAAGGAGTCCCCAGTGTTACTAAGGAGATTAATTGAAACTGTTTTAAAAAATCTACGCGCATTAAAGATACTCGGTGAGCCCACTGACTCCTGGGATACATTAATTATATACCTAATGGTGTCTAAATTAGATCACACCACTGAACGCCAGTGGGAGCAACACAAAGGTAACTTGTATTCAAAGAACTGTGACTCCAAGCTTAACCTAACTGTTGACGACCTAATGTCATTCTTAAAAAACCGCGCCGACATGTTAGAAACATTACAGGCGTCACACAATTTTAATAACAGGCATATTCTCGAGCGTAAACAACCGAGCACACAAATGAACCACACTAAATATCATTGCAATGTTGCTGTCAACAAGGCACCGGAACGTACTTCACGCAATCCCACTAAAAAACTTTGTTTGCTATGCCACACAGATCATCCACTATATTCTTGTCAAAAATTCCTAGACTATAATTTACAATCAAAGCTTAAATTCATTAACGATATGAGATTGTGTATTAACTGCTTGCGTCCGGGTCACACTGTCGACAATTGCAGGTTTGGGCCGTGCCGCATGTGTAACAAAAAACATAACTCTTTAGTACATCCGTATGGTCATGATAATACGATTAGCAATAACCGGTCCGCTGCGCATACTTCGTCGCACGCTAATGTGGCAAATGATCAAATGACGGTCCCGTGCGGTGAAAGGCCGCACCGTACCGTCTCCCCTGCGCCCGCGCTGCCGCTGGGTGCTTCTTCAGCCTTATCAGTACAGGTGCCCACCGGCCGGGCGAATAAACAACACATAAAAAACATGCATTCTGCTCCTATTGCCGCTACTGTCACACCCGTTTTATTATCAACCGCGCTAGTCGAGATAGCCGATATTCATAATAATTATCATTTAGTTCGCGCGCTTCTCGATAGCGGGAGTCAACGGTGTTTCATAACGAAAGCATTAAGTGATTTACTTCAAGCGCCTATTATACAGTCCACACATGAAATAAGAGGTGTCGGTAACTCGATCACAAAATGTACACAAACATGTGATGTCGAGATAAAATCACGTAGTAACACCTACACCACATGATTGCAATGTTTTGTTTTATCTAGTATTACGTCGGCGTTGCCAGCAATTGCCGAACAAATGGCACACTTGAACATTCCTGAACACATTATATTAGCTGATCCGCAGTTTTATGAATCTAAACAAATAGATATTTTAATCGGTGCTGATAAGTTCTGGGATTTGATGAATAATAATAAAATAAAGTTACCGAATGGGCCTTTCTTATTAGATACAAAATTAGGTTGGGTCTTGTCTGGACCTATTTGTTCTATTTCGCGTTCTTATAGTCCCATTCAGTGTAGCTTTTCGCATACTATTGAAACGCAATTGCGACAATTTTGGGAGCTGGAAGAGACCCCTGTGTCCCGGGATTTGCGCACGGATGAGGAGCGTGCTTGTGAACAACATTTCGTCGAAAATACTACGCGCAGCATTGACGGAAGGTTCTGTGTACGCATTCCTCTTATTACTTCCCCCGAGGTACTGGGTGACAGCTACACACAAGCGGAAAATCGTTTTTTAGCACTCGAGAGGCGTTTGTTAAAAAATCCTAATTATAGACAACTTTATAGTGATTTTATCGAAGAATACATACGCTTAGGACACATGACTCGCATCGATCACTACGGGACGCCTCACTACGTCATGCCACACCACGGAGTATTTCGCGAGCACAGCACCACCACCAAGTTGCGTGTGGTATTCGACGCAAGCGCTGTGTCCACCACTGGCCGCTCACTCAATGATTTACAAATGGTAGGGCCGCCTATCCAAGGCGATCTTATATCTATTTTGCTCAGGTTTAGGCAACATAAATACACAGCCTGTGCTGATATTGAAAAGATGTATCGGCAGGTATTGATTGACGCGGATCAACGTCATTTACAATTAATATTGTGGCGCGATGACCCATCACAACCTATATCTGTCTATCAATTAAACACAGTTACATACGGAACCGCATCTGCACCATATTTGAGCTGTAGGTGTCTCAAGCAGCTTGCAGCTGACTGTACGGATCAAAGCGTTGCGAGAATTGTTAATGATGATTTCTACGTCGATGATATGATCACGGGTAGTGATAACAAGGACGAATTATTAAAAAATTGTCAAGGTGTAGTAAATTTATTAAAATCAGGCTGTTTCACACTGCGTAAATGGATGTTTAATTTTGAATTTACCGACACAGATAATAACGCATCAGAGTTAGGCAAGGACCTAACACTTGGTGAGAACTGTAACTCACATACATTAGGGGTAGGTTGGTTTAATATTACTGATGAATTTTATTTTAATACGCAATTTAAATCTCAAAATAAATTAATTACTAAACGTTTTATTTTGTCTAATATTTCGCAAATATTCGATCCACTAGGATTGTTAAGTCCTGTGGTTATTGTTATTAAAATCCTATTGCAAAAATTGTGGTTACTTAAAACAGGATTCGATGATGAGGTTCCTGCCAACATCGCTCAAATTTGGGATAGCTTTGCGACTTCTCTTTCCCTCCTCAAAGAGCTACGCATACCGCGACACGTCATAGGCAGTGACCCACAGCGAATAGAATTGCACGTTTTCTCGGATGCCTCCGAATCCGCTTATGGCACATGTTTATACGTACGCACAATTAATCGTGACTCATCAGTAACCGTTCGCTTATACTGTTCTAAGAGCAAAGTCGCGCCACTCAGACCTGTGAGCACACCGCGCCTCGAACTCCTGGGAGCACTAACAAGCGCAAAATTATTCAACAAATTACGTAATTCTATTAATTGCAATTTTAGTAATATAGTGTTTTGGTGTGACTCCACAATTGTCTTAGGATGGCTCTGCATGGCTCCGAATTTGCTTAAAACTTTTGTTCAGAATAGAATTTGTGAGATTCATGACATCGCAAAGGACCTACCATGGTGTCACGTGCGCGGTAAAGATAATCCAGCTGACTTAGTATCTCGCGGAGTCAAGCTGGAAGATCTGCAGTCTTGTAGCCTGTGGTGGAATGGCCCAGCATTTCTAAACGACCCCAACTTTGATTGCAATTCAGCCATTTCTAAACAATCTCATATAAAGCAGACGGTCGATCTTCCTGAAATAAAGCAAAGGCCGCTGTATTCATTTGTTACCGAGTCGACTCACCATTTCTTTCCTTTTGAAAAATTCTCTCAATTTAATCGTATGAAACGGGCATGTGCATATATTTTACGATTTATTCACAACACACGTAATAAAAATAATCGATATACAGGTGATCTTTCCGTCGATGAATTGATTGACGCGAATCGTACTCTAATTAAGTTGTCGCAAAGGGAATCTTACGCAGAGGAATTTCATTTATTATCGAACAATCGCAATTTAAAATCTACTAATAATATTAATAAATTAAATTTATTTTTGGATAATGATAAAATTATACGTGTTGGCGGAAGAATAACCTATTCCCTAGAATTCAATTTCGATAAAAAACATCCGATGTTGTTATCATCGAAGCATCAGTACACGATACTGTTGTTCCGCGACGAGCACCGCCGACTGCATCACGCGGCTCCGCAGGCGCTGCTATACAACATACGCGAATCTTACTGGCCTGTGGGCGGCAGAAACCTTGCCAGGCGCACCGTACATCAGTGTGTCACTTGTGTGCGTCTCAAAGGGAAAACTTTGTCTCCTATAATGGGAAACCTACCTCCGGGGAGAATTACTCCAAGTTTTCCATTTCTTCGTTGCGGTGTCGATTACGCTGGTCCGGTGCTCACGTTGAACCGCAAGGGCAGGGGCTCGAAATTAGTAAAAAGTTATATATGTATATTCGTTTGTTTTGTAACTCGCGCGGTACATATCGAACTTGTCAGTGACTTGTCTTCTGAAAGTTACTTGCTCGCCTTAAAGAGGTTTATTTCTCGGCGAGGCAAACCAGTTGAGATAACATCCGACAATGGAAGGAATTTTGTAGGCCTAGCAAATGAATTTTCAAAATTTTTATTAACTTGTTCTAGCGATATTAAAGAGTATGCAACTAGTCAAAATATAAAATTCACATTTATTCCTCCGTACGCGGCTCATTTTGGCGGTATCTGGGAGTCCGGGGTTCGATCTTGCAAGCATCACCTTGTCAGAGTAGTTGGAAACGCACATTTAACCTTTGAAGAGATGAGCACGGTGTTAGCACAGATAGAAGCAGTTCTGAATTCCCGTCCCATTAGTCCCATGTCTGCAGATCCAAACGACCTTCTTCCCCTAAGTCCTGCTCACTTTTTGGTTGGTCGTTCCCTAACAGCGCCCATCACGGAACAGCTGACTGATGTTCCTGCCCATCGGTTGACGCGCTATCAAAGGCTCGAACAAATCAAGCAAAACTTCTGGAATCGATGGAGCAAAGAGTACATTTCGGAAATGCAGACAAGAATCAAATGGAGAGAGAACAAACCGGATCTTCAGCCCAACACTCTCGTGGTTATCAAGGAAGACAACTCTCCTCCACTGAAATGGAGCTTAGGCCGCATCATTTCAACGCGGCCTGGTAAAGATGGTGTGTCCAGAGTGGCGGACATCCAAACTACGTCCGGAATAATCAGACGCGCATTCCCACGGATTTGTCCGCTACCTGTGGAGATGGATGACGATGAAGATGTTGGAAGCCAGTAGTTCCAAGGCCGGGGGCATGTTGCGGCACTACTCTGTGGCGGAGCAACGTCGCTATCGTTACGCATCTGTGCAAATTCGCTTAGTCTGTGGCAAAGACTTAACTGTGATTGGTGTAATTTTAAATTCCATTCAAACGTATTAAAAATTTTCTTCTTCGCAATTCGCAACTATTCATACTGTCAACGCGCAACTTGTAAAACTGTATAAGAATAATTTTGTAATTAAACGCATATACGTTAACAAAATCTACATCATTTCGACGTCCCTTGAAGACACCGTGCCTGCGCAAACAAAATGTATTTATTATTATCATTAATGTTATTTAGCAAACTGCACACAAGTGACACAAGGCATATTATTTATTTATCTTTTTTACATTATCATATTTCACAATTGAAATGTAAGTTAAATTTTATTATTTAGAATTAATGATATTATTTAACAATTCGTCTTAATTGAATAATCGACCAGTTTTTAATTTTTTATTTCTACATACAGTACGCGCTAAGTAGATAGGCGGAATCGTTTTTATTCTAATTATTTATTTATTTATTTACTCATAATGCCGACCATTACAATTATTAATAATTAATTGACTGTTTATCTATGTTGGATAATAAATACATACGTAATTTTCATGTTAACACACATCGATTAATTTACGATTCATCGATTGCATTCTCAACAGTGAAATATCAATTTTTCAATAACAACAAATGCTCGAAAACTGGGAAGCGCCTGAATGGCAAGAGCGAACATGGCGCATGGCGGCCTCTTTTGATGCGCGGCGGCAAAGCATCAGCTGAGGCCTGATAGGTACCTATAACTTTGCAAACTATTAGTGTGCGTTTCTGCGTTGTGTCTGTGTGGGTTTATGACTTTGAAGATTTTATTTTTGAATTTGTACCGCGACCAAACGATTTTAATATTGTAAGCAGTGTAAGATTACCTAGTTTGTATTTTTATGAGTACAGCTACGTAGGTGTTATTTTTAAAGTGAAACTTTTATTTATTTCTAATGCTTTAGATAAGTATTGACAAATTCCTTATTAATGACGTTTTTTAATTATGTATTTTCTCTGTTCAATGTAGGTATGTTAAGTGAGATAATTCGGTCTTGGTAGGTAAATTATTCTTTAATAGTGTTGTTATTGCCAAGCCACATTCTGACAGTGTAGAATTCAGATTAATTTGTTGTCAGAGTACATTTGAGCTGGGCAGTGTGTTTCGTTAGGTATCAAATTCTACCATAACTTTCGTTTAATCATTTTAAGGTTGTAGGTATAACATTTATCGTAATGTTCACTACGAAGATAATTATGTAAGTTACATTAAATAATTCTAACATTTTCATCGCAGAATAAGATTAATTTAAAATCAAGTACCAAGACAATTCGAACCGTGACAAATTAGAGCGCTACCTTGAGGTCTACGTGTAGAACTGAATGGGAATAGTAATTTTCATTTACTGTATAGCTCGGATGGGCCGCAAGAATAGTGTCATATTTCAATATTTAAGAAAAAAAAATGTTATTTAATTTTATATGGAATAAAAAAAGGGCACTGAATTTTTTTTATCTATGTAGTATTACTTAGAATCACGGTCCAAAAGCGTGGTTACGAGGTTTCTGGTCTTAACCCTAACACCCTGTATATTCGACCTCAAAATCGTATTCCTCTAAACATAAACGAAACTTAGTTAATCAACTTGAGGGATCAGACATATTAAACAAGTATAAAAGTGGTCGATGATCCGTTTTAACAATAAACTTCTTTACATACAAATACGGTCTAAAATACTTTACTGAGCAAACTATAGCTAACAACTCCTTTTCAATTATTGGATAATTTAACTCACTCTTTCCCAAAGATCTACTTGCATACGCCACGGGTTTTCCATTCCCATTACACAACACACTTCCTACTGCAAATCCTGAACTGTCTGTCTGTAATATGAACGTATTGCTGTCAGAAAAATCTGGAAAATCTAAAATGGGGGGACTCACTAAAGCATCTTTTAATAATAAAAATGATTTTTCACAGTCTTCAGTCCAATCAAACACGACATTCTGCTTACACAACTTATTCATTGGTAGGACAATATTAGCAAAGTTAGGAATAAATTTTCTATAGTAATTTGCAAATGCTACAAAACGCTTTACTTCATCACTACTGGAAGGACGCGGATATTTTTTTATTACCACTACCTTCTCTGGATCGCGTGAAATGCCTTCAGATGAAATAATATGACCTAAGTAAAGAATTTGTTTCTTTAAAAATTCACATTTTGACGGGTTTAATTTGAGATTAACTTTCCTTAAACGTGAAAAAATAGTCATAAGATTTCGGTTATGCTCATCCAAATTTCGTCCAAAAATAATTAAGTCATCTAAATAAATTAAACATTTATCATAATTTAATCCAGACATGGCTACTGTCATCATTCTACTGAATGCACTGGGACTAATCTTAAGACCCATTGGTAGCCTTCGCATTTGAAATTGACCTTTATCTGTTGTGAAAGCTGTGAACTTCCTACTTTGTTCATTCAGTTTACAGTGATAATATGATTGAGATAAGTCGCAATGACTGAAATACATAGCACCTGAAAGTGAGTCAAGAATTTCATTGATATTGGGTAAGGGAAACTTATCATCCTGAATCCTTTAATTCAACTGTCTGTAATCCACAACCACACGCCTTTTTTCTCACCATTACGGTCCGCTTTTTTGGGCACAATTAAAACAGGACTAGACCATTCACTTACTGATTTTTCTACGATATTATTTTTGAGCACTTCCTGTATTTGTCTATCAACTTTCTTCTTTTGAACAAACGGTATCCTATACGGTTTCTTGTACACTGGAGAGACATTATCTTTCAATCTTATTGACTGTTCATACACATTTGTGACAGTTAATTTATCCCCTGGTAAATGGAAAATATCTGGGTATTTTGCACATATTTGTTCAATGCTTAACCTTTCTTCATTATTCAAATAATCGAGTTTAAGCAAAGCAAATATTTCCTTAACCCGTTGGACTATTTCTATTCGTTTCCGCAAAACAACAATATTCGTAACTATTTAACAGTTCTATTTCTACGTTTTCTAAATTACATACAACTTCTTCGGAGGTTGTGTTTAATATCCTAATGGGTATCATCCCATTCCTAGGAGTAGCTATTCCGTTAGCTAAAAAGACACCTTTCTGTAACTGTTTTCTAAAAATAACACAATCTTCCGTTCTATTGACGGGAAAATATTTAATAACTTCACAACGCGGAGCAATATTTAAGGAATAATTATAAAACTGAAGAGGAATTGAAATTTCCTTGCCTTCACATTCCTTTAAACTTAACTTATTCTTCGAAAAATCAATAATACCTGCATATCTCTGCAAAAAATCCTGGCCAAGTATGCCAATCGATTTACACGGTAAATCTTCAAAAACATAAAGAACAATGGCCAAATTTCTATAGGAGCTGGACTCGACTTTTATTTTTGATGTCCCAAAATAAGCTATAGTTAGTTCGGTTTGTTTTTATGTTCTAAACACCATCCTGTTTGAAAATCATTCCTAAATAGCCACGATTTTTTATAATAACGTCTGAAAGTCAACAATAATTTTGAGGTTAGAATCCACAAGTATCTTTTATCCGACTGTGGCGTAGCCTAAAAGTGTAGTTAGCGATAAGCGAGAAGGGTAATTATTGATCTTGTTTCTATTTGTTTCGATTTCTCAGAGAATTACCAAAAAAATAGAACATCTGTCAAAGAACACTAACCCCGTGTCTGTCTATATGACTCAATAAATTCAATGAAATTCTATATTGCTTTAACTTGCACAACATGTAGTTTAGAAAAAATGGATGGCTTAACATCACACATGAAGCCTATCTTGAAAGACTTCAAGGCTTTATTGTGGTTTGACACCATCAATTCTGCCTGAGGAGAGTTAGTTGCTAGATACATACTGTCTTTCGGTATTCAATGCTCAAGTTGGACTTACATTGACAAATCGAGTAATGTAGTAGCTTACAGGAATAAATGTAGGTAGATTGGTAGGTAGTAAAGGTAGGATTTAAGAGTACTTAAAATGAAAGAAATAGGCTTGACAAAAATACTTTTTATTCATCATCCTCTCTTACAACTACAGCATCGAGGAATGCTGCTGGTTCTGATATTGTGGGCTGATGCCTGGCCCA
Organism: Ochlodes sylvanus; assembly: GCA_905404295.2. Taxonomy (NCBI): domain Eukaryota; kingdom Metazoa; phylum Arthropoda; class Insecta; order Lepidoptera; family Hesperiidae; genus Ochlodes; species Ochlodes sylvanus. The sequence goes on along the minus strand of FR990122.1, from coordinate 14,270,028 downwards.
CCCAAGGTACCACACAAGTGTCATAACGTGTGAACAGCACCCAACAGTTCTTCTACCAACAAGGCAATTACAACAATATTCTACTATAGCTTCCCTTCCAGACACATTATTTTCAATTAATATATAAACATAACATACTTTTCTCGAAATGTGTCTGGATTTAATTTTGCCTCTTATTAGCGAATTATTTCCACTTCCTCTCAAACAATACTCATTTACATTAATGTTTTCTCTGCTTATTTCAATGCGATACCCTCCGTGAAACCTGACATGTTCACTATAATAGGACCTAGCCTGTCGAATCTGATATGTTCCTAGGGCAAATAATATAACTTCACTATATTCTAAATGGGGGAATATTATATAAGTATTGGAATGAGCTGTTATACTAGTAAAATGATTTGCTCAGCATCATTCCTATTTTTTAACCGAACAGGGAATTTATTTAAAAGGCTTGCAGCTATGGTAAACATTTGCATTATATGTGGAACGGTTTTATTAAAAAAAAATTGCCTGAATATTTTAAAGTCTCGTTTGAAGTACCCATTAACGACTTCCACCACCCAACGGCATATTGTAACGCAACAACTCCTGTTAGCTTGCTCGGTGGTGAGCTGATGTTGACCCTCAAGCAGGGATTCTGGCATATATGTTTTGTAGCTGCAAGCCTCTAACAAACTAATTGAATCTCTAAATCCCCTGTCCAGAATAAAAATATAATTATTTTGAAAGTATTGTCTGAGAGGAGAGTTTTCAGTGAGAGTTCAGAGAAAAGAGACTTCATTATATCTGCATCAGATGTGGTAGCTTTGTATGGGCGAAAGCAGTCAACAATGTAGCCATCAGGTGTCACCAGCAAAAATGGTTTTAACAAGTTTTTATATTTATGAAGGGAATATGTGTCCTTTTGGAACATATAATTGGAACTTTTGTTTATATAAATATAAGTACCATCACATATAATTATCGTATTTTTATTATTTTCATTATAAATAGCATTTGGAATTATTAAATTGTGTTGCAACAAATGTTCACGGGATACCAAGCCAATAATGAAACAAATGTTCATCAATTTTTCCAACACTTTCCATACTTGAGAAATCCAGAAATGTATTATAATCATTCTAAACAAATATGAGCATTTATAGGCAAGTAATATTTGTATCTGCTTAGAGTTGTTGCTCTTAATGGGTCAGAAATCCTATGTAAATCTCTGTTCCGGCAACCAGAAAAAACACAATGTGCTGCAGTATTAGCTGCTCGTCTATACTGCGATAAAGTAATCACATCGGATTCTTCTTCAGGATGCTCGTTGGTGTTTGTAGAGATTGTAGGTTCTTGGGGTTGAAGCTCTGGCTCTGGCTCCGGTTCCCGCTCTGGCTCAGGCTCTGGTTCGACCTGCTGCTCAATATTTTGCTGCATATTAAGCATTGCAACTCTCTTGAGTCTCAGCCAACAGGGATGACAAACATGGTCTGATGGAGTTGCCTGAAACAACATACAGCCTTGTCTTAACATGTTACAGCTCATTATTATTGAACCCAAGCAAATAAAGACATTGATATAAAATAATATTAGGTTGCAGTGATGAATTCACTATATTACTGATAGCAATACAAAGAAAAAAGTGCATAATATATAAATCATAATTACCTGCCGTGGGGCAATTCTATTTTCAACTTCAATATGTATCGCTGGTTGTAACTGAGATGGATTCTCTCTCACAATAAGATCACGTTTACGCTTTCGCAGAGAACTTCCACAAAGTACGCAAACATGCATGTGTCCACGGGAAGATGAGGCACCAGGTTCATTAGCCAATCCGGCGTTGACCTGCTGCATTGCCAATTGTTTACAGGGATCACATATGTAATCTTCTTCAGTAATCTAAAATAAGAATTATAGTTGTATTATGATATATGATTGTGTGTGATGGTTTAGTTACGTTTGAGTACTAAAATAAGTAGGTATTTTAAAATACGTACTACTATTGAAGAATTCCACTCGCAGATCTTAGAAATTACTCTCGTATCAAGCTCAAAAACGAGATGGCGGCGAAGTGTATCGATGCGTATGTTACAATTAACACACAGCAATCGCAGGGCTAGTTGTGGCGTCTGCATGATGTCTCAGGTCTCTCACGAATCCAAAACCAAAAAGCAAAATCGGTGTCCAGAAGTCAAAAGCACAGGTAATCGTCACAAGTATCGTTATCAGTCCGTAAAACAATGACAAGGTCAAAACAACAGAAGGAAATCCAAATAGCGCACTTCGTATCACAATTCACAACAACGTCAACATTCAACAACAAGGTGAAGTGAAGAAGTCGAAGTAAAGCCATCATGCCATCAAGCCACCAAAGAGTATAAATAATAATAATAATAATAATAATAATAATAATAATAATAATTTTATTTCAAGATACTCAGTCTCATTTGTTAGTACTGCTTAATCTAAATTGTGTTAGTGTTGCCGCTGTAGTTTAGGTATTATAGCAATTAAAATCTTCGTCAAGGCAAAATAAAACCACCACACAGTTCACGATAAAGATTTGTAATGTAATATTCATTAATGTCGGTAAGAACATACACGGTACTTAATGCTAATTGTTCGCCGAGTACGATGCGACGCGTAAACATAAAGATGCCATTAAGATGCATCAGGCGCTGAGTAAAATATCCAAAATTTTAAAAATGATAAAATAAGTAACGTAATAATATACTTAATAACTAATAGGCGATACTATACTAAACATGCCCCCGGGCGTTGAAAGCCTCGCTTTCAACCCAAATCATCAATTTCAGGTAGGGGACAAATCTTGCTAAATGATCTCCGAAGTACACCATTCGAAGTCTTCACATCCGCAACCCTGGTGATGCCATCCGTGCCCGGGTACACCGCAATGATCCGACCCAACTTCCACTTCAATGGTGGCACATTTTCTTCTTTTAGAAGAACTAAAGCATTTAGCTTCAATGTTGCACCTTTGCTGGAGCGCCATTTCGTGCGTACTTGGAGTTCTGACACATACTCCTTGCTCCACCGGATCCAAAAGTGCTGGCGTAACTGTTCAATACGCTGGAACCTGGTCAACATGCTTGTGGAGCGGTCGAGATAGTCCGGTGCAGGCAGAGAGGTCAATGGACGTCCAATTATAAAATGTCCAGGAGTCAAGGGCATCAAATCTTCAGGGTCTGAAGAGAGAGGCGTTAGTGGCCGGGAGTTCAATATGGCCTCGATTTGAACTAGCGTTGTGGAAAGTTCCTCGTACGTTAAATGACAATTGCCCAACACTCTAACTAAATGATACTTTGTTGACTTCACACCAGCCTCCGCAAGACCAGCAAAATGAGGAGAATATGCTGGTATAAAATGAAATTTAATACCGTCATTAGCCATAACTTCAGTTAACGAATCGCAGTTGTTCTTTAAAAATTTGGAAATATCGTTATACGCGCCAACGAATGAGGTACCGTTGTCGGAATAAATGTTTGTAGGTTTTCCTCTGCGTGATATAAATCTACGCAATGCCATTAAGAAGGTGTTACTCGTTAAATCGCCTACCAATTCCAAATGAATGGCCTTTGTTGCGAAGCACACAAAAATGGCGATATAGACTTTAACTAATTTACACCCACGACCTTGGCGGGAAGCAGACTGAATAGGGCCTGCATAGTCTAACCCGATATTTTGGAAAGGAAAACCTGCTAGAAGGCGATGCTGCGGCAAGTTACCCATAATAGGTGATACAGTTTGCCCTTTCATTCGGCAACACTTGATGCAAAGTCGACAGCAATGCCTTGCTAAATTGCGACCTCTGATCGGCCAATACGTTTCTCTAATGGAAGACAATAATAATTGTGGCCCGGCGTGCAGTAACCGTCGGTGTTCATAATCAAATAATAATTTAGTGAACTTATGAGTGGACTGTAATAAAATTGGATGTTTCTTTTCATATAAATAGTCAGAATTAGACAAACGGCCTCCCACACGCATTATTTTATTGTCATCCAGGAAAACATTAAATTTCAATAAAGGACTTTTCTTAGGTAATTCTTTATTATTAATGAGTAGTTTATACTCAGGAAAAGTTTCGTATTGTGATTGCCTGATAATTACATTTAATGCAGATTGCAGTTCGTCGGTACACAGAGGACCAGAACAGGACTGCTTTCTACAACGTTTAATAAACCTTAATATAAATGCCACAGTACGATTGAGCCTTAAGAAATTTGAAAATCTATTAAAATCAATGAATTCATTATTATAAATTTTATTATTAGCTATATCACTATATAAAGAAATATTACTAGACTTCAATTCTGGTAAGGTGTCGTTATTAATAGATAAATGATTCGATGGCCATAGTGAGGCGTCCTCATAAAGAAAAGATGGACCTGACCACCACTTGTTTAAAGTCGCTATAGATTTTATATCTACTCCGCGGGAAATGTAATCTGCAGGATTGTCTTTGGTACCTACGTGCCTCCACTGACAGTTAGATGTCTTGTCTAAAATGTCTGCCACCCTGTTACGAACAAAGGGTTGCAACTTACTAGGCAACGTTCTCAACCACCCTAAGACAATAGTAGAATCCGTCCAGAATACAGTGCGAACATTCTCCAGCCGTAATGAGGCGATAGCCTTTTTATAAAGACGGGTACCTATTAACGCGCTACACAATTCGAGTCTCGGTATAGTGGTTAACCTAAGTGGAGTTACACGACTCTTAGCAAGTAGCAGGCGCACTACCACCTCACCATCATCGTTGACACTACGAACATATAGACATGCGCCATACGCACGTTCAGATGCGTCAGAAAAATATGGAATTCAACGGATTTCGGTGAGTCGCAAATAACACGCCGCGGGGCATAAATATCATTTAAACAAGGTAGATTTACGACTATCTCAACCCACAATTTATTTATTTCAGGTGGTAGTTGTTCATCCCAGGACAACTTTTCCAACCAAAGTTGTTGAAGCAACATCTTCATAACAATAACACAAGGAGCTAGCAAACCAAGCGGGTCAAAAATCTGTGCGATTACTGACAAAATATCGCGTTTAGTGTTTCCACCGGCCACCAAGCCACTTGGAAAACACAACTGATCAGAATTTGGTAACCACCCAAGTCCTAACGTTTTACTAGGCTCGGAAGTGCCGATGTTTAAATTCACTGATGACTGTGGAGATTCAGGCTTAGGAAGTACCCGAGGCTCGTTAGACTTCCACTTTCTCAAATTCATTTGAGCAGAAGCTAATGTGGAAGTGACCCCGTCACGTAAATTAATGACTTCTTCTAAGTCGTCCCCACCAGTTAACAAATCGTCAACATAACAGTCATGGATAATAGCATCGGCAACTTTCTTGTCGGAAGCCTCCAGTCCTAGCTGCTTCATACATCTTGTTGCTAGATACGGAGCGCTTGCCGTACCGTAAGTGACGGTGTTAAGCTGTTAAGCTTGAAGAGGATCCGACGGACTATGGCGCCAGATAATTTGTTGTAGTTTTCGATCATCTGGATGAACGTACACCTGACGATACATTTTTTCCACGTCTGCTGCGATAACATATTTGTGTTGTCTGAACCGCAGCAGAATGGATAGCAAGTCGTCTTGCACCACTGGCCCAACCATTTGGATTTGGTTGAACGAAACGCCAGTGGTAGTACGACTGCTTGCGTTAAAAACTACTCGCAGCTTTGTAGTGGAACTACATTCACGTAAAACCCCGTGATGAGGAATGTAATGCACATTAGGGTTCGAAATAATGCTATGACATTGAGTCATATGACCTAAGGATTCATATTCCAACATGAAATCCTTGTACATCTCCAAGAGTTTAGGCTTTGCGTTAAGTTTTCTCTCTAGGGAAAGAAAACACTGCTTCGCTCGTGACAAAGAATCCCCTAGTAACTCAGGTGACTGCTTGAGTGGGATTCTAACACAAAATCGACCGTTATCTAAGCGAGTGGTGTTTTTTATAAAATGGTTTTCACAAGCCCTTTCCTCCGGAGAGTACTCAAAGTCTGTACTTACCTCCTCAAGCTGCCAAAATTTTGTTAATTGGTTTTGAATGTCATGAACATCCTCATCACACTGGACATTTAACTTCGCAAAGTTACACAAGGCTTGAGACGATGATACATGGCCACCTTTAATGGGACCTGATACGAGCCAACCCAGTTTCGTATCACAGAGTATCGGTAGTCCGTCTCCTAACGTAAGCCTTTGAGTACCTAAAATGTCCCAAAATACGTCCGCGCCGATCAATATATCGATAGCGGCCGGCATATGAAAGTGTGGATCCGCAAGACACATATCAGACGGAATGTTTATAACAGACAAATCTATCTGTTTGCATGGTGTATTATTGGTAATTGAAGGCAAAATAAAACAATGTATATTCGTCGAATAACTGTCGTCTAACGATTTTATTTGTAAGCGACATGATTTATTAATTTGTGACGTAATATTATTGATCCCTAAAATGGAGTTATTTATCCTAATAATAGGCAGCCCTAGTTTCTCATGCAGTGCCTCGGTCATTAAACACGTCGTACTACCGCTGTCTAACAACGCACGAGCGACATGTTGTTTACCGTTCTTACCGAATACTTTAATTAACGCAGTGGACAATAACACATCTCCGTTTTGAGTGTGCGGCAGCGCAGCGACACTTGCCGACAGTGATAAGCGAGCACTCGACTCGGGCGGTTGCTGTGTCGGTAGCTGCGTATGCGCAATGGGATGCATGATGTTGTTATTATCCGAGTTATGATGTGTCGCACCCGTAATCGCAGAAACCGGTTTGTTATTACGATCCAAGACATGCACCAGTGTATTGTGTTTGCGCCGACAAATCTTGCAGCCTGGCTTCTTGCAATTATTAGCGTAATGTCCGGACTGTAAGCAGTTAAAACACACCTTGTACTCGGGCAGTAATTTTAGTCGCGATTCATTAGTGAGCGATAAGAAATGAGGGCAATTAATTAATTTATGATCATTATTACACTTAGGACAACGTTTAGAAAATGAACTATTTTTATTACTGCACTTATTATCAGAAACAGAAACCAAAGGTTTTATCTTATTGGTAGACTTGTTGATGTTAGGTGAACATAAATTATTATGACTTTTATTTGAAGATGTAGACAATTCTATGGTTTCTAATAAGTCAGCCCTATTTTTAATAAATGACAGAAATATGTTAAATGTTATTTTTCTATCTTGCTTTATAGACTGCTCCCATTCCCGATATGTCTTGCTGTCAAGTTTGTGTGTAATTATATAAATGAGAAGCGTGTCCCAGTGTTTAGTTGGTTCTCCTAGGGATTCTAAAGCTCGTAAGTGTTTATTAGTTTGATCTAAAAGGCGTTTTAAATTAGCTGACGACTCTCTTGTGATGACATCTAAATTAAATATAGCAGAGACGTGATTATGAATTAACAGTCTTTTGTTTTCATAGCGATCGCATAGTATCTGCCAGGCTAATGAATAGTTGGCAGATGAGAACTCAATGGATTGAATAACTACCGCAGCAGATCCCTCCAACGAAGCCCTCAAATAATGGAATTTATTAATATTGTCTATATCGTCATTATCGTGAATGAGGCTGGAAAAGGTGTCATGAAACTCCAACCAGTTGTCATAGGAGCCGCTAAATTTTGGCAATTGAATGGTAGGCAACTTAATGTTGTTGTGGGCGCACGAGCGACGTACACTTACCTCAGTCGCAACACTCTCGGCCCTCCTACAATCATTGAGAATTTTACGTGCTTGTGAAAGCAATTTATAATATAATTTTTCAAATTCCCTACGCTCTAGTAGGTGAGATTCAGCCTCATCTACTAGGCACTCTAAAGACAACTGTACCTCTTCAAAACGATCAAACATTTTTTCCATCCGCGCGATACGTAACTGCAACTCGTCAACTTCGAAGGTGTTTAGAGAAGGAGCATCCAAGTCATCGATGTAACTCGCAAATGACGTTAATTGTCCTTTGTAGGCTGCACGTTGACGAATAAGTTTTACCTCTTGCGTCATCTTGCGAGGCTGGTATGTAATCAACCTGGAATTGATGTAATAATAGCTAGTTTATAAAAACGTCTTAATATGTGTTTAACAATGATGTTCCTATGTACTGTAATACTTAAGTACGAATAATAAAAATTAGAAACAACAATGTAATTTCAATTTATGACCAAACTTTAATAATCTAATTATGATTTTAACACTTACTTGAACTATTTTTACACAATGTTATTAAGAAATTGAATAAATTATGATTTGAATGCTAACTTAACAATCTTTACAAATTAATTAAAGAAACTGTGTAGATAATTACTAAAGGCAATATTTACTTGAAAGTAACTAAATAAATTATTAATTACTAATCACTTCTAACTTTTACAATAAATTAACTGATCATGACTAATAGTTAAAAGTAATCAAAGTAAGTATTCACCAACCTTGTTCACAATCGAAGCTTTTATACTTACAAAATACTTATAATACCATAACAGAGTGTTGGGTGGAAATCAATGGAACACTAGTACCATAATAAGTTCAACTTTTTGGCCCTTTCTTCAAATTTATCTTCTTCCATCCACGCGGTTAACCTTCCAATGACCTTTAGTTAAACTTTAACTTCCAGATTTATTAATCCAACACGCGAATAATTTATCACCACAAATTATTCGTAAATAATCCAGCCGAAGTGACCAATGTTGCCGCTGTAGTTTAGGTATTATAGCAATTAAAATCTTCGTCAAGGCAAAATAAAACCACCACACAGTTCACGATAAAGATTTGTAATGTAATATTCATTAATGTCGGTAAGAACATACACGGTACTTAATGCTAATTGTTCGCCGAGTACGATGCGACGCGTAAACATAAAGATGCCATTAAGATGCATCAGGCGCTGAGTAAAATATCCAAAATTTTAAAAATGATAAAATAAGTAACGTAATAATATACTTAATAACTAATAGGCGATACTATACTAAACAGTTAGTAACCTTAAAACTAAAACTAAAAATTAAATTAACTTAAATAGCAACTGCTGGGGGCATGCAGCCCACAGCAGTGCGTCATATAGGGACAGTCCAGCCTGCCTGCTATCATTCTCAGGATGCTGTTGTGGCTGGCACGCACCCGCCGCACAAGCGACGCTGCTCGCAGCCTCATCGTGGCCCAGAAGCAAGGCACACGAGCCTCCGCGAACATGCCAGATGCACTGCAGGAGCGGGGCAGCCCCATCAGCACCCTGAATGCATTATTATACTGAACGCGAAGGGCTCCATAGGCTCGTTGTGTATAACTCCTCCACAGGCTGCAGGTGTAGAAGGTGGTACAGAATGCTCTGAACAGTGTCAGCTTCACATCTTTTGAGCAACTAGCAAACCTGCGAGCAATCATATTAGCTCTGATCGATAGAGCCCTTCGCTCCCGTTCAATGTCCACATTGTCCTTGAGGTCACTGGTTACTATGTGACCCAAATACTTAAATTTGTCAACTCTTTCCAGAGGAACGGAGTTCAGTTGTATGGTGGGCACATCCGTGTATCCTCCTTTCTTGACCCCAAAAACCATGTACTGACTTTTCCGGGCGTTATATACTAAGCCATGTCTTGCAGCGTACTCTTCACACACCTTCAACAGCTGTCTAAGACCACAGACCGAGGCACTCAGCTGCACCATGTCATCAGCATAGCTTAAATTATTTAAGCAAACCCCATCAATATGACAACCGACACGCATGCTGCTGAGCTCCCCGATCAGCTCATTGACATATAGGTTGAAGAGAGAAGGAGAGCTTAACCCACCCTGCCTCACTCCGCACTCCAACCCATACGGTTCTGATAGCATCCCTGCCCATCTCACGCTGTTGACCTGGTTCCCATACCAGAACTTGAAAATATTAATGAGCTCATGGGGTAGCCTTATGGATTCTAGCTTCCTCCATAGTGTGTCATAGGATACCAGGTCAAAGGCCTTTGATAGATCAAGGAAACAGGCATAGACAGCTGTCTTTCGCCTCCGATAGTACTCAACCGTATGCTTAAGACTCAATATAGCACTGTCAGTGGACAGTCCAGGTCTAAACCCAAACTGGTTGTCATGGAGTCTTAGATGTTTATTTAATTGAGTATTAAGCACACAATCAAGCACCTTTGCACATATGGTCGCAAGCGAGATAGGCCTGTAGTTGTGCCGGTCGGATAGGTCTCCAGTTTTGTTCTTAACGACAGGCACCACTACAGTTCTCATAAAACATAGATTAGACACAAAAACTGCGTTTTAAGCCATAATGATGCTAATAGTAATAGTAAACTAATAATCGGGTCGCATCAGTGTTTCCAGATGCAAAAACTAGGAAATACCGTGAATTCTACAAAATACGGTGTATTGTATGAGATTTGAGGTTTTCCCTATTGCAATCAGTTTTTGTGTGGGTCAAAATACGGTAAAATGTACTGAAAACACTAAACATCGTTTACGGTAGACCTACCGTAATTATGTGGTATCTGGCAACACTGGGTCGGATCGGTGGCCCGATGGGTCGATGCCAAATGACGTTCACAGAGTACTTAATCACTACGATGACGTTCCGTTGTACGCAGTTGAACTAGACAAGTTAGTCCAAGAAAAGTTACACAAACAAAAATAAATGAAAATCTTTTTTTGTGGCTACTTAAAGAGATATTTCTTATGTTTTTTAAGATCTTAAAAAATAAGGGTATTTTTCAAATATATGTCATATTGGGACGCTATCGTTTCGTCGTCGGGTACGATTTGGCCATCCTTCTTTATGCACAAATGAACATCGTTCAGTTTGTAACTTTAAATATACGTAACCTATTGCTCTTAATTTACCACCTACTCCATTAATTAACAATTCATCCTTAATTATTTTATAATATACCGAATTCGTCTCAAAAAAACTTTTCTTTACCGCCGATAATGACGCTCCGGTATCCAATAACCACTCAAACTCTGTGTTATTAACTACAAAATTAACCCAATTGATACTATTACACGTAAGAATATGATTAGCCTTCAAAAACTGATCTGAATTAACTTCCTTACAATTATATCGTGAACTTGATATTCCATCTAAGTCACGGTCATCCAACTTTTGCTGAATATACGCTACATGTCGTTGGTTTCGCTGACTACGCGCACCGCGATAAGCATTATTTTTAATAGCACGACCGTGCATGTTACTGGAATGCCATGCGTTTGCATTTTTATCTTCTCGGCACGTACGATTAACAGCTGATTTATTTTGCGAGTTTATATGGCTATATCGATTCATATTATTTCTAAAATTTTTGACCGGTTTATAATGCCTTTGAAACGCCATGCATTCTTATCCCGACGAAGCACAATTTTCGTCTTCAGCCACTCTGATTGCATCTTTTAATGAAGTTAAATTACGAGCAGTTACGATAGTACCTAGGCGCTGATTACTAAGTCCGTCCGCGAATATCTTTACCGCATATTTCTCGTTTAAAAGACGCAAAATTTTTAACGCTTCTTGGTTTTCTCCGGCTTGAGCAATAGTCAAATCTATCATTAACATACATAACACATTACAAGCGGGTAGTCGCGACGTAAACACGCGAATTTAGTGTGCTCCTTGTTTTTACTCTTTTAAAATTACAACAGTACACAAAACTTATTTAATATATGTGGTAATTACTTACAAGGCCCATCTGCACCTACTGTCTATGAAGTTTCTTTAAATTGCCTTATTTTATCACCATTATGATGGAGTCACAATTGGCCAACAGTATGGAAGAGCTGGAAAAGTTGTTTGCTTCCCGTATGAGCAGCTATGAGGACAAGCTGCAGAAGTTTATTGCTGGAACTAGCACTGTTCACCCAGACATCACATCATTATCACGTGAGTTTACAGAGTTCCAGGCGTATGTCTGGAAAACACTCAATTTAATAAAGTCACAGGTAGAACTTGTCTCACGTGGTTTGGATAGACGTGAGACCTTTATGAGAAAAAAGGTGTTGTTATTCCATGGTGTGCCTGAAAAGCAGAATGAGAAGTTGCCTGAAACAATTACGGCAATCATATCCAACCAAATGAAGTTGTCAGATATAGCAATAAGCAACATACAGGTTTGCCATCGTCTAGGCTCTTCCAGCGGTAAGAGTTCCTATTCTTGTTCGTTTCTTTGATTAAGAGCACCGGCAGGAGGTCTGGGAACACAAGACTAGCCTCAAAGGCAGCGGAATCACGGTCACGGAGTTCCTCACACAGACCAGGCACAGAGTTTTCACCGCTGCAAGAAAGCATTTTGTTATCAAGCAGTCCTGGACAGTAGAAGGCAGGGTGGTCATTCTGCTAGATAAAACCCGGCGGAAAATTGATTGTATGAGTGAACTTGAATCGCTGATTACTGCATATCCCATGGTCGCTCTAGAAGGCGTTGTGGATTCTCAACAACAAGAAGGGCGGTCTTGTCCAAAAACGGATGCATGGAATGTCGTAAATGCTCCACGGAGAACACGCAGACGATAGTCTCATGTGTAGTTTAGCGTTGGGTGGAGGTTCTAAGTCTTGGTATGCCTTTTCAAATTTGTCGCATTGTAGCACTTTATAAAACTATTTGTTGTCGGTATCTCTTGAACTTTTAATTGACGTAACACATTTTTTCTAAAGACAAATACGTTAATGTTTAATAAAGCTTAATTTTGTTTGATACATTCCATCGGTTAATCCTTCATTGCGTTTAATGTTGTACATTACATTGACTTTGATGTGACACCAATGCGGTTGCGACTTATGACTCTGTCACGATGACGTTTACATTGCGTTCCGTTTTTGCATATCGATACTTAAAATCAGCCATGTATCCATAGACACACCATACTGACACACTGATTAACACAGAGTAATGCATAATATTGTTTGATTGGATAATGTTTTTTTGTTTTCTTTTTCCTTTGTTAACTAAGTACTTTTTTGTTGTTTTTTACCTTTCTTACTTTTGTAAGTTGCATATTTTAATGATTTAAGTGATTTAACTATTGTTAATCTTTTCCATCACACCAGGCAGTGGTAAGTGTTTTGGGCTTGTAACTGTTTAAGAATCGTTTATTTAAATTATTGTATTTTTATTATTATACTATATTATTAGTTTTTTTGGAATAATTATATATTTTTATTTTTTATTATATTTATATTATATTTATATTTTACAATGATAAATATGGATAATGTTAATAATGTTGATGAAAGTTTTTTCTCCTGTTCTTCTTCCACCTGCAGCTTTGACAGTGCGGCTAGTGACTTATCACCTCCTATACTTTTGCAGGATCAGATTTCCGCTGCTTTTACACCTTACCGCAACAATTTTAATGTTGCGCACATTAATGCACAAAGTATTCCTGCACACTACTCAGATCTTCTGGTATCCTTTAGTACTGCTCATCTTGACGCGTTACTGATCTCGGAATCCTTTCTTAAACCTTCTCTTCAGTCTGCCCAGTTCTCATTACCAGGATATATACTTGTCCGTAACGATAGAACAGGAAAAGGTGGTGGAGGTGTTTGTATATACCTGCGAGCTAACCTGCCTTACAAGGTGGTCAGAACTTCTCCTTCGCTTTACTCAGAATCTGCCGAATTCCTGTTCATCGAGGTTGCCGTTAGCAACTGCAAAGTTTTGCTCGGTATTGTCTACAGTCCTAATCTAAACATCGATTATTTTGATAAAGGAGACTGGTACGCTTTCATACAATCTTGGGCCTGGATTGTAAAAAGATGAAAGTAGTGCCAATTAATAGCTATTATATTATTAACCTTTAATTGAAAATAAAACGGAATTTGTCAATCTGGGAGTAGTGATAAACGAGATTTAGTAAAAGTGAGGTTATAATATGAGACAATACCTTTATACTGAACAGCTGATTTTTGAACCGTTTCGAGTATTTAACATAGAAGATTCCCTGGCACAGCGGTATGCGCGGTGGATTTATAAGACGGAGTTTTTGGGTGCGATTCCCGGCTGGGCCGATTGAGATTTTTTACCAGAGAATGGTACGGCGTCGGGCAGAAACCTAAAGGGCGATTTTATCCTACGCCTAACAAGTTAGCCCGCTTCCATCTTAGATTGCATCATCACTTACCATTAAGTGTTGACTGCAAGCACACTTGGTGTCGACTAACTTGTAGTAAATAAAAAAAACTTTTAGAATGGGAGGATGATAAAACGTAAATGACTGATGAGATCATAAGTAAGGGTAAAGAAGTGGTAAAATAAAAAACACTTTTTTTATTGATTTTTATTCCTCTTCAACTATAATTAAAATATTGTCTAAGAATGTATGTCTTGATTGTATGCGTCCCCGAAGTAACCACAAGGTATTTGAAGCTGACAGCTCTCGAAGTAGGCTACTGCTGACCTCCCTGGACACTTCTATTACATAGCCATTGTTACCCCTTACATGCTCGCCATAATAAGATTGTGCTTTATTTGATATATACCTAATGAGATAAGAATTAGTTCACTCTCTTATTGTGACTCGGTTGTTCTATCTGCAATAAACATAATTATCTCATCATTATCAACCTATTGACAGCCCACTACAGGGCCAGACCACCCTCCTTATAGTAGTCTAACCTCTATATAGATCCCCTATATGGAGCTTAGACCCACTGCACTGCTTCAATGCGGGTTGGTGGGCTTAAGGCAATAATGTTTGATTACTTAGTGGTCACTATCAGATGTTAGTAATAATGACTGAGACTGACAGCTTAACATGCTCTCTGAGGCACAGTAATATAAAACAACTAACTCAATTCCAGGGTAAGAGTAAGGTTCTTTTCTTACTCTATTTATTTAAAACACTTTATTGCACACCCTTACAAAACAAAAATACAAAGTAAAATAAGAAAAGAACCTTATGAATAAGTCGGTCTTACCACCAAAGTGATCTTTCCCAGACAACCTTTGCAAAAAGGAAATATTAAAATAGCACAGGTTGGTGCGGCAAATAAACTTACTTAACAATCTACATTCTGTTTTACAATAGTACTACATGGCAATACTAATAATACACAAATAGCTATAAGAATATAAATATATACATATATTTATGTATATACATAAAACACTGTTACATTTATAGATAAATTCTTGGAAGGAAGAAAAACTCGGTAGGTATCATTTCACAGCCCAACCCATGACTTGAACCCAGGACATAGTAATCTATGTGGCATGCATAAGTAACAATGAACATTCATTTAACTTACAGTTCGAGGTATAATCCACTCTTGTATTACATTATAATATATTCTCAGTTCATGAGTTGAGCCAGTGTCAAGCAGATGACTGACTCATGATGAGAGCGACCACAGCGGAAGCAAACAATACGGTGGCCAAGTTGTCTTGGTTGATCAACAGCTGTTGGTCTTTGTGGCAAGTCCCAGAAAGCTTGACAAATATGGTCA
The DNA here is from genome assembly GCA_905404295.2 of Ochlodes sylvanus. Taxonomy (NCBI): domain Eukaryota; kingdom Metazoa; phylum Arthropoda; class Insecta; order Lepidoptera; family Hesperiidae; genus Ochlodes; species Ochlodes sylvanus. The sequence goes on along the minus strand of FR990122.1, from coordinate 14,254,548 downwards.
CAGTTGTTTACCTGAAATATGAAGTTTTTTATTTCATGAAATCAAGACTACTGAAAAATATACTTTCGCCAAACCACATTGGAGCAGTTTGGTGGGTCTTTGCTCGGAATCCCTCTCTGCTAGAGAGGAGGCCTGCGTCCAGCAGTTGGATGTTAATAGGCTGATGATGCTACTCAATCGATTTCGGTATTTAGTTAAATGTTAACAATCTATAACTACCTTTTCAAAAAGTATAATTCACTTTTAAGCATACGGTTGATAATAAACAATATAAGGAATCCTATAGGCTAGCATGGTAGGTGCCAGTTAGCTAATAAATAAGTGAGTACTTACAGGCTGTGGTGCACGCCATCGACGAATCACTGACAAATTCATTTCATAATCTAAGACTCGTTGATAGTATTACTATACTATACCACAGTTCACACAATGATCCATGGTGTCAATATCCAATCGATAAGCCGGCAATCCAAAATAGCGAGCCAAAGTCAGACGTGTAAGGTAAGACGTGTCGATTGATTTTAGACGGGACTTCTGTCATTCATTGTTATTATTGTCAAGTGTCAACATAGACAAAAATTAGCAGTGATGAACATCGATTTTCATTTACAAAATCGATTAATGATCGATTGTTCTATCGAAAATTGATTTTGAGATTTCACTTTATTACATAGATAGATGTCTTGTTTCACAGTAAATTAATTTATTTGTAATAGTTTTAATTATTCTTAATGATTGAAATTATCATCTCATGAAAAGCCTTTTTATGTTTTTATATAATTGTTTGCACACATTCTTAATATAATCGATTATAATTATCGATTACCTATTCTATTTTTGATCCTAACTTATTTTTTAGATTTTTCATCTTCCAGATTGTGAATTAAGCTGATTTTTTAAATATTATAATAGAAAAAAATAACGCATTTTTTACGCTATATTTCAACTTATTACAAATTGGGCCCAGAAGTCCCCGTCTCCTTTGACGACCTACTCACTGATTTGTGTTCCATTTATGATCATGTGATTATAATGGGTGACTTTAATACCTGCTTTATTAAAAATGATACACTATCAACAAAATTGAATTCTCTTGTAGCCTCTTTTAATTTACACATACTCCCTCTATGTCCCACCCACCACTTTCCCAATTGTACCCCGTACTCATCACCTGGTAATGTTGATACTCATGGGCAACTCACATCTTCCTTTTCCTACCCTGATCTTATTTATCTTTCCTATCGCATTCGTTCACCGAAGCGTAATTTCTTATACCTCTCGCTCCGTAGTTTTGGAGGAATAGATTTGGAAGCGTTGGGGCGCGATGCTGATGCTATTGATTGGATGCAAGTAGTTGATAGCGTTAGTATTGATGACAAGGTTAGTATCCTTAATGATAGGGTCCTCAACTTATTTAATCAACATGCGCCAGTGAAGCGAGTTAAAGTAAAACATATACCGGCACCCTGGCTAACACCTCTAATAAAAGAAATGATGGGTAGGAGGGATAGAGCAAAGAGGAAGTTTAAACGAACTCCCACAGACAAAAACCTAGCTCATTACAAGTATTTGCGTAATCGTTGTAATCGTATGTGTAGGGATGCCAAAAGACGCTACTTCCATGATTCTCTTGTCAACCGTAGCACCGCTGAGGTTTGGAGATTCCTCAAATCTGTGGGCATAGGAAAATCATCAGGGATTGTTGGTGGTGCGGGGGACCCCAATGACTTAAGCAAACATTTTTCAAAATCACCCATTTCACTGGACCATCGCACCAAAAACAATACGCTATGTGCCCTGTCTGATATACCCACACCACACTGTAAGCCATTTAGCCTCACGGTTGTTACGGAAGAAGACGTTAAGAAAGCTATTACATTCATTACTTCGACCGCAGCTGGATATGACGGAATATGCCCGAAAATGATTAAGCTTATTCTTCCTAAGATCCTTCCTGCTCTTACTCATATTTTTAACTTTTCTTTTTCCTCGGGTACTTTTCCTTCATCCTGGAAATTTGCTCATATTATTCCTCTACCCAAAGTTACCAATCCCACGTCCTTATCAGACTATCGTCCAATATCCATCTTGCCATTCCTTTCAAAAGCTCTTGAACATATAGTCCATCATCAATTTTCGACTTTTCTTCTTTCGAATAGTCTTCTTAATCAGTTCCAGTCTGGATTCCGGCCCGGTCATAGCACTGTGACTGCACTGCTGAAAGTCACTGATGACATTCGATTAGCCATCGAAAACAAGCAACTCATATTGATGGTCCTGTTGGACTTTAGCAGTGCCTTCACATCAGTAGATTTCGATATACTTATTGGTATTCTAAAGTCTATTAACGTCTCGTCTTCAGCCGTTACCTGGTTTAATTCTTATCTTCGGGGGCGTTCACAGCGCATTTACCATAACGAGTTAATCTCTGATTGGTGTAATCTTGCTGCTGGCGTGCCTCAGGGTGGCGTTCTCTCTCCATTACTTTTTTCTATTTTTATTAACTCTGTTACCAATATTATTGGTTCCAATTTCCATCTCTATGCAGACGATTTGCAACTTTATCGCCATTTTACTGCAGCTGATGTTGATGTGGCAATCAATGCTATGAATAGCGATTTAAATCACGTCAGTGAATGGGTTAGGTCATTTGGGCTTGTTATTAAACCGCGGAAATCTCAAGCAATTATTATTGGATCAAAATACGCACAAAAAGCTTTAGATTTTACGAAATTACCAACTTTTCATCTGGATAACACACCTTTACAGTATGTTACAACATACAACACTGTTAAAAACCTTGGTTTGACATTGGATTAACTTATCCTGGAGGGCTCACGTTGAGGAGGTGTCCCGTAAGGTTTTTCATACCATGCACTCGCTCCGACGCTTTCAGAATTTCTTGCCTTTTAAAACTAAAATTTCCCTATGTCATTCCCTAGTTTTACCGATTTTAGATTACGCTGATGTCTGCTATTTAGATGCCACAGAGAAGCTTTTAAATAAACTTGAGCGCTTGCAAAATTTATGTATAAGGTTAATTTTTGGGTTACGAAAATTCGATCGTGTGTCACAGTTTCGCAAGAATCTCAAGTGGCTCCCGATCCGCTTTCGCAGGAATACTCGGATCCTTTGCCTACTGTTTAATATCCTTAAAAACCCATCCTTTCCCTCATACCTCCGCAAACGTTTTACCCATGCACGCCCGCCTAACACACTGTGCAGGACGCACATTAAATCCCTCCTACATATTCCTCGTCACAAAACTTCGTCATATTCCCGCTCCTTTTCGGTGCATGCAGTTAGGTTGTGGAATTCACTGCCGCCAAGCATTCGTCAATCTCGAACAATTCACTCATTTAAAAAAGGAGTCAAAGAGCACTATTTCTCCTTATGTTAACTAGACTCTGTTTCATATAAATTATTATCATTGTTATATTTCTACTTATTCTTATTTAGAATTATTATAATATATGTATGTATTTATTTATAAATATATATTTATATATATATATATATTTATGTACAGTATTTATGTATGTAGTATTTATAGGTTATGACTGTTACTATATTTTATCAATGTAATATTATTATTTACAGACAAGTGCACGCTAAATTTAATTCTACATCACTTCTCCATTCCTAGGTCTGCTGGAAGAGATTTCTTTGAGAAATAAGCAGTACCTTTGTACATAGTGACTTTTTCGGTTTTTCTTGTATGCTTTTTTACGTGTACATAAATTATAAAATAAATAAATAATAACTTTTCAATTTCCGCTCCGAAATCATTAATAGATTTATTGTTTTGTCTAACGCGAGCAAGTTTAGCTTGAATAGCGACATCAGATTTAGTCGTAAGCAAATGTTTTTTCATATCTGCTATAAGGCTAGTTACGGAGGCATAACTCGACGACAACCGTATTTTAGCTCCTTGACTAAGTCGTGTGGCAAGCACGAATTTAATTAAAAGGTCGCTATCATTTGAGCCTAACATTGAATCATACAGCTCAATTGCGTCTATCAAATCTTGGGTTACTTGCTCGTTTCCGTTCATTTTCGGAAGCAAACTAACCGCTGTCTTCAAAGAAAATTTTTCCGACGCCATTTTTACTTATTATACTAAATTCGCGTTAAGTCTGTACCAATGAAGCTAATATCGCAACAAAAATATAAAAATAAAATTACGCGCCTTTACTACTACGTTGCAAAGTGCTCATGCTATGCTTAATTTGTCAACATACATTTATCAACATAACAACATAAATTCTCTAAACATACAAAATGGTATCCTCCCATATTAAAATAAAAATTGACCATTACAAAAAAAATAAAACAATATAACTGACTCACAATGCTGCACGTGCACGATGATGCTGACTGTGGCCGCTGCTACTTGTAGATCGCGTTGTTGGGGATGTCCGCTTCAGAGGAGTCTCAGAGGGCTCCAACCCTCTTTCTTGGTCCTTGTACCGTTGCCTCATCGTTCCCGAACTGAATTCCGTGATTAAAAACTTGCATCTTGACGCGCGCTTCTTTGTCCATGTTCATTTAGCGGCCTAATATCCATATTGCTCTAAGTTTCTTCTTTTTCCATACGCCGCGCCGTTTGGGTTCATACACCGGGTTTCTTTGGCCATTTCTCGCTGCCATCCATTATCTTCGGTAGGTATCAACGCCGTCCGGGCTAGTTGGCTAGGGTCGCCATGTGATGTGGGGACCATATCAGGGTCGCCATGTGATGTGGGGCGCCCGTTAGGGTCGCCATGTTGAGTGGTTATAAGCTAGACCCGTGAGGACTCCATGGAGAGGCGGTAGGAGCTCGCCCAGGGGTTAGGGTAACCCCATGAGCAGTAACAGACACAAGAGTTCTCGGTAGAAACTGAGTATATTTCTTAGGTGTAAAGCTATCTTATATGTACATATACTACCAATTACGTGTTTATCTACTGGTTATTAGCTTATCTTATTACTGACTAAATCTTCAATACTTAATCTTATCTCTACGTGTATAACTAATATTATGCTATCATCACACCACAATTCCGCTAGACATCAGTGCAGAGCCTACTGCCACGATATTCCCGCATTAGCCGCTAGATGGCGCTAACAGTATCGATCGAAATACATCGATTTCGCATGCTTCGCTCTGATTGGTCGAGGCAGAGGGCTCGTCTACGATAATTTTTCGTATTTGCAATAAATACGGAAGTAGTCCGATTTCCGCATGCAATGAGAGCAGCCGCATAACTCTCATCCTTCGCAAATTTTACCGCTCCGCATCGCATTCATAATTTAAGTTGTGATAATCGTGTATCCGCAAAATATAGACAGAAAAGTGTTTTGTGTAGAGGATCCTCTTAGTGTACCTAGGCATAACATCGCAAGAACTCGTACGTCGCCAGATTCAACAGGATTTATCGGCGTTCTGGCCTGGACTCGCTGGTCGCCATTGAAGAACGTGGACGCAGGCAGCTACGGGTGTCTCAAGGCACGTGGCTAGTAGGTTACATATTTCCTGCACAGGTCGTTTTGTCTAGCGGATTCGGTTTCTCAACTTACGCATTTCGCATACCGCGATCAGCCATTGAGTGCTGGTCACTCCGCATTTTCGGGTGCATAACCCACCAGTGGAGAGGCTATTTACTCGCCCCCCCAGGTGTGTATTTCTGAATCTTATTTATGTAATTATCAATCTGGTATTTGTAATTGTACCTATTCAATAAAATAAAATAAATAAATAAAACGCAGTAGTGACAATAATTAATTTAGTATGTGCACATTCTACGTTACAAGTTTTCTTTAGAATTGTATTTGGTTTCAATTTGCACCTTATTTCATAGGGCCACGGACCATTTAGATCGGTAAGATGTTTCATACCAATTTTTTTTATAAATAACTTTGTTCTGAGCTGATCTGATACCTACATAACTTAATAAATCAGAATACTAAACATACTTACTAGATGGATTAAAAAACATGATCATCATCCATCCACGATGGATTAAAAATCATGACTATACCCTTGTTAAAACTTTATTTAAGTAATTTTTTCATTAGCGGGGAATCGAACCCGGTACTTATTTTATTCAACCGGTGAATTCGAAAGAAAGTGGCTAGGTAAAGACTAGCACAGTGGCAAAGTAGATAAGTTAGTTATTTAGACAAATGTTGTAAATAAGTACCTACTTGTGACCCTGTGTGATCGCTAGCTGCCCGCGAGGCCGCGCGGCCGCGCCGCGCCGCGTGCGCCCGTGCCACAGAGTAGTTAAAAAATTTAACTACTCTGTGCCCGTGCGTTCGTTGATCGGAGCATCAGCTGTTTTTGATTTTGTGTTTCATTGCGGGTTTTTTAGTAAAGTAATGGTTTTTTTATGAAACTACCATTTCATTTAGCTGTACTAACATGATGGAGCGTAAATAATGCTAATAAAACGTTTTAAAAATATGTTTTTTTTTTAATCAGGATCGTTTTTTTTTCCCTCCCATCATCAAAGGTGTCATTAGTACTATCGCCTGTCTTCGTTTTCGGGAGCGGTCTCACCTAACACCTTGTATATAAAGGGTGAGTTTTTAGTCAGTTAGAATATTAATAGGGGGTACTCAGTATTCGATTCTCGTTCCAAATATGTAATAAAAAACGGTGCTTAAAATTTCACCTAATTATCCTTTTTTTTTTTATGGCCTAAGCAGGCAAGCGAGCAGACGGGTCACCTGATGGTAAGTGATCACCGTCGCCCATGGACAAAGGCAACACCAGGGGCGTCACCATCGCGTTGCCGGCCACCAAGGAAGCGAAAGACCCGCTTCTTGAAGGACCCCATGTCATAGCACTGTGGGAACACCGTTGTAGGAAGTTCGTTCCACAGTTTACACGTACGAGGCAGGAAGTGACGTGTGAACCAAACTGTGGACGAACGCCAGGTATCCAGGTGGTGTTGGTGGAACCTGACTTTATTTCGAGATGTGCGGTAACGAAAGTTAACCGCAGGTATTAGGTTAAACAGTTCATCAGAACATTCCCCATTATACAGACGGTAGAAAACACACAGAGAGCCCACATCTCTCCGCAGCTCGAGTGATTCTAAACCGTCTGTGAGCATGGGATCGTCGACAAGACGAATAGCTCGCCGTTGGATTCGGTTGAAAGGATCCACTTGGCAAGCTGGGGCCCCGGCCCAAAGGTGGGAGCAGTACTCCATGTGAGGTCGGACTTGTGCTTTATAAAGCAACATCCTATGCTCAGGCATGAAGTACCGCTTAGCTCTGTAGAGCACTCCCAACTTCTTTGAAGCCAGTTTAGCCTTACCCACCAAGTGGTCCCGAAACTGAACTTCATTCGAAATGTCGACACCTAGGATCCCAATGCTCTTAGAGATGTTAAGGGGAATGTTCTGAAACTGTGGTGCTATGACAAAGGGGGTTTTTTTAGCGGTTAACGCGCAAACTTGTGTCTTCTCGGAGTTGAATTGGACTAAATTTAGTCGGCCCCATTCTGAGACCCGCTCCAGAGATGTCTCGACTTCAGACACAAGTTTTTTCCTCCTCTCCTCAATCTGCACCCGAGACATATTGGCATGGCCTGTATACTGGGCATCGCCCGTACTGTCATCAGCATAGCAATGAATATTCTTGATATCAAGCATATCATTGATATGCATGATGAACAGTGTGGGCGACAGCACAGAGCCTTGTGGGATGCCAGCATTTATGGGCTTAGTGTCCGAGCATGTTCCGTCGACAACGACCCTGATGCTCCGCTCCGATAAAAAGCTGGCAACCCAATTGCACAACTTCTCGGGTACTCCGTAGGATGGCAGCTTAGATAGCAAAGCCTTGTGCCACACCCTGTCGAAGGCCTTCGCGACATCCAAACTTACAGCCAATGCTTCTCCCTTGCTCTCAATTGCTTCTGCCCAGCAATGAGTTAGGTATACTAAAAGATCGCCAGCCGATCTGCCGTGGCGGAAACCGTATTGACGGTCACTAATCAACTGGCGATCTTCTAGATACTGGAGCAGTTGGGTATTTATTATTCGCTCCATTAGTTTGGAGAGCAGGGAGGTTATAGCAATTGGTCTGTAGTTGGATGGATTAGACCTATCTCCTTTTTTGGGAATAGGGTGGACCAGAGCCACCTTCCAGGAAGACGGCACGATGCCGGCAGAGTAAGAGAGTTGGAATAGGCGCGTTAAAACCGGGGTCAACTCCGGAGCGCACGTTTTTAGCACAACAGCAGGTATACCGTCCGGCCCACTCGACTTGTTGATGTCGAGGGAGAAGAGAGCTTGACGCACAGCGGTTTGGTTAAAACGCACGTCAGGCATCAGCTCGTCACACCGCAAGATGGTGGGTGGTGCCTTCCCCTCGTCATCCACAGTCGAGTTCGACGCAAAGAGTGTGCCCAATATATCGGCTTTCTCTTTAGCGGTATGGGCCAGGGTATTGTCTGCTCTGCGCAACGGTGGAAGGGACGATTCACAGAAATTGCCCTGTATGGCTTTGGCTAGAGACCAAAAGGCCCGACTACCACAAGGATAGCCCAGAAGTCTCTTGCCTGTTCTGTGAATGTGCTTGAACTTTGCCTTGGTGATTTGCTTTTTTGAGGACCAGGAGGCAGCATTGAATTTCTTCTTCAGCTGAGATGCGTCTGTAGAACCGAGCTTGCGCGCCTTTACCCAATCCTGATAAGCAGATTGCTACAGGCTACTAGCCTTAGAGCAGTTTCTGTCGAACCAGGCTTGGGTTTTCCCACCAACGGGCACCACAGAGTTTGGAATGTAACATTCCATGCCCTGGAGAACCACGTCGGCGATGGAAAGTGCGCAAGCGTCGGGATCATCTGAAGAGAAACAAATGCGCCTCCACAGATATGAAGCATAAAATTCCCGCAAACCATCCCAGTCCGCCGATTTGAAGTGCCAGACCCGGCGAGACGCGCATGGACGCCGATCAACAGGACGTGCCAAACGTACCGATGTTCGTACTAGGCAGTGATCTGACGAACCAAGCGGCGCCTCGACGGATACGGCATAGTCGCCTGGGTGGGTGGTAAGCAGGAGGTCCAGAGTGAAAGCAAAGTGACCGTCAATGTCAGGGATCCGAGTTGGGCTGGACACCAACTGACTGAGGCCATTAGCCAAGGCAAAGCTTAGAGCAGATTTCCCTGCGTAGTCCGTTGTACGTGATCCTAGCCATTCTTTTTTTTTTTTTTTTTTAAATGAGATAAGTTAATGCTTGACAACTATCCCACCTGATGGTAAGTGGCGATGAAGTCGAAGATGTTGGTCGCACTAACTTATTAAAAGCCTATTCACTCTCCTCTTGAAGACTCCCACATTATACGCAGGTGGGAACACCGACGCAGGCAACCTATTCCAGTCCTTCGCAGTGCGGATGATGAACGACGATGCAAACCGTTTCGTTCGTATCGGTGGAATGTTCACGACGAAAGGGTGGATACCGGCTGTACGTCGGGTTGTTCGATGGAGGAAGGGGGATGGGGGAATTAATTCGAACAATTCCTGCGCACACTCTCCAAAATGTACCCTATAGAAGCACGAGAGGCTGGCAACCTTACGCCGGTGCTCGAGGCTTTGCAGTTTGGTTTTAACCAGATCTGCATCACCAATGAGCCTCTTTGCACGCCTCTCCATCGAATCCAAAGCTGACAACTGAGATTTGGCGGCGCCAGCCCAGATGTGACAGCAGTACTCCACACATGGTCTAATCTGGGCTTTATACAGCGTCAAAAGCTGTTTCGGTGTGAAGTACCGCCGGACCTTCGCAAGGACCCCAAGTTTCCTTGCAGCCGCTTTAGATTTGGATTCGATGAACCGCCCAAAGTTGAGATTCGAGGAAACTTCAACTCCTAACAGCTGAAGGCGGTCAGTGCATTCCAAGGGTACATTCTGAAAAGTAGGAGCCAAGGTGAATGGGCTCCTCTTGGCGGTAAAAAGACACGTCTGCGTTTTTGTGGCGTTGAACCTCACAAGATTGGCATCGCCCCATTCGGACACTGCCCTAAGTGTGAGATTCATACGTTCCACCATGGCCTCTCTTTCAGACTGTATTTCATCCCTACTGGCCCGAGAAGTCGGCAGGTATCTCTCCACTACTGTACTGTCGTCTGCGTACCCATAGATACCAGGCATGAGCAGATCGTTAACGTGCAGCAGGAATAGAGTAGCGGAGAGCACAGACCCCTGAGGAACTCCGGCGTTTGTTGCCATCGACTGTGATGAACATCCATCAACAACAACGCGGAGAGACCGTTCACTCAGGAAGTCCTTAACCCAGCAGATAAGGCCAGGGGATATACCGTACGCTGAAAGCTTGCTTAATAGGCTATCGTGCCAGACCCTGTCGAAGGCCTTCGAGACATCAAGGGAGACGGCAAGTGCCTCCCCATTTTTCTCGAGGGCCTCGCCCCATACATGAGTGGCATACGCTAGAAGGTCCCCAGTTGACCGGTTTCGGCGAAATCCGTACTGTCGGTCGCTGAGGAGATCGTGTCGTTCTAGGTACGCCATGAGGCGCGAATTCAATATACGCTCCATAATCTTGCAGAGTATGGAGGTAATTGAAATCGGGCGGTAATTACTAGGGTCGGCTCGGCTGCCTTTTTTGGGCACGGGCTGCACATTGGCAAGCTTCCAGGATTTGGGTACTATTCCAGTTTTGAAAGAGAGGCGGAACAGACGTGTCAAAACAGGAGACAACTCGGGTGCACAGGCCTTCAGTACAGACGCTGGAATACCGTCAGGACCACTGGCTTTTTTCACGTCTAGACACAGCAGGGTTTTGAGAACCTCCTTGTTAGTAATACGGAACTCTGACATAGAGGCACCGCAATGAGGTATTACTGGTGGTACGTTATTGCCAGTATCTAGACGTGAATTTTCGGCAAATTGAGAGGCGAACAAATCAGCCTTCTCCTTAGCCGTATGTGCCAGTGAGCCGTCCGGCCTTATTAGTGGAGGCAGTGTAGGCCGACAGAAGTTAGTCTCAACCGCTTTGGCGAGAGACCAAAAAGCTCTGCTGCCAGATGGTTGGTCAGAGATTTTTGCGCCGATATGTTTAATGCGGTTGAGATTTGCCCTCTTCAATGCCTTTTTGTAGGACTTGGCGGCGAGGTTAAAGGCTTTCTTCTTAGAACTGATATCCGGAGCTTTGCGGACTCGAGCATCAACCCAAGATATGTACGCCGAATGTTTGCGCTTCTCAGCCTGAGCGCATTCGGCGTTGAACCAAGGGCGAGCTTTGCCACCAATGGGAACGTCGGAGAAAGGGATGAAATATTCCATCCCTTGACGCACCACATCGGTTATAGCTTCCGCACAGCTCGACGGATCTTCAGAAGAGAAGCAAACCTGCCGCCAAGGATAAGATGCGAAAAAATGCCGCATCTCATCCCAATCTGCTGACCTGTAATGCCATACTCGCCGGTTACCATGGAAGTCATGTTCCGGAGGGGAGTATGACGATACAGATTTCACCAGACAGTGATCGGAGGTACCCAAGGGGGACGAGACCTGCACGTCATATCTGTCTGGATCGGTTGTCAGCAGAAGGTCCAGGCAGTTGGCTGTGTGGTCATCGACATCGGGCACCCTAGTCGCTTGCTTTACCAGTTGGGAGAGGCCGAGCGACATGGCAAAATTCCACGCTTGTCTCCCAGCATGGTCGGTCTTCTGGTATGGGAACAGCCAGTCCTGATGACATGCGTTAAAGTCCCCCAGAAAGACCAGCTCAGCTGTAGGGTGCCGATGAAGGGCCTGATCAGCAGCCTCACTAAGGTGTCCGAATAGCCGAGTTGTCTCCTGGTCACCGCTGTGCGATCTATAGACACAGGCATATAGGATCTTGGATTCGGCGTGATGGGCGTTGAAGTCGCCTAGGATCACCACTTCGGCACAGGGAATCTGCTCTTGCACATAGTCAATCGCCCCTTGAACGTGTCCTGTACAAGACCTGTACAAGCAGATGTAAACACGCGTTTGACCGCCATGGTCAACGCGTACGCAGATGGTAGACAGGTCTCTTCCTTCAAGAAAATCAAGGCGCTGACAGCAAATATCTTCTCGAGAGAACACACAGACACCAGCGTGTGCTATAAATTTGTGTTCCAATCTATATCCAGGATACAGAAGGTAAGATGTTTCTTCTCGAGCAGATATTTGTGTCTCTGTCAGAAAAAATAAGGCCGGCCGCGCTGATTCGAGATGGTAGTGAACAGCGTTGAGGTTGGAATGTAAGCCCCTAATGTTGCAAAAGTCCACATGAAACGTGGAAGGGGGTGCCGCTGGTTTGAACCTATTTCTTTTCTTTGATTTTGCCATATTACTTTTGCGGGGAAGATAAAGAATGAATGGAAGCAGTACATTGCTGGGGCTACCAGGGTCAAAGTAGAGTCATGAAAACGGTTTCGGCAAATCGGGTAGAGTGAGTTACTGGCACGGCGGACGGAAGGACCCCCGATCCAACCCGCGAATAAAGTCCCCGTCCACGTCCGGCTCCCTAACCGGCAAGGAAATCATCCGACGGGCTTTTAACATTGGCGGCGGGACAGCCTCCCAGGCCGGGATCTCCTGGGTTCGGGTCCCCTACAACCAACGGGCGCCAGCGGTAACGTTTCATCGGCTCTCCCTGGCCGCCGTGCCCGTCCATCACACCCAACCGCACGAGAACAGTTGTTAATGACACCAACAGACCCCAGACGCATCAACAACATACTGCTTCAGGATGGGTAGTGGGATAGGTGAAGAGTGGAAAGGACGATGACGAAAAGATGGGGGAGAAGGAAGAAGAAGTCTGGCACTCCGACACTGCAACCGAAACACGTTATGAAACATTTCACGGTTGGTTTTGGAAGGAGGGTGGTAGCTAGCCAGTCGGGTTTAAAACCCTTCCACCAGCATGGTGTACCTTCGGGATTAAGCCGGATGGTACAAAATCCAGCGACCTCTGAAAAAGAGGGACCGAGCGCCGTAGCCTCGTCCGTTGTTCAGCAGGGTGCACCACGAGCAGGTGAGGTCGGCTTGGACTCAGATATGGGAGGAGCCCCAAACACCCCATTAAACAACCCAATCGTGGACAAGCTAACGCACACCGCGCACACGATTTTAAGTAAATAAAAATCAGCCGAAAACGCGGTGAATCATAAAGACTTCCGGCCTTTTGTATTTTCTTTGATGCGCCGCCGCCGCCACCGCCAATATTCGGGCGCACCAAAATACGTACGCCAACGACCCTTTGAGAGTGCCGCCACGGTCAATCCCCGCGCACCTGAGTCCCGACACCTACCTCGCCTTTCGAAGTTTCGAGCGAACTACTTAACTGTGTATTTTACTATTTTCTCTCAGTTTGTGTTGAGCTTCTAAGCGATCAGACGCAAGTAATTTTACTTCCTCGTTCGTGTATCTTAGTTACATAATGAGTACTGTAATAATAACAAATAACAACATTGTAAAGTTGTATCGCGAATTATTCCCAAACCGAAGAATACCTACTCCTTACGTGATGTTCCCTACGCCTACGCCTTATGTGATGAAGAATACCTATACCTTACGAGGTGCCGTGGCCGGCGCGCTGGTGAAGCAGCAAGGTCAAACAACTTGTGTACGTTACGAAGTACTCCAACGGGGACGAATTAAAGTGCAGAATAGTGACTGCTTTTGACAAAGTTCGTAGTGAATAGAAGTGATCCTTTCGTCTTAAATCGCGTGAAAGACAATTTGTGCAAACATGATGAATTGTGCATTGAGCGAGAAGGTGCGCATTTTGAAGAATTGTTAAGGTTGGTGGAAATTTGTTATTATACTTCCGCCACCCTCCGAAAAGAATTAACGTAAACAGACCGATATTAGGGTCATCAAAATTCTGGCACGGCCAAAACTACAAATTTCTGTGTTTTTAACTTAATTTCTACAAATAACATCATAATTATATAGTATCTATTGTTCCTATAGCACAATTTACTCGAATCACTTCCAAAACTTCAATATTATTGCGTTAAACCAAATATAAATATAAGATCCATATCAGTTCGTAAGTGATAGCCCTTAAAGTAACTTACACTCAGGTTTTAGAACATTTTGTGTGATTTCGTTCTTAATTGTTTGTTATTTCAAAATTAATTTATTATACTTTTCACCGATCCGCACTGGATCAGCGTGGTGGAGTACACTCCAACTATAAAAATATTCATACTTTATTCCATTATAATTATGTAGGTATTAAAAATTCACTACTACATTGCATTATTACCTACAAGGATTAATTGATTGATTATTTGACGAACATAAACGCAAATTCATACGAACATGAATAAGTTAAAAACTTACAAAGAATACAAAGTCGAGGCAAAAGATAAACTCACAATATTTACTTAAATTAGACAAGTACCTTAAGTACCTACCTACTGTCGAATAGAACAAGAAATATCGATGGAAAAGAATTTTAATTTTACACTGGCATTGTCTTTTCAATAATTCATAAATGTGTAGACGAAAAAAAGGTTATTCGTTTCTGCCTGTTATCGGTTGCTAGGATACGATTGTTGGTAATCATTCTGTTCGCAATTTGGCAAAGTATAGGTTAAATTCTCCATCATTGTAAATAAAATTTATTATTACACATAACCCATCCCAGTATTTTGAGACAATTATGATTGCCATTTTTGAAATAATTAGTAGTGTAGAATTTTGACTTTATATTTTTGATCATTACCTATGACCACGTTCTTTCATGTCCTCGAGTATGTCAACTGACTAAAAACTCACCCTATATAAAAGGAGAAGCTGTCTGTCTGACTGACTGACTGACTGACAGATTGACTGACTGACTGACTGGCTGACAGGGCCTAAACTATAAGAGTCAGAAACTTGAAATTTTGCACAGGGGTTCCTTTTATAACATAGGGGAGCACTAAGAAAGGATTTTTGAAAATTCACCCCCTAAGGGAGTAAAACGTGGGTGCAAAGTTAGTATGAAACTGCCGTTGTCCAAGGTATTCGAATAAAATTCAGTATTAAGGCTTTTCATTAAAAGTTATCAAACACGTTGTGGCGACATCGCACACACGTCACACAGTGACGTTACGAAGCCTGAATCACGCTATTGAAGTTTTCTACACCGCTCGCATATAATTATGTATACAAGTTCCAACACAGATCAGTTGGGGCTTCACTGCCTCCCGGGCAAGACATCTTGCCTGGCCGGAGATCTCCCTTTGCCAAACTGGTGACCCTCGGACAAGAACACGTCCCCTCTGAGCACCGATAGGTCCGATAGTGATTCACGGCTCACCTCTCACCTCACCTCACCGCTCACACCTGATGGACAAATGCAGCTTGTCTTCTCGACACTTAGTCAAGCTCGGCGGGCGCATCGCAGCGTACATGAAAGACGTTTCCTGTTCCCGTGCCAGCTGCCCTGCACACATGACTACACGGACGGCTGGAGTGCGCATCACTCGCGCTCCGCATTGGTCGTGTCACCCTCCCATTCCGAGTCATCGCGGATAGTGCCCTCTATCAGGGCAGGCTCTTCAGGGCACAACATCAATGACTAACCAACCTCGAGAAGCACAGACTGCATCATCACATCGACCTCCGGTCTGAGCAGGGGGATGATGTGGCGACATCGCACACACGTCACGCGGTGACGTCACGAAGCCTGAATCACGCTATCGAAGTTTTCTACACCGCTCGCATATTAGTTCCAACACAGATCAATTGGGGCTTCACTGCCTACTGGGGGATTATGCGTCAGCGTCGGTCGTTGCACCGCTACCTACAACAATCACGTTGTTAAAGTTTCATCCGGCGTACTATAACTTTATTTTACGTTTTTCTTGACAAGTTCATGCGAGCGGCTGACGGTCTTTCCACCGCTACCTACGCAGCTGACTGTCGTTTTCGTACTTCTGATAACATAAACAATCACTTTGTCAAAGTTTCATCCGGCGTACTATGACTTAATTTTTTAATTTTTTTACCACTTCCGGAACCTGCCATGCCTAAACCCACCGCTGGTGTGCCAGCTGACGCTTGGTTCCCTTATCAGTGATTCGAGGACTATTGAACAAGATGGCAACCGATCGGCGTAAAAACACTACTTATTTTGCAACGGTACGTCCCGGACTAGAACCTTTTTGGCGTAAAACGGTTGTCGAGGAGATTTAATATCGCCTCGTAATTCAATTCTTCCACCTTGTTCGGTAACGCCAGGTCACTTGCGTGTTTGAAGGTAGATTCACATAATGACGTTAACAATTGTCTAAATAAATACGTTAGAATGAATGTTCTCAATTAGCTACCTATGTATATGTATGTCATTTACAGTCCACGTTAGTTGCAAATTAAACATCGACGGCCCTATTAATAAACATAGACTAGAGCAAGAGTAACTTTAAAACTTGTCGTAAATTAGATTTAATTAAATTCATTATTAATAAACATGTAGTAGCGAAGAAGTAAGCTACTCCAAGTCTTATCTCAGAATCAAAGATAGTCCATGTCGCTACATAGTTTAGCGACCGATTAGGCGTGCACTGACGACATTGACGTTCTAAACGTCATTGATATTTATTTATAACCTTTGATAAATTCGTAGGTTTTCAAACTCAAACTCAAACTCAAACTCAAAACTCAAACTCAAATCATTTATTTCATGTAGGTATTTTTTCAATACACTTATGAACGTCATTTTTTGCATTTACCACCGTTTCGCTAAGGTGCCTTTAAATTTTAAATCTTTAAGGAGAAGAAACGGCGAAAGAAACTCCTCGGCACATCTTTTGAAAAAAACAAAGGAAATGCTTACAATTACTTAACTGATTTATACCTACATACAAATATATTCATACATACTAACATGAGCAGAACCGGTAGCGGATGTCTATTTCCAAGCATCTTTGTCATTAATATATTCATCGACAGTATAATACCCTTTCTCTATGAGTCGTGTTTTAACATGTTTCTTAAATATTTGTATGGGCAAATCAATAATAGACTTCGGTACTTTATTAAAAAAGCGTACCCCGAGCCCCACAAATGACCGCTGGACCCTACGAAGGCGGTACGAGGAAGTCACTAAATGGTGCATATTTCTAGTTTCCCGATTAGTAATATCGGATTTTTGTTTATAAGAACTCAAATTTTTCTTAATAAATATTAAATTGCTATAAACATATTGAGAAGCTACAGTTAGTACACCTATTTCTTTGAATTTGTCACGCAATGATTCGCGTGATTTTAATTTATAAATTGCCCTAATAGCTCTTTTCTGTAAGACAAAGATTGTATCAATATCCGCTGATTTACCCCAAAGTAAAATACCATATGACAGAATACTATGAAAGTAGGCAAAATAGACAAGCCTTGCTGTTTCAACGTCAGTAAACTGTCTTATTTTTCTTATAGCATAAACAGCCTTACTAAGTTTACCCGCAAGTGTCGCTATATGGGTCCCCCACTGGAGCTTACAGTCTAAAGTTATCCCCAAAAATACTGTACGACTTTCCATATTTAATATTTCCTTATTTAATTTAATGTCCTTATGAACGCTTTTAACATTTGGCAATGCAAATTCAACACATTTCGTTTTATTAGCATTAAGAAGTAAGTTATTTACAGAAAACCAGTATGAGATGTGGGCGAGAGTACTGTTCACATCGTCAAAATTTACTTTATCTCTATTAGTTTTAAATATGAGTGAAGTATCATCTGCAAACAGTACAATATCTGCATACTTACTGATATGAAATGGAAGATCATTTATATATACTAAAAAAAGGAATGGACCTAAAATTGAACCCTGAGGGACACCAATCGAAACTGGTGCTCCTGATGATTTAGCTCCGTTTATACAAACACTTTGAACCCTACGATTTAAGTAGGACGATATAAGTTCAAGTGCTTTGTTTTTAAGGCCATAATGACCCAATTTAAAAATTAGTGTTTCATGTTCTACACAATCAAACGCTTTCGAGAGATCACAAAATACACCAATAGCGTTCTGAGATGCTTCCCAGGCCTCATATATATGATTTAAGAGCCTAGCACCTGCATCAATTGTACTACGACCTTTAGTGAACCCGTACTGCTCTTTATGAAGTAGATTATTAACAGAGAAATGAGTAATCATTTGATTTAACATAATTTTTTCAAAAACCTTGCTGAGTGTCGGCAAAATAGCAACTGGTCTGTAATTATTAACATCTGTTCTATCTCCGGACTTAAGAAGTGGTATTATTTTACTATATTTCATGAGATCGGGAAAAGTACCCAGATCTACACAGTTATTAAAGATTACAGCTAGGTGAGGGGCTACAACATCTATTATATTATTTATTACTTGTACAGATATCCCCCACAAGTCACCTGTTCTTTTGTTTTTCAAAGATCGGAAGGTTTTAGTTATCTCTGTCGACGTAGTATGTTTGAATTCAAACAGAACACTACATTTACTAACGAGCCCTTTTAAGAGAGTATATGCTGTTGCCGGAGAAGATTGAAGAGACTTAGTTAATGAGAGTGGTATATTTCGGAAGTGATCTTCAAAAGCGTTTGCTACCTCGTTATCAGAGGTGATTTTGTTGTCGTTAATAATCAGTTCAAAATTATGGTCACGTGATTTAGTGGTACCGGTTTCATCACTAATGACCTCCCAAGTAGCTTTTATTTTATTGTCGGAGTTTATAATTTTGTCTTTAATATATAGCGACTTAGCCTGTATGCAAACGGCTTTAAATATTTTAGAATAAGTTCTTACATGTTCGCGGAACGCCGTACTATGATTATATTGCTTTTCATCATATAGGTCGTAAAGCTTGTTCCTACTTTTGAAAATGCCTTTAGTAGCCCAATCATTAAAATTACTTTCTTTATTTACGTGAACGGATTTAAATTTAAAAACTCTGTTAAATTCCTCGTTAATATTTTTGAATAAACTGTTATAATGATTTGAAGGATCACGTTGGTTGAAAGGAGACGGATGAGTAATTTTCGAAGTTATTCGGTCTTTAAAAATTAACAGTTTATTTTTGGTTATAGGTCTGCATTTTATTGATTTATTGTTTTTGCTAAGCTGGTCAGAAATAGAAAATTTTTGTCCACAGTGATCGGACCTTAAATTGTTGATTATTTCTTTTCCTTTTTGGTTCTGTTTCTGTTCGTTACTTCGTTTTTATTGTTATTATGATGGATAGAGATTATTATAATGATGATTTGATGGTGATAGACGAGATACGTGAGGTGGAAAACCTTCCTCATTTACTGCGACGTGACAAGTTGTACAAAACTCGTCACAATCCATTGGAACTTCATAAAAGTGAGTTTCAATCTAAATACAGATTTTCAAGATCGACTGCCGTGTACATTATTGACATGGTAAAAAATAATTTAGCTGGTGATGCAAGAGGTGGCTTCATACCACCGTATCTGAAAGTCTTGACTGCAATTCGAACATGGGCCCGTGGAGAGGTAAATTATACTGAAATATTGAAATATATATACATCTCGGATTGGCCGAGTTATTAATACCATCGTCAGACATTATGTGGGCGTATAGCTAGGGTAATCGAGCAAAAGAAATAGCGTATGCACAAGAATTACGTTTTATTACTTTTTTAACAATTTTACTTTACACGGTCATAGTCACACCGGGTAAACGAAACGAATAACAGTCCCCAGAGGAGGAACCGATCTCTAAGACGGTCAAATGGTTAAGTGTCCTCTCCAACCAGCGCCCCTCCACCACCTAGGCTCTGCTGTAGCACGAAGTTAGCCAAATATCGACGTCATCGCGACGGTGCTGCCATCTATCGGAACTCGTGCTGCGTTTCGTTTAGCATCCATACTAATGACCGTCTCCGAGATACATATATATGGCCACATCTTCAAGAACTGTCCAAAGATCAACAAAAAGGAACCACGTCAACCGAAGGTGGCACGTCAACCGAAGGGTTTGTTGACAGCACTTGCAGTTGGTATTGAGAAAGATGCTTGGTATGTGGACAGTGGTGCTACCAACCACATGTGTAACAACAGGGAAATCATGGAGAATTTTAAAATGGTTAGGTGTAATAGTGTCAATGTGGCCAATGGTCAAAGACTTCAGACAGCGGGTCACGGTGATGTCAAGGTTCAACTGAAAGATTGTTTAAGGACTATAAGCAAAGTGTATTATGTTCTGAATCTTTCTGCTAACTTGTTCTGTGTGTGCATTAGTAAAAAAGTTTCATATTTAAAAAGTAATTCTTTTTGTATTGGTGTGTTTGGTGTTATGTATTATTGTTTTATATACATAATGTTGTGATTATGGTGTATACTTACTACAATAACTTATAACTTGTGATTTACTTATGGAATGTAGAATAAGTTTGTTGCAACTAGATGTTGGCAAGTTTCTAATATTGTTAAGTTTATATAAATGATATTGGTTTAAGGGCTAGTGTTGGAACAAATATGTTGTCTGTAATAAACACAATACATTTTATTTCTAGGTTTTATTTCTTCTACCTTTAATGAAAAATTGAAACCACATGTTTGTGACATTACACCAATTATTTACTATTTGCAAGGAATGTCGTAATTACTAAACAATTAAACAAAAATTAAAAATTGTTTTAGTTAATACTTATTATTTATTCTAAATTTCTTTTTTTAATTTCCAAAATTTCCCTTTCTAAAGTTGCTGCTTTTAAATTTTCTCTAAGAATCTCCATTTTTAGTGCATGCTTCTCTTCCGCCATTTCCAAAGTTCTCATATGTTGTTCATCTTTCAACATTTTACTGTGCCGCACCATACTGCTCACATAGTCTTCATGATTCTGTAAATGATAAACTTAAATTTAAATGCCCCGGACAGATTAATTTACACTAAACATAGTTAACAATACTCCTGATCGAGATGCTTTTCAAACTAAAAAGAAACTAGTACAAGTACAAAATCAGTTTATCAGTCTGGGAGCTACGATGCCACAGACAGATCCATAGATGTTAACTGTAGTTTTGAGATTTTACAGTTCCGAATATAATTACCTTTTTGTTTTTTCTTTCTTTTTTGTTCGTCTTTCGGGCATTCACCTTCATTGACTTCCATTGTATTTTAAGTTAGCCGAGGTGTCGCTGTCGTCCATTTAACTCATTAAACCTAACAATATAGAGAAAACGGTATGTTACTACACATCATAATACAAATAATCTAAATTTATTAGGTATATAATATGTAATTTGATAAATAAAAATAAAACGTTACTTTTTGTGGACATCTTCCCATGCTTTACTCTTAATTTTATTAGAATTCGTATCCAGTGATTTGTTCTCAATTAATTCAGCGTATTCTTTGAGAACAGAACGAAATAATTGCTGAAACAGTAAAACACCAGAGCGAACACCTTTTCTTCTTCATCCCAGTTACTTTAGCGAGCACGTTTTTGGTTCATGTTTTTAATAAAAATAAAGGAATACGAAACGAAATACCTAATTAAAGGAAATCAATTTCAAATTTTACAAGTAACAAACTGCGAGGAGTAGGCGCTTGAAATTTAAATTTGAAAGCTGTAGTGCACGTCTATTTTGAAGTTGTCAATTCCAAAATATGAGCTGTTACTGTCATTTTAATGCATGAAGTCGTTCACTGACTCACTCTTTTTACTTTTAAATTATAAAGGTTGCCATATTTTACTCCTTCAACCCGGACAAATGACAGAAATGTATTGTTCGTCCGACGCAACTCCATGTTTATTAATAGCATTTCAATTACGAAGTTGTTACTAGGTTAATCAAGAATTAACTAGTCAAAGTGTAGACTCGGATGACGCTTGGAGTAAGCGATTTTTATTAATAGGGCCGCGAGAGAATAACACGCCTTTTATTTAACAAGTAAAACTACACCTTATACGCTCAAACATATGGTTCAATCGAGCCGGATTACTGCCATCGACCCGCCCGGCGAACCGATTCAGCCGAGAACAAAAGAAAGATCTAAGCGATAAGGATTCTGAGCAATTTTTACTTGTTAAATTGAGTTGAGACTTTATAGTGCTAATAACTGAACAATATCAACGTTTTATAACCGAGTGAGAGTAAATTAGTGCGTAAAGTATTGAAACATAACGGAGTGAGTGTATCAGTGTAATTCGGACATTATCTATTGTAATTTCGAGTTAGTGAACGTAAAAAAGTGCGGTGCGCGACCACGTGCACTATAAACCGCGTGGTTGTAACAATTAAACAATAGTGGAAATATCGTTTTTACGTGTTAACAAAATGGAGGATCTATTAATATATCAAAGGGAATTGCTAGAAAATCTAAAAAAATCCGAGAAAATTTTCAAAAAATCGCCGAAAGAAAGAATAAGAAGGCCATATTTGGAAACGAGATTGGAGTCACTGAAGCAGCTTAGAAACGATTTTAAAGAGAGACATAAAAATATAATTTTAAAATTTTCAAGTGAAGAACAAAAAGAAGATAGTTATTTTGAAGAAGATTTATACGAGGCATTCGAGGAGTTATATATAGACTATAAGTCTACTTTGAAAGAGGCTCTTCAGCCATTTCTGGCTTCGGGGAAAGTGGAATCAGTCAACTTCCAGTGTTCGACGCCTGTGATGGAGGGTGAAAGAAACACAGAAATTAAATTACCCACCGAATTAAATTGCCCAAATTGCCGACATTTTGTGGCAAGTACGAGGAATGGCAGACGTTTTACGATCTATTTTGTTCATTGATACATAATAATAAGTACTTGTCATCTGTTCAAAAACTGCATTATTTAAAGAGTAACCTTTCCGGTGAACCAGAAGCTTTATTACGTAACTTTTCTATAACGGACGCCAATTACATGGAGGCTTGGAATCAACTCGTGAAACGTTACAACAACAAGAGGTTTAATTGTAACGCAATATTAAAATTATTATTTTCACAAAAAACTATCTTAAATGAATCAGCAAGTTTGATAAAACAGCTTGTGGACACTACGTCAACTTGTTTAAAATCTTTGATTAACATTGGAATTCAAACAGAAAATTGGCATTTATTTATTAATTATTTGGTTATTTCGAATGTTGACGGTGAAACAATGCGACAGTGGGAGCAACATTTAAGCACTAGTGACTGTGATCTCCCTACCTGGTCACAATTATCATGTTTTTAAGAATCGAGATTCAGATCGCTAGAAATGATCGAGAGCAACAAGGTGCGATCGGGACAGCCGAAGCCTTTTGTGAAACCCAAAGTCTTTCATTCAAACATTACTAAGGACAGCAAGAGAAATGAAATTAAATGTGCGTTGTGCGGCGAAGAGCACTACATATATTATTGTAAAAAAATCGTAGAAATGTCGGCCAAAGAAAGACAAGATTTCGTACAAATTAATAAATTGTGTTTTAACTGTCTTGCACCCACACATTCAGTGATTAAGTGTCGTCAGTCGTCGTGTTGTAAGAGGTGTAGAAGGAGGCATCACTCGCTTCTTCATTTTGAGAGAGAGTACAATTCGAGAAAAACTCACGATCGAGAACCGGCGACCGATGGTAGTCGTAAACATACGGGTTCGAGTACAGGTATTGTAAGCGAGTTAAATAGAGGTAAGCAAAACAATTTATTAACCGAAACTCATATTGTAACTAGCTTTTCTAGCGAACATAATGTACAAACGAGTAATGTGTTGTTAGCTACGGCTCAGGTATTGGTGAGCAGTAAAATTGGTTGTAAACATATTTTTAGGGCTTTGTTGGACCAAGGGTCGCAAGCATCATTTGTAACGGAGGCCACGGTTCAATTACTTAATCTTTCGCGCGTAAGAGTGGGTCGGTGTCAGGTGTAGGAGAGGGGCATACACGAATTAAACACATGGTTTCACTCTGCGTGGAATCGCGCCATAATTCTAGTCTTTTTTATGATCAATGCATATGTATTGCGCTCGTTGACGACAATACTCCCTACTAGTAATTTGACCGCTCCTGATTGGTTAGAGTTAGAGGACCGGAACCTGGCTGATCCAGATTATACTACGCCGGGGAAAATAGATATTATTCTTGGTGCTGAGGTGTATAGTAACATATTGTTAGATGGCATTATTAGACATCCTAATGGAAGTTTATTAGCTCAAAATACAGCGCTCGGATGGGTGATAACTGGTAGATTGTATCGGGACTTAGCTTTGACAAAAAGGAATTTTACTAGCTTGCACGTGCAAGTGAAGGATGATGAAATGTTAAAGCAATTTTGGGAATTAGAAAATGAACCTAATAGTATACATAAGAGATAGAGAGAGAGATAGAGAGATTTCTAAGACAGAAGAGAGTTGTGAAGAAATTTATAATGCTATAACGAGCAGGGATAATGAAGGGAGATTTATTGTGAAGTTGCCATTTGAAAACGCAGATCCGCAATGTCAGTATGGTGGGTTGCGAGATATAGCTGCGAAAAGATTTGAGTTTTTAGAGAATAAGTTATCAAAAAATCACAAGCTTCGAGAAGAATATAAACATGTAATGGACGAGTACCTTAACTTAAAACACATGATTCCAGTGGAAGAGAAGGATATTGATGATCCAAACGCTGTTTATCTCCCTCATCACGCCGTTATAAGGGAAGATAAGGACACAACAAAACTAAGAATTGTCTTTGATGCCTCTTGTAAGGGTTACAACAACGTTTCTTTAAACGATAATCTCCTTGTAGGTCCAAAATTGCAACAAGATTTACGTCACATATTAATGAGATGGAGGACTCATAAAAGGACAACCCCAATTCCCATACAACCTCAGGCCATGACTTGACAAAACTGAAAATTTGCCATCAATTAGAACATAATATAATGTATAAGTGACACAATTTTCAGGGCTGCCAGCAATGGCCATTTAAAGTAATCGTAGGATAAACATAAGGTTTATAGGTTATAATTTTCGCAAAGTAGGTATTGAGTGTCACTTTGAGTGTTACCTGTTTATTGAAGGAAATATCAATAAATGATAATGGTACTTAAGTCAAGTTTTGTATAATTATCTTTAATAATAATATACTAATTGTAAATTCATATTTCTTGACTTCAATTCTTTGACGTTCATAAGTGTATGCATCATACCTACATGAAATAAATGATTTGAGTTTGAGTTTGAGTTTGAAAATACCCGTACGTACTACGTTCATAGTACCTACATACTTATCAGTTATCATTAGGTATCTATTAATTAATTGCGATGATCTGTAAACCTATAGGAAAGTACGTGCATTTGTAGCTAGTACAATAAAAGGCAGTTCCTTTAAAACAAAAAACACTGCTTTTACTATTATCAATATGACAATTTATTAGCTAAACCAATATTAGGCAGCTATATGTAAGTAGTCTTCGAAGGGGAATTCAAATTAAAAACAGTTTCTTTTTTAAGATGTTTAATCATTATCATCTTCATTATAATATATTAATACATTGTCCAAGGATTGTGCAGGAGGCGCTATATTCTCTTGGTACCTTGCCCAACCAAGGTACCATATAATGCTCATAGTATGAGCACAGCAACCCACAGTCCTTTTCCCCACCACGCAGTTGCAATAATATTGAACTATGGCATCCCTCCCGCTTTTTGTACTATCAATCAAAATATATACAAAATAAGTTTTTGAACTTATGTGCCTAGACTGTATTCGGCCTCTTAACAACCACGTGGTCTCCGATACCGACAGCTCTTGTAGTAGATAGCTGTCGACCTCTCTGCATACTTCAATCGTATACCTGCCATTTGCTCTTATATGCTCCCCATAATATGACCGAGCCTGTTTTAATTGGTATGTACCAAGTGAGATGAGTATAAGCTCACTAAATGATAGCTCAGGAAATTCTCTTAAATTATCTCGGTCAACATCAATGGGCTGATATTCAGCCCTACGTCTATTTACGTTATTATTAATGATGTAATAACTTAGTCGGTTTTCTACATACATATATTGATGAATCTTCTGGAGAATTTCCTGAGCGTCATCGCGGTTTGTTATGGGGGGGTGAAAAGCATTAATTAGAGCGGCTGCTACTACAAAATCAACCATTAGGTTTTTAGAGGCTGTGTTAAAATAATCCTGCCTAAGCAGTTTAAAGTCGCGCTTAAAACGCCCGTTGACTACCTCTACTACCCACCTACATATTGTAACTGCCCTGGATTTGTTCGCTGCTAAAGTTGGAAGTTGGGATTCACCCGTCTGTAATGAACCTGGAACATATGTCCTGTAGCCATAATCATTAAGATATGGTAGTGCATGGCGAAACCCCCTATCTAAAATAAAGGCGTCACCAGGTTGAAAGTATTGTCTTAATGCAGAATTATCTTTAAATTCATTTTTAATAATTTCTGCATCAGAGGTAGTAGCGGGATAGGGACCCAGCACTTCTACTATGTATCCATCTGTACACACCATCAAAAACGGTTTTACTAGATTTTGGTACTTGTGGAGGCTGTAAGTTTTTTTTTGATATGAGTAGTTACTGCTTTTTTGCACATAAATATATGTGCCATCTAAAATAACTATTGGTTTTATATCACCGTTGTAGTCACCAAACAATCCATTAGGAATTAAAAGATTTCTATCTATTATTTGTTCTCTGGTAATATTATTTATTCCCATATGATGAGGCACAAAATTATCCATTACGTTTTTTCTAGCTTTATTTATAAGTGTACCTAGAGTACTTTTTGGTATTTTTAACAGTGACGATAATCGTTCATCAGAGTCTCCAGTTCTTAGCTTTATTAAATAAGCAGCTAATGAAGTTGACCCCCTTTTATTATTTAACAACTGAGGTAGCCTACTCAGAATCTGTTGAAACTGTACTTTATTAAAACCTACCCAGTGGTAAAAAATATGGTCATCAATGCTGTTAATATTTTCAAAGTCCAGCAATTTAGATTCCACATCTTTTAGGGTCAACATGTCTTGTATTTGGTTTGCTGTAAACGTGTTATTTATATTTTCAGTAATTCCATTTAGGAAATCCCATGATGTGCATGATAAATGAAAATCACACAAGCGGTTATTAGGTGGTACATAATAATTGTACATTTTTAGCAAAAATTGACGCTTATTAAGGGGAACATTATTTCGTTCTCTTCTCTGACACCCTTCAATAAAACATCTGCTCTCTGTTACACTTGGTCTAAAATAATCGGGCAATATTATGGAGGCTACAGGGCCAGTAGGGATTATCCTTTCAACCGCTTGAGGTTGTTGTGCTGGTTGTGATGGTTCTTGCCAATTATTTCCTTCTACTGACGAAACAGGCTCATTGACCGTTGATGAAGATGAAGCTGATGTTGAGGGACCCGAATGGAAGTGTCGAGATGCTGTTTTTGCTCTTTGCCAACAAGAGTGACATACAACACTTGAAGCACCAACCTAAAAATAAATAGCAAGTTTGAAAATGCTTCAGACTGATAGAAATACAATTTCTATTTAATTTTTTTTTAAAGATGTGTGTTGTTTAGTAATTAATGCTTACACACTCGTACCCTCGCAGAAGCATTTCTTGTATTGCAGGTGGCATGGACAATACAAATAATATCACTAACACCCAGGACCAAATAAATATCAGCCCACCAGGAATCAAACATGAGAATGCTCACTTTGCATTCTAGACTTTAGAATAGACTTTATTGCCTTGGTGGTGATAGCCCAGAGATGAACAATTCAAAATCTCATTCGAGATTTAAGTAACCCTGCTGCACACGTCAATAGTGTTCTATTACTGTTTTTTAACCCCCCTCAATATTTTTTTGGCAAATATATTCAATGTACGTAATAAGTATAGATAAACGCTATAAAACTACACACCGTTCTTGGTAAGATCCATTCCTTTATAACATCCCTTATTCTGCGTTCTTGCTCAGGGGCAGTACATAAATGGTGAAACCGTATTCTTCTTAAAAGAGACCGTCCACAGAGAATGCAAACTCGACGGTGCCCCATAGATGACACCTCTGGTCTGTTTTCAACATTTAATTCACTGCTGGCGACATTCCAACAAGCTTGGCAGACAAAATCATTAGAATGGACCTGAGAAAATATTTAGTTTCATTAATATTAAGTATGCTTATAGTCAGGGGTCTCAAATGAATTACATGGGTATGTATAAAAATCTATTAATAGTAGCAGTAGCAGTTTAGAGATTATAGAATAACTAAGTACTTACAACTCGAGGAGCGATCCATTCCCGTACAATGGCAAGTATCGCGTCATCGTCCAATGATCTTCTTCCAATAGCATTACAGCGATTGGTTGCTATTCCACAATTAATACACAGATTCATGTTAATTTCAAGCAAACCTGTAAATACAAGAAATAGTGGTTATACAAGAAAGCAGGATTCAGTTTAACCGGTGTTCTAGCCAATGTCAATAGAGATTGGAGGATACGTAATTCAGTGTTCAGGCAAAGGTCAGTCACTAAGCAGTCGATCTCGAAGTCCAGTATTCAAGCAGAAGTTGTAGTACAGATATATAAATCGCAAAAACAACGTGAAATCGCAAAAACAACGAAAACACATTCACCAGCGCAAGAGTACGAAAGCGAATAGAACAGGAAACAGGAAAACAGATTAAACAGAACTCTAATCTTAGTGACATTGACATTTTGACATATGTAGTGATTGACATTTGACAAAATGGACGACATTTTTAAATCGATTCATTGAAGTACTCAGTATCGATTTTTGTTTTCTTCTAGACATCAAACCACCTCAATAAAAGAATAGTAGTTTATTTGTATATTATGGATAATATCAACATACATTTTAAACATAATTCATTTGAATAAAGACGTGTAACCGTGGGAACGACACCCAACAATCGATTATTAACTCGATAGTTAAAATAATGTAACGTTAAGAGTTCCCATGTCTACGTACGGGCAAGCCCTATTTGCGTACTATGATACACATTTACAGAGATAGCCTTTAATAATACGATTAAAAACTTATAGAGTCATAGTGTCAGATATTTACGTAGACAGTGATAAATAATAAAAAAAGAAAAAATTAATATCTCCATTTGGCCACTGACAATAAAGCTAATATTTATTTACGTAAAGTAAGTAAATAAGACAATTTTTTTGGTATATAATTGATACGTGTCAAGTCTTGGCCGGAAATTGGGTCTCTCCTTTGTATTGAAGCTGACATAATAAAAATGTATAGAATGGTATGTGTAAGGGAAGAAGATTCTAATTTTCAAAGAGTTCTATGGAGACCGTCTCAAGACAAACCAGTTCAACATTTCAAGCTTACGAGATTAACGTTCGGTACAGCATGTGCTCCATACCTAGCTGTAAAATCACTGCAAAGGCTAGCTGAGGTAGACGGATGTAATTATCCCATTGCTTCGACAATAACAAAACATGATTTTTATATGGATGATTTGTTAACGGGTTGCGATTCAATTGATGAAACCATGAATATTTACAATGAGTAAATAAGCTAATGAAATTAGGCGGATTTGAACTTCAAAAATGCAGTAGCAATAGCGAGAAATTGTTAAAATATATCGGTAAAAATAAAAGAGTAGATCATGAATTGCCACTTAATGTTAACAGCTTGGTAAAAGTATTAGGAGTGAGTTGGAATTGAGAAAAGGATACATTTGAGTATACCCTTAATCTAAGGGACTTAAAGCAACCAGTAACTAAACGACAGATTCTTTCTAAAGTGGCCAAGTTGTACGAGCCCTAAGGATGGATAGCTCCGGATATTGTTAGAGCTAAAATTATTATACAGAAGTTATGGAGAACACGCTTAGAATGGGATGATTATGTGAGTGGAGATTTACTAAGAGAATGGTTACAGTTCAGAGAAGATTTGATTCATATTAATGATGTTAGTATTCCGAGGTGGATGCATTACTCTAATAATTCTAAAATAGAATTGCATGTTTTTGCTGACGCTTCTCAAGATGCATATGGAGCTGCAGTTTATGTCAGAGTCCTTGATGGCGAACAAATTTCCGTCAGTCTAATGTCCTCAAAAACAAAGGTAACCCCTATCGAAAAAAAGGTAACAATTCCAAGGTTGGAATTGTGTAGTGCGGCGTTGGCAGCTAAATTAATTTCAGAAATAGCTCAAGTGATGCGAATACCTAAGGATAAATTATATGCTTGGTCGGATTCAAAAATAGTATTAGCGTGGCTAAAGGGTGGACCTAGTAGATGGTCTACGTTTGTCAGTAATAGAGTATCCGACATACTAAACATCCTGGATTACGAGCAGTGGGGGCATGTGTCTACAGACATGACCCCAGCTGATTGCGCATCGAGAGGTTTCAGTGCCTCAGCCTTGCCGAATCATTCATTATGGTGGAGTGGTCCAACTGGGTTGCGCACGCTCACTGGGAACTGGGGTACTTTAGATATTGAAGATACACACGAGGAAGAGAAAATTAGTACTTTAACTGCCGTATCCCATGATGATTGTGCAAACTTAATATGGTATAAATTTTCTTCTTTATCAAAAATGTTAAGAATTATTTCATATTGTAAGAGATTTCTAAACTTAAAATTACCTAAAGATCAACGTCAAATCTTTACTAAATTTATTACGACAAAAGAAATGAATGAAAAACTAGAGCATTGTATAAAGCATGTTCAAGAAATTAGTTTTAGTAAAGAAATAAAGCAGTTAAAGTCTCAAGGATGTGTACCAAAAAATAATAATCTTCGCAATCTTTGCCCCTTTTTAGATGAAAATGGGATATTAAGAGTTTGTGGGCGCATCCAACAATCACAGATGGACTATAATACGCGGCATCCTATTATTTTACCTGCTAAGAATCATCTTAGTAAACTAATAATTTTGGAAGCCCATCAAAAAACATTACATGGCGGACCTTAAGTAATGTTGAATTATTTGCGGTCAAAATACAGGGTGAGTTTTTAGTCAGTTAGAATATTAATAGGGGGTACTCAGTATTCGATTCTCATTCCAAATATGTAATAAAAAAGGGTGCTTAAAATTTCACTTAATTATCCATTAAACAACCCAAATGTGGACAACCTAACGCGGCGATTTAAAGTAAATAAAAATCAGCGGATAACTCGGTGAATCATAAAGACTTCCGGCCTTTTGTATTTTCTTTGCTTCGTCGCGCCGCCGCCGGCGCCGCCAATATTCGGGCGCAGAAAGACGCCGTCGATTTGGCCTTGAAATTGCCGCCAACCGCCGGCCGGCCGCAATGTCCTTCACCCCACCTTTCGAAGTTTCGAGCGCATATGGAACTGTGTATATTACTATTTTCATTTTTCTCTCAGTTTGTGTTGGGCTACTCAGCGATTAGACGCAAATAATTTTACTTCCTGGATCGTGTATCTTAGTTACAAAGTGAGTACTGTAATAAAAAATAACAACATTTTAGTTGTATCGCGAATTATTCCCAAACCGAAGATACGTGATGCTCCCTACGCCTTCGCCTTACGTGATGAAGAATACCTATACCTTACGAGGTGCCGCTGCCGTGCGCGCGGCCGGCGCGCTGGCGAAGCCAAACATCGAAGTGGCGACGTCAAACAACTTGTGTTCGTTACGGAGTACTCCAACAGGGACGAATTAAAGTCAAGAATAGTGACTGCTTTTGGCAAAGTTCGTAGTGAATAGTAGTGATCCTCTCGTCTTAAATCGCTTGAAAGACAATTTGTGCAAACATGGTGAACTGTGCATTGAGCGATAAGGTGCGCATTTTGAACAATTGTTAAGGTTGGTGTAATTTTGTTTGTAAATAAAATTTATTATTACACATAACCCATGACCCGAGAACAAACTTTTATCTGTCACAAACGTCTGCCCTGGCCGGGAATCGAACCGGGGACCCCTCGCTTCGCAGGCAGGGTCACTTCCAACTAGGCTACGGGGTCATCAAACTTGTATGATGAAAGTTGAGAAGTTTACAGAGTTTGCATTAGTGACGTGATAAATTGACTAAATTGTATAAATAACAGAATTTTAAAAGTACTCTTTTAATCTTTTAACGTTTAACAGTGTTTATGTATGTTAAATTATTTTTAATATGGTAATTAAACAGTTATTTATAACTTTCAATTTCAACGCCCACTACTGCTATCTTGTCCTTACAAGGTCACTAACCCCGTCTCGCCCCGTATGGCACCGCCGCGCCGTGGCGCGCGGCGCAAGCGGCATCAGCTGTGATTTCGGGCGTTTCCATACGTTCCGAGTATTTTGAGATAATTTTGATTGCCAATTTTTGAAATAATTAGTAGTGTAGAATTTTGACTTTATATTTTTGATCATTACCTATGACCACGTTCTTTCATGTCCTCGAGTATGTCAACTGACTAAAAACTCACCCTGTATTGGATTATGCGAGCTAAGGATCAAATTAAGAAAATTTACAGAGAGTGTGTTGTATGTACTCGTATTAGGTATTCAAAGAGTACACAATTAATGGGCCAATTACCCGAAACGCGATTAAAACCCTGTAAACCTTTTAAATCAGCAGGAGTGGATTACGCTGGACCCATTAACATACGGTTTTCACTCGGCAGAGGAGCGAAATCCTATAAGGGTTATATATGCCTGTTTGTTTGCATGGTTACTCGTGCCATACACCTGGAAGCTGTCACAGATTTAACTGCAAAAGGATTCATAGCAGCATTTAGGCGGTTTACATCTAGGAGAGGCCATTGTCAAGATATCTACAGTGACAACGGCACCAATTTTGTAGGAGCAAACAAACGGCTGAGTAATATGTTTCATAGTGTCAAGTCGTCAATTACAAGTGAAATTGTAGAATTATTAACCCTTGAGCGTACTACATGGCATTTTATTCCACCGCATGCACCAAATTGTGGTTTATGGGAAGCAGGGGTGCGGAGTACCAAAATGCATCTTCAGAGGGTAATTAGGGATACTAAATTAACGTACGAGGAATTAACCACGGTCCTGGCGCAGATTGAGGCCTGTCTCAATTCCCGTCCTATATCAGTGCTAAGCGACGACCCTAACGATCCACTCCCACTGACACCGGGTCACTTCCTCGTCAGTGAGCCTCTGATAAACTTAGCTGATAAAAGCTACTCTAATAATAGCAGTATAAGTAATTTAGAAAGATGGAAACTTACACAAAAAATGGTCAACGATTTTTGGAACAGATGGCATAAAGAATATCTTCTAAATCTCAATCAAAGATATAAATGGAACAAGAAAACCTCTGAACCAGAAATCGATGATATTGTGATTTTAAAAGAGGATAATATTCCACCTTGTAAATGGATATTAGGTAGAATTATCCAAAAACATTGTGGCCCTGACCATTTAACTCGTGTTGTGTCAATTAAATGTAAAAATGGTACATTTAAACGTCCAGTCAGTAAGATTTGCATTTTATATAGTAAGGATAATTGTAATAATTCATAACTATCTCCTTTTCAAATTAAATCTGTGTTGTAAAATTATATACTTAACTTAATTATAACTTATTGTAAAGAGCCAAATGATTTAATTTAATATAAGTAGATCAACCTAGTAAAGTTAGTCATTACACTTACCTGTTGTACTTGCCCGTCGTCGTTACGTAGATATTCATTGCGTTTATAAACTATTATTATATTACATAGTTTAAATAAACTTAAGCAATTAAGTTTAAATATACTTAAGCAATTCGAAGCTATGTGTGAGCTTAATGTTTCTGTCGGCATATAGCATATAGTTAAGTCAAATTAGTGGTAACTACTTAGTTATTTAATTTGAGTTATAAGGTTTATTGGATAATAACCTTCTGCGATTATAATTTTAATAAGTTATTTTCTGTGTATTTCTTTAAAGGACTGCGTCCTTTGGCGGGCGGAATGTCTAAATACAAACGTTAGAATGAATGTTCTCAATTAGCTACCTATGTATATGTGTGTCATTTACAGTCCACGTTAGTTGCAAATTAAACATCAAGAGAATAACACGCCTTTTATTTAACAAGTAAAACTACACCTTATACGGTCAAACACAAGTGTCTAATAAGTCGCTGCGCAGCCTTTTGGAACTACTTTTTCGTGCGGATATCTACTTAAGAGGAAACTCTGCCCGTTTGAATAGCCAATTCTGTTTCTTATCCTAAATTTGCCTTGCATGAGTTTTGATAGTCCGTTTGGCTCATTTTTCTGATATTGTGATGTCTAAGTTTCAACAATAAAAATGAATGTAATTTTATCATTTTTGTTGTTATTTTTTATTTAATTAGTTCAAATATGCTTATATCAGAAGTGCGATACGGTTTTCACGTGCCCTTTCTCCAAAATTAAAACAGATTGGCTATTTAATAAGTAACTGTTTCTTTCTACCCGCCGTAAAGTATACCCGGTGTACTTAAGTAGTAATTTTAGGTGGTAAGGTGAAAAATTCGGTGAGTACGTTCCGATTTGCTTACTGTAGAAGACGATAGTGGTTTCGTACATTCGTAACGTAGCTTTGTAGCTTGTTCGATATTTTTTGTTTTTTTGTTTACCCTCAAGTAAATAATTTTATTGTTTAGTTTTTTCTGAGTTGTTGAGTGAACTATTAAAGTATTACTTTCTGTACTTGCAAATCGGTGAAAGAGTACCTAAATATTCTTAACAATAGCAACGAAAGGAGAAGTAGTTTAAAAAGCAATTTTATTTTAAAGCGCCATTTTGTTACCTAAATATGCTTAACAATAGCAACGAAGGGAGAAGTAGTTTAAAAAGCAATTTTATTTTAAAGCGCCATTTTGTTACCTAAATATGCTTAACAATAGCAACGAAAGGAGAAATAGTTTAAAAAGCAATTTTACTTTAAAGCGCCATTTTGCTATTCCTATGATTCAATTTAAATCTCTAATCTTTATTCTCAAAATAATGTCTGATCGATCTCGAGAAAAAAAAAGTAGATCTAGGTGCCAGTCAACCCTTCATAATGTTCAAAACTTTTCCTATCGACTATGATAGAATACTTGAGACGTACCATAAGTCAAGGTCAGGTAAGGCCGAATCCCAGGAAGGTGGACGCTTTATTAAAATCGCTGACTCAAATGTCTTGGTGGTCACAAATGCCTTTTGGAGGTTTTGTAGTCTGTGTTTTTATACAGACGGGACATAGAAGAATTAATAATAATAATATAATAATAATAATCATTTATTTCAGGCATCTATGGCCCATAAAATAAAATACATACAATTAATTTATAATATAACAAAATAATACATAAAAAAATTTTAAACAACATAAAATGATACAATAATAAACTTAAAACACATGTGTTTGGTGTGGGAAATCCTATATTTGCAGGAAAATCTCGCAGAGTTCCGGTGTGTTGGACACTGGTATGAGGGGTCCCTACAAGGTCATCCAAGCTTAGGGAACTACGCGCCGCCGATGAAATCGGCTGCCACCGAAGCCCCGTGCGCTAGCACGGAACGCGTGTGGCGGACGAGGCCGTTGCGTTCCCGCGTAAGGCAAACGTCACGGACAGGATTGTTGGAGCTGTTTCTTCAATTATTCAAGTAAGGTCTAAGCATTAGGCGACCATCCCGTAGCTTAGTTGGTAGTGACCTTGCCTGCAAAGCGAGAGGTCCCGGGTTCGATTCCCGGCCGAAGCACATGTTTATGTGACAGATAAATGTTTGTTCTTGGGTCATGGGTGTTAGTGACATGTAATTTAATTAGTGTTGTCCATGCCACCCGCAACACGTGGAATCCTGGTGCGGGGGTATGAGTGTGTTAGCGTTTATTTATTTAACACTACATTTCTAATTTTGACCCAAGTGTGACCCATGATTTTGATGTGTGGTGCGCGGAAGTTGACCGTGGGTGCGAGTTACAATCGCGAGCGCTTGGGACGTATTGGCGGTTGCTTGCGTGTTGAGCCGAGACACGGTTGAATGATTAGGTGACCAATAACCAATCGTGATTGCGAGTTATTGGA
Organism: Ochlodes sylvanus; assembly: GCA_905404295.2. NCBI lineage: Eukaryota > Metazoa > Arthropoda > Insecta > Lepidoptera > Hesperiidae > Ochlodes > Ochlodes sylvanus. Next base: position 14,218,618 of record FR990122.1, on the reverse strand, counting down.
CATGATCAGGTACGGCCGAGCTCCGAATCCGAAACCGAAGCTTTAGTTAAGTATCCAAAACCAACTAATGTAAGACAGCACTTTTGCTGTTGGTACTTTTTTAATAAAAGTTCTCAGAGCACCTGGAAGTTGGACTCCGGGATGCGTGGCCCGAACAGAATTCTACGAAGGCTACGAACTTGAGCTGTTGGCTGTTGGGTCGTTTGGAAAGAAGCTGCAGACCGCCGCAGAACACATGGTTCAGTGGAGTGTACCGGAAGCGTTTGAGGCGTTTTTCACTATAGCCCCGACCAGTGGCTATGTTTTGTTTTTATGACCGTCGGGGTCAATAGCCCCGACCAGTGGCCACGTTTTGTTTTTAAGGCCCCGACATTACGGCCAACAGCCTCGACCAATGGCTATCGTGTTGTTCCCGTCAACAATTGAGGTCTAACTCACTTGTTGATGGAGTTATCGCTGCTTGCCATGGCATAAAAGTAGGTAGTCCGACGTTAGACTTTGGAATCCTCCACCTATGTTTTGTGTGCTTTGCTTTTTAATACCACTCGCGCAGTCGTACGGGTAACCTCTCATGCGCCCGTGCAAATCGCCGCTTGTGCAGCCTAGCGAGTCGCCGCTCGCGCGGCCGTGCGGGTCGCCGCCCGTGCAGCCATGCTGAGCATCATATGCCATATGCCTATGCCACCTTAGGGGTTGTAAGATAAGCTAAAGTCGCGCCTATGTCTTGCAAGCATATAAGTCATGTGGTAAGCTAACGTCGTGCCTATGCCACATTGGGGTGTAAGAGATACGCAAACGTCGTGCCTTTGTCTCTCACGGTTTTTGTTTTTTTTTGTATTTTGATTTCTTTACCAATGAATATTTGCATAAATACAATTTTAAAATTTGCCAAACTGTTTTGCGTGAACTTGGTTCACGTTAACGGAAATGGTGCAGTTGAGCTGTCTGCAGCGGTTCAATGGCATTATTACCATAATCTTCATTTGTAAACAACTATTCAAACCAAACATTTCTCAAAATTGCTTTCATTTTTGAGAATAAAAAGTAAATCGGCTGTTTCTACCGTTTCAAGGTGCAGAGCCTGAGCGAGCTGTCGGATGCAACGATGTGCCTTCTGATGATGACATCAGAACCCATGCCAACCACCTCCAGTCCAGCAGAGCCTCGGGTACAGGAGCACGAGGACGTCCTCCAGTCAGGTGAGGCCGTGTTAGCGCTAACCTGATGTCATGGCACAGCAACCAAGAGAAGGGGATGGCGGACGGCCGAAGCCAAGTGTCTATATAAGTCGCTGCGCAGCCTTTTGGAACCACTTTTTCGTGCGGATATCTACTTAAGAGGAAACTCTGCCCGTTTGAATAGCCAATTCTGTTTCTTATCCTAAATTTGCCTTGCATGAGTTTTGATAGTCCGTTTGGCTCATTTTTCTGATATTGTGATGTCTAAGTTTCAATAATAAAAATGAATGTAATTTTCGAAAGTTGTTATTTTTTATTTAATTAGTTCAATAAAATTATGCTTATAATCTATATTTTATTTTATTTTTTTTCTTAATTTTATTTAATAATTTAAAATGGCAAAAGCAACTAAAGATAAACTCACTATTGATATCCCTGAAGGCCAATGGCAAAAGCAACTAAAGATAAACTAACTATTGATATCCCTGAAGGCCAAACGTCAGAAGCTGAGAAATCTCCTGTTCTGGGCAGAGCTAAATCACCTTTAAACTTCGCAATTTCTTATAATGTCGATTTAAATATTATAATGAAATTCATAAAACCCTACGACGGAATTAGGGAAACATTAAACTCATTTTTGGTAAATTGCAACAACGCATTTTAATTAGCTTCAGAGACTCAAAAACCTATTGTGTTTCGGTTTATTCTAAGTCAACTTCGAGGCTAGGCCGAAATAGCCTGTTCGATTCAAAACTTTACCTCTTGGGAACAATTTAAAGACTTCCTTAAGACCCAATTCAGTGACAGAAAACACTCGTCTCATTTACTGTCTGAACTTTAAGAAATGAAACAGGGGCATAACGAGAATGTTAATCAGTTCTCGCTGAGAATAGAGACCTGCCTCTCACAGTTGCTCACTGAAATATCCCTCACTTATAGAAAGCAATCCGAACTAGCAGGCCGTACTGCAGCGATGGAGGAACTAGCTCTTTTTTCACTTTATGATGAGACTTAAGCCCAATATCTCCGCTATTGTTAGATGCAGATGCCCCAAAAACCTTGTAGGGACTACACTTATGTTTGAACATAATATATTTGAACCTACATATACCTATACTCGTATGCATGTACGTTGCACTAAATGCACCGCACCGCTAGTCTCGGGATTGTCGGGCTACGGACGGTCGCGTATGTAATGTAAACTGGACAATAAATATTATATCGCATATCCGCTTTTAATTACCGACTCCCGATCCTCAACATTGGTGACCCCGAACGCGCAACAGTGATAAATAAACTTAAAGTAAAGTGGACTAAATTAGTTAAATAAATAAATATAATAAAGAAATATTTTTTTTTTTATGGCCTAAGCAGGCAAGCGAGCAGACGGGTCACCTGATGGTAAGTGATCACCGTCGCCCATGGACAATGGCAACACCAGGGGCGTCACCATCGCGTTGCCGGCCACCAAGGAAGCGAAAGACCCGCTTCTTGAAGGACCCCATGTCATAGCACTGTGGGAACACCGTTGTAGGAAGTTCGTTCCACAGTTTACACGTACGAGGCAGGAAGTGACGTGTGAACCGAACTGTGGACGAACGCCAGGTATCCAGGTGGTGTTGGTGGAACCTGACTTTATTTCGAGATGTGCGGTAACGAAAGTTAACCGCAGGTATTAGGTTAAACAGTTCATCAGAACATTCCCCATTATACAGACGGTAGAAAACACACTGAGAGCCCACATCTCATCGCAGCTCGAGTGATTCTAAACCGTCTGTGAGCATGGGATCGTCGACAAGACGAATAGCTCGCCGTTGGATTCGGTTGAAAGGATCCACTTGGCAAGCTGGGGCCCCGGCCCAAAGGTGGGAGCAGTACTCCATGTGAAGTCGGACTTGTGCTTTATAAAGCAACATCCTATGCTCAGGCATGAAGTACCGCTTAGCTCTGTAGAGCACTCCCAACTTCTTTGAAGCCAGTTTAGCCTTACCCACCAAGTGGTCCCGAAACTGAACTTCATTCGAAATGTCGACACCTAGGATCCCAATGCTCTTAGAGATGTTAAGGGGAATGTTCTGAAACTGTGGTGCTATGACAAAGGGGGTTTTTTAGCGGTTAACGCGCAAACTTGTGTCTTCTCGGGGTTGAATTGGACTAAATTTAGTCGGCCCCATTCTGAGACCCGCTCCAGAGATGTCTCGACTTCAGACACAAGTTTTTTCCTCCTCTCCTCAATCTGCACCCGAGACATATTGGCATGGCCTGTATACTGGGCATCGCCCGTACTGTCATCAGCATAGCAATGAATATTCTTGATATCAAGCATATCATTGATATGCATGATGAACAGTGTGGGCGACAGCACAGAGCCTTGTGGGACGCCAGCATTTATGGGCTTAGTGTCCGAGCATGTTCCGTCGACAACGACCCTGATGCTCCGCTCCGATAAAAAGCTGGCAACCCAATTGCACAACTTCTCGGGTACTCCGTAGGAAGGCAGCTTAGACAGCAAAGCCTTGTGCCACACCCTGTCGAAGGCCTTCGCGACATCCAAACTTACAGCCAATGCTTCTCCCTTGCTCTCAATTGCTTCTGCCCAGCAATGAGTTAGGTATACTAAAAGATCGCCAGCCGATCTGCCGTGGCGGAAACCGTATTGACGGTCACTAATCAACTGGCGATCTTCTAGATACTGGAGCAGTTGGGTATTTATTATTCGCTCCATTAGTTTGGAGAGCAGGGAGGTTATAGCAATTGGTCTGTAGTTGGATGGATTAGACCTATCTCCTTTTTTGGGAATAAGGTGGACCAGAGCCACCTTCCAGGAAGACGGCACGATGCCGGCAGAGTAAGAGAGTTGGAATAGGCGCGTTAAAACCGGGGTCAACTCCGGAGCGCACGTTTTTAGCACAACAGCAGGTATACCGTCCGGCCCACTCGACTTGTTGATGTCGAGGGAGAAGAGAGCTTGACGCACAGCGGTTTGGTTAAAACGCACGTCAGGCATCAGCTCGTCACACCGCAAGATGGTGGGTGGTGCCTTCCCCTCGTCATCCACAGTCGAGTTCGACGCAAAGAGTGTGCCCAATATATCGGCTTTCTCTTTAGCGGTATGGGCCAGGGTATTGTCTGCTCTGCGCAACGGTGGAAGGGACGATTCACAGAAATTGCCCTGTATGGCTTTGGCTAGAGACCAAAAGGCCCGACTACCACAAGGATAGCCCAGAAGTCTCTTGCCTGTTCTGTGAATGTGCTTGAACTTTGCCTTGGTGATTTGCTTTTTTGAGGACCAGGAGGCAGCATTGAATTTCTTCTTCAGCTGAGATGCGTCTGTAGAACCGAGCTTGCGCGCCTTTACCCAATCCTGATAAGCAGATTGCTACAGGCTACTAGCCTTAGAGCAGTTTCTGTCGAACCAGGCTTGGGTTTTCCCACCAACGGGCACCACAGAGTTTGGAATGTAACATTCCATGCCCTGGAGAACCACGTCGGCGATGGAAAGTGCGCAAGCGTCGGGATCATCTGAAGAGAAACAAATGCGCCTCCACAGATATGAAGAATAAAATTCCCGCAAACCATCCCAGTCCGCCGATTTGAAGTGCCAGACCCGGCGAGACGCGCATGGACGCCGATCAACAGGACGTGCCAAACGTACCGATGTTCGTACTAGGCAGTGATCTGACGAACCAAGCGGCGCCTCGACGGATACGGCATAGTCGCCTGGGTGGGTGGTAAGCAGGAGGTCCAGAGTGGAAGCAAAGTGACCGTCAATGTCAGGGATCCGAGTTGGGCTGGACACCAACTGACTGAGGCCATTAGCCAAGGCAAAGCTTAGAGCAGATTTCCCTGCGTAGTCCGTTGTACGTGATCCTAGCCATTCGGCGTGATGGGCGTTGAAGTCGCCTAGGATCACCACTTCGGCACAGGGAATCTGCTCTTGCACATAGTCAATCGCCCCTTGAACGTGTCCTGTACAAGACCTGTACAAGCAGATGTAAACACGCGTTTGACCGCCATGGTCAACGCGTACGCAGATGGTAGACAGGTCTCTTCCTTCAAGAAAATCAAGGCGCTGACAGCAAATATCTTCTCGAGAGAACACACAGACACCAGCGTGTGCTATAAATTTGTGTTCCAATCTATATCCAGGATACAGAAGGTAAGATGTTTCTTCTCGAGCAGATATTTGTGTCTCTGTCAGAAAAAATAAGGCCGGCCGCGCTGATTCGAGATGGTAGTGAACAGCGTTGAGGTTGGAATGTAAGCCCCTAATGTTGCAAAAGTCCACATGAAACGTGGAAGGGGGTGCCGCTGGTTTGAACCTATTTCTTTTCTTTGATTTTGCCATATTACTTTTGCGGGGAAGATAAAGAATGAATGGAAGCAGTACATTGCTGGGGCTACCAGGGTCAAAGTAGAGTCATGAAAACGGTTTCGGCAAATCGGGTAGAGTGAGTTACTGGCACGGCGGACGGAAGGACCCCCGATCCAACCCGCGAATAAAGTCCCCGTCCACGTCCGGCTCCCTAACCGGCAAGGAAATCATCCGACGGGCTTTTAACATTGGCGGCGGGACAGCCTCCCAGGCCGGGATCTCCTGGGTTCGGGTCCCCTACAACCAACGGGCGCCAGCGGTAACGTTTCATCGGCTCTCCCTGGCCGCCGTGCCCGTCCATCACACCCAACCGCACGAGAACAGTTGTTAATGACACCAACGGACCCCAGACGCATCAACAACATACTGCTTCAGGATGGGTAGTGGGATAGGTGAAGAGTGGAAAGGACGATGACGAAAAGATGGGGGAGAAGGAAGAAGAAGTCTGGTACTCCGACACTGCAAACGAAACACGTTATGAAACATTTCACGGTTGGTTTTGGAAGGAGGGTGGTAGCTAGCCAGTCGGGTTTAAAACCCTTCCACCAGCATGGTGTACCGTCGGGATTAAGCCGGATGGTACAAAATCCAGCGACCTCTGAAAAAGAGGGACCGAGCGCCGTAGCCTCGTCCGTTGTTCCGCAGGGTGCACCACGAGCAGGGGAGGTCGGCTTGGACTCAGATATGGGAGGAGCCCCAAACACCCCGAAAACTACCCCGACACCCCGAAAACTAACCCGAATACTGTACAGTGTGATTATGTTGTGATGAACAATAAATAGAATAAGCGCTATGTCTCACCCCGCGGCAGCGCCAGCGAAGATGGTCAAGGAGGAGGCTGGTGAAACCGCTCTGGCCCAAATAACAGTGTCTTCGAAGGTACCGGACTTCTGGCGGGACTCACTGCGTCTGTGGTTTGCCATTGGGCAAACCACAGACGCAGTGAGTCCTCATATTGATGAGGCGGTGGTAGCAAACCAAAAGCTTTCTGACGAAAGTAAATACAACCTAGTCATCGCCAAGCTGAGCAAGTACCAGGTGGAGCAGGTCAGCGACATAGTACTCAGTCCTCCAGATACGACGAAGTACGATGCCCTAAAGACGCGCCTGCTTGCCGTGTATGAAGAAGTTCGACAGGTACACAAGTTGCTGAAAGAATTGGACCTGGGTGACCAGAAACCCTCGAAATTGTTACGCCGGATGAGAGAGCTCGCAAGGGATAAGTTTCCTGATGAAACTTTGTGCATGCTCTGGATGGGACATCTGCCAGGGACTGTACGAGCTGTCCTGACAGTGAGTGAAGTTACCGAGTTGGATAAGCTCGCGAGCATGGCTGACAAGGTCATCGAATCAACGCGTTATTCCGAGGTGCAGGAGATTTCTCATCGTAGCTCTCGTAGGCCAGTTGTGTCGGCTAAGTGTGATTTAGAAGCCCAGATTGCCAATCTCACACAACGGATGAGCCGCTTAGAGATCTCAAGGCCACGAGCGAGATACTTTGAACGTGGTAATAGGAGATTTACCCGTTCTCGTTGCAGTTCCAGAAGCCGCAAATACGTTCCTAAAGACCATAAGGAATCTAATTGGCTTTGTTTCTATCACTACCGCTTCTAGAATAAGGCCAACAAGTGCATTAAGCCGTGTTCATGGGAGAAGCAAGATGAGAATAAGCAAAAAAACTAGATACGGTGGAAAAATCAACAGAAGAGGTTTATTATACTGCTTTGATATCACCGAGTCATCGCTTACGCGTTACGGATCGAAATTCGGGACTACACAGGACTAAACAGGGTAGTGATTATAAGCTCTATGCAGCTAACGGAACTGAGATAAGGACTCATGGCATTAAGACTCTAAAGTTAGATTTTAATTTACGTCGTTTATTTCAGTGGAACTTCATTTTAGCAGATATCAACCAACCAATATTGGGTGCTGATTTTTTGTCACAGTATCGTCTGTTAGTGGATCTAAAGTCATGTAAGTTAATTGATAGTTTAACTAAACTCAACTCTATTGCATGTGTGGTAAGTGTGTCTCAACCGACTGCAAAAACAGTGGAGGAAAACAATCCGTATTATGATTTGCTTAGTAAATATGGTGATATTACTAAACCATTAAGCTTTAAGGAAGTACCTAAGCATGGTGTTTTTCACCATATCGAGACTACGGGACCTCCAGTATTTGCACGGTCTAGGCCACTACCCCCGGCTAGGTATAAGAAGGTTAAAGAGGAATTTGAACTTATGCAAGAGCTTGGCATATGTCGACCTTCTAAGAGTCCGTGGGCCAGTCCTCTGCACGTAGTACCCAAAAAGAATGGGGAAATACGTCCTTGTGGGGATTATAGGAAATTAAATTCTATAACCAAGCCCGATAGATATCCTATACCGGGATTGTCAGATTTTACGTATATGTTAGCTGGTAAGAAATATTTTTCGAAAATTGATATTAATCGAGCATATCATTGCATTCCTGTTTATTTAGAAGATATTAAAAAAACGGCTATTATTACTCTGTTTGGTTTGTATGAGTTCCCAAGGATGACGTTTGGATTGCGTAACGCAGCCCAAACATTTCAGAGATTCATGCATCATATCGTATTACAGGGGTTGGATATAGATGCTCGTAAAAATATTTTTTCATATATAGATGACGTCACAATAGCAAGTTTCGACGAAATTCAAGATCGTAAACACTTAGAATCATTATTTCAACAATTTAGTAAACATGGAATAACTATTAATATTTCTAAATGTTCTTTCGGTAAATCAGAAATAGATTTTTTAGGATATCATGTTACGTCTGAAGGTATACGTCCACTCGACGACAAAATTAAAGCTATTATTGACTTTCCCAAACCTAAAACTATCGAAGAATTGAGACGATTTTTAGGTATCGTAAATTTTTATAGAGCTCATATTCCTAATGCAATCTCATCGCAAGCTATACTTCATAATTATTTACATGGTTCGAAGAAGAAAGACAAAACAGAGGTGTTGTGGACACATGTTGCTGAGCAGGCATCCGAGAAATGTAAGTTGAGCCTATGCAATGCAGTCACGTTGTCACACCCTGTGACCGATGCACCGTTAGCACTTATGACGGACACGTCGGATAACAGCGTGGGTGCAGTTTTGCAACAACGCATCGGCAACACGTATTCACCATTAGGATATTTTTCAAAAAGTTTATCTAAAACAGAGCGTAAATATAGTACTTACGATAGGGAATTATTAGCGATTTATTTGGCTATACGTCATTTTCGGAATATGATTGAGGGACGCGAATTAACCGCATTGTTGCGGACGCGGTCGCGGAAGTTTCCAGAACCGACTGGTCAAAACAACAAACATCAATAAATAACATCTGAAGCAAAGAACATCAAAGAGACCGCCGTGAGATCTAGGTTCAAGCGATACCGATGTCCATACCGTAAGGTACAAAATGGCATGGCTATTGAGTTGTTTACTACAACCGGTATTTATCGGCGAGCTGCAAACAAAAGAAAACCTCTCGAAGCCTGACATCATAAATCACATTGTAGACGTACAATAAGGAACATTCTCGTATCTAATGCCGAGGGATATAAAAGGGGCACAGAGAGGCCGCGAGTTCAGTTCAGTTTGAGCTTTCGAAGCGATAACAGTGCGAAGCGATCAAGTACGAAGAAACCTGCGACTCCTGCGATACCAACGGACATCGGAACGACTCTGCGACTTGGATACAGCGTGTTTTGATCTACAACCCCAGCGACCATCGGACTACGATTTACTCTGTGATTTGGCTACGGTTATTGTGTCTACGTGTTCATCGCCTAATAAATCTTTCAAAAAGAAGTCAGCGGTGTTTAATCCAAATCCCGAACCCCGCGTTCGTAACAGTATATACAGATCACAAACCTATCACTTATACTTTTTTGAAGTTCAATAGCGAAAAAGAGATACCAAGGCGTACTCGACATTTAGTTTACATTAGCGAGTTCACGACCGATATCAAACATGTAAGTGGTCACGATAATATTGTCGCGGACGCGTTGTCGCGAGTCGAGACAATAGACGGTCCTACAGTAATTGATTATGATGAACTCGCTAAGGAACAATTATCTGATAAACAATTATTGGAATTATTAAGTAATACCAACAGTAGCATTAAACTTAAGAAAATTATGTTACCTATTAATGGGAAATATATTTTTTGCGATATTTCAAGTGATAAAATTAGGCCCTATCTAACCGAAAATTTTCGACGTGTTGCTGTTAACTCAATACACAGCTTAAGCCATCCAGGCAGCAGAACCACGCGAAAATTGGTAAGTGATAGATTTATTTGGCCTCATATGAATCGTGATGAATCAGAAAATGGGCAAGGACATGTATACAGTGTCAACGAGCTAAAGTAAGTCGTCATACTACTACACCTTTAGCGTCGTTCTCACAGTGTGATAGATTCGAACATATTCACGTCGATATAGTAGGTCCACTACCGACGACGACGGAAGAATTTAGGTATTGTCTTACTATCATAGATAGATATACTAAATGGCCCGAGTGCATACCTATGAAAGATATAAAAGCAGAGACTATAGCGCGAAACGTTCATGACGGCTGGATCTCTCGTTTTGGTTGTCCAAAAAAGCTTACGAGCGACCAAGGGCGCCAATTCGAAAGTCAGTTATTTAACGAGCTCATGAAACTTTTAGGTATTAATAAATCACGTACCACACCCTACCATCCGCAATGTAATGGTGCTGTGCAACGTTGGCATAGATCGCTCAAGGTGGCGTTAATCGCTCGCTTGTGCGATGTAACTTCACCAGCATCGTCGGTTGATGAATTATCGACCGTATTGCTCGGACTTAGAACCGCAGTACGTAGTGACAATGGTTTGAGCGCAGCGGAAATGACTTACGGTACAACATTACGTTTGCCAGGAGACTTTTATGGTAATAAATATAAATGTAAAATTAGTGATAGTTATGAATATATAAATAATTTAAGAGACATATTACGAAAATTAGGTCTCACTCTATTCGCGAAACCTTAAATCGAAACATGTTCGTTCATCCACCACCCTTACAACCGACATACGACGGACCATTCCGCGTATTGAAAAGAGGAGATAAGGTTTATTTAGTACAGTTACGAGAAAGAAAAGTTAATGTATCCTTAGATCGGTTAAAACCCGCTTATTACATTAACGATGAGTTTATGGAAGCTGAACCTAAACACAAGTCGAATTCAGAAATACAAGATCGCGAATTGCCAATTACTAAGATCACACGTAGTGGTCGAGTTAGCAAACGACCAGTTCGATTCAATGATTTCGTAACTTAACTAAAGTAAAAACTAACTTTACACGTAATTATATAATAAATAAATTTTATTATGCATACTTTTACTTTTAATATACATTTATTTTACTCATAAGTAATCAAACATAATTTGATTATTAATTCACTTTTTTCTTAAAATATATTATTTTTTTTACACTAATTATACACTTCTACAGGGTGAGTTTTTAGTCAGTTAGAATATTAATAGGGGGTACTCAGTATTCGATTCTCGTTCCAAATATGTAATAAAAAACGGTGCTTAAAATTTCACCTAATTATCCATTAAACAACCCAATCGTGGACAACCTAACGCATACCGCGCACACGGTTTTAAGTAAATAAATCAGCCGAAAACGCGGTGAATCATAAAGACTTCCGGTCTTTTGTATACGCGCGCCAATACCAAAATACGCGCGCCATCGCGCCAACGACCCTTTGACAGTGCCGCCGCCACGGTCACTCCCCGCGCGGCTGAGTCCTGACCTCGCCTTTCGAAGTTTCGAGCGAACTAACTGTGTATTTTACTATTTTAGCTCAGTTTGTGTTGAGCTTCTAAGCGATCAGACGCAAGTAATTTTACTTCCTCGTTCGTGTATCTTAGTTACATAATGAGTACTGTAATAATAACAAATAACAACATTGTAAAGTTGTATCGCGAATTATTCCCAAACCGAAGAATACCTACTCCTTACGTGATGTTCCCTACGCCTACGCCTTACGTGATGAAGAATACCTATACCTTACGAGGTGCCGTGGCCGGTGCGCTGGTGAAGCAGCAAGGTCAAACAACTTGTGTACGTTACGGAGTACTCCAACGGGGACGAATTAAAGTGCAGAATAGTGACTGCTTTTGACAAAGTTCGTAGTGAATAGAAGTGATCCTTTCGTCTTAAATCGCGTGAAAGACAATTTGTGCAAACATGCTGAATTGTGCATTGAGCGAGAAGGTGCGCATTTTGAAGAATTGTTAAGGTTGGTGTAAATTTGTTATTAGGTTAAATTCTCCATCATTGTAAATAAAATTTATTATTACACATAACCCATGACCCGGGAACAAACATTTATTGTCACGTTTTATAAACGTCTGCCCCGGCCGGGTATCGAACCCGGGACCCCTCGTTTCGTAGGCAGGGTCACTTCAAACTGGGCTACGGGGTCGTCAAACTGAATATGATATGATGTATGATGAAAGTTGAGAAGTTTACGGAGTTTGCATTAGTGACGTGATAAATTGACTAAATTGTAGAAATAACAGAATTTAAAAATACTCTTTTAATCTTTTAACGTTTAACAGTGTTTATTTTAAATTATTTTTAATATGGTAATTAAACAGTTGTTTATAACTTTCAACGCCCGCTACTGCTATCTTGTCCTTACAAGATCACTAACCTCGTCTCGCCCCGTACGGCACCGCCGCGCCATCGCGCCGCGCCGCGGCGCGCGGCGCAAGCGGCATCAGCTGTGTTTTCGGGCGTTTCCATACGTTCCGAGTATTTTGAGATAATTTTGATTTCCATTTTTGAAATAATTAGTAGTGTAGAATTTTGACTTTATATTTTTGATCATTACCTATGACCACGTTCTTTCATGTCCTCGAGTATGTCAACTGACTAAAAACTCACCCTGTATATACAAATTTCACTTAGTACTATATACTTAAGGAGTAGAACAGACAGCATTTCAGTCAATATGGGTGAGTTTTAGTCAGTTAGAATATTAATAGGGGGTACTCAGTATTCGATTCTCGTTCCAAATATGTAATAAAAAACGGTGCTTAAAATTTCACCTAATTACCCATTAAACAACCCAATCGTGGACAACCTAACGCATACCGCGCACACGGTTTTAAGTAAATAAAAATCAGCTGAAAACGCGGTGAATCATAAAAACTTCCGGCCCTTTTGTATTTTCTTTGATGCGCCGCCGCCGCCACCGCCAATATTCGGGCGCACCAAAATACGCGCGCCATCGCGCCAACGACCCTTTGACAGTGCCGCCGCCACGGTCACTCCCCGCGCGGTTGAGTCCCGACACCTACCTCGCCTTTCGAAGTTTCGAGCGAACTAACTGTGTATTTTACTATTTTAGCTCAGTTTGTGTTGAGCTTCTAAGCGATCAGACGCAAGTAATTTTACTTCCTCGTTCGTGTATCTTAGTTACATAATGAGTACTGTAATAATAACAAATAACAACATTGTAAAGTTGTATCGCGAATTATTCCCAAACCGAAGAATACCTACTCCTTACGTGATGTTCCCTACGCCTACGCCTTACGTGATGAAGAATACCTATACCTTACGAGGTGCCGTGGCCGGCGCGCTGGTGAAGCAGCAAGGTCAAACAACTTGTGTACGTTACGGAGTACTCCTACGGGGACGAATTAAAGTGCAGAATAGTGATTGCTTTTGACAAAGTTCGTAGTGATTAGAAGTGATCCTTTCGTCTTAAATCGCGTGAAAGACAATTTGTGCAAACATGCTGAATTGTGCATTGAGCGAGAATGTGCGCATTTTGAAGAATTGTTAAGGTTGGTGAAAATTTGTTATTAGGTTAAATTCTCCATCATTGTAAATAAAATTTATTATTACACATAACCCATGACCCGGGAACAAACATTTATTGTCACGTTTTATAAACGTCTGCCCCGGCCGGGTATCGAACCCGGGACCCCTCGTTTCGTAGGCAGGGTCACTTCCAACTGGGCTACGGGGTCGTCAAACTGAATATGATATGATGTATGATGAAAGTTGAGAAGTTTACGGAGTTTGCATTAGTGACGTGATAAATTGACTAAATTGTAGAAATAACAGAATTTTAAAAATACTCTTTTAATCTTTTAACGTTTAACAGTGTTTATTTTAAATTATTTTTAATATGGTAACTAAACAGTTATTTATAACTTTCAACGCCCGCTACTGCTATCTTGTCCTTACAAGGTCACTAACCTCGTCTCGCCCCGTACGGCACCGCCGCGCCATCGCGCCGCGGCGTGCGGCACAAGCGGCATCAGCTGTGTTTTCGGGCGTTTCCATACGTTCCGAGTATTTTGAGACAATTTTGATTGCCATTTTTGAAATAATTAGTAGTGTAGAATTTTGACTTTATATTTTTGATCATTACCTATGACCACGTTCTTTCATGTCCTCGAGTATGTCAACTGACTAAAAACTCACCCTGTATAATGTGATATTAAACTAGTTGCTAATCTAGCATAATGTTTACGAAATACCTAACACAGTTATTGTGATGTTGTAAGCATGTAGTAAGTAATAAATAATTAAGCATTGTGAATATATTTCTTTTCATTTTGTGATCTCTCGGACACAATTAGTCGACATTTTACAGCTAAATTTGTCATTATAAATCGATTGTCAATATTTTTGAGTTAAAATGGGAAAGAATATCAGTAAGGAGCAAGTTTATGAGCATGTAGTAATTGCTCAAAGTGGAGCTAATGCCTCTCAAGCGCACGTATAGCACAAGCTGGAAAAGTTTGAAATACTCATGGTTATAATGTTAGTTAGTATTACTGACTATTATAATTGTGTATTGTCTAATACTGAGAGCCGGTACCAGACTTAAAACCTGGATACGTAAACAAGTTGCACATATAACCAAGTCTCAACCTAATCAGCTGGAGAATACTCCCGCTCCTACGCAAGTTGTGTACGGTTAATATTTTAGGTGTTAAAGTGAAACCAGTGTTATAATCGTGTAATTGAAATTAGTGAGTGTTTAGTTATAACGATAAATTCTATTATTGTAAACTGTAAGTAACTGCTCACTGCTCATCTTTACTATTCAGCGAATTCCGCACCGATTGTTAGTGACGAGTGCAGACAATAACAATTTCGCATTGTAATGTAATCCGACCTTTGTTTTGTAATAGAGCGAGCACATACTTACAAACTCAAACTCAAACTCAAACTCAAATCATTTATTTCATGTAGGTATGATGCATACACTTATGAACGTCAATTTTTTGCATTTACCACCGTTTCGCTAAGGTGCCTTTAAATATTGATTTTTTAAATCTTTGAGGAGAAAAAGAAACGGCGAAAGAAACTCCTCGGCACATCTTTTAAATAAAAAATGCTAGATTACAAATTTTATACCTACATACAGATACATACATACTAACATGAGTAGAACTGGTCGCAGATGTCTATGTCCAAGCATCTTTGTCATTAATATATTCTTCTACCGTATAATAACCTTTCTCTATTAGTCGTGTTTTTACATGTTTCTTAAATATTTGTAAGGGCAAATCAATAACAGACTTTGGTAACTTATTAAACAAGCGTACACCGAGCCCCACAAATGACCGCTGGACCCTACGAAGGCGGTACGAGGAAGTCACTAAATGGTGCATATTTCTAGTTTGCCGATCGGTAATATCGGATTTTTGTTTATAACAACTCAAATTTTTCCTAATAAAAATTAAATTGCTATAAACATATTGGGAAGCTACAGTTAGTACATCAATTTCTTTGAATTTTTCACGCAGTGATTCGCGAGATTTTAATTTATAAATTGCCCTAATAGCTCTTTTCTGTAACACAAAGATTGTTTTAATTTCCGCTGATTTACCCCATAGTAAAATACCATATGACATAATACTATGAAAGTAGGCAAAATAGACAAGCCTTGCTGTTTCAACGTCCGTAAATTGCCTTATTTTTCTTATAGCATAAACAGCCTTGCTAAGTTTACCCGCAAGTGTCGCTATATGGGACCCCCACTGGAGCTTACAGTCTAAAGTTATCCCCAAAAATACTGTACAACTTTCCATATTTAATATTTCCTTATTCAATTTAATGTCCTTATTACCGCTTTTAACATTTGGCAATGCAAATTCAACGCATTTCGTTTTATTGGCGTTAAGAACTAAGTTATTAACAGAAAACCAGTATGAGATATGGGCGAGAGTACTGTTCACATCGTCAAAATTTATTTTATCTCTATTAGTTTTAAATATAAGTGAAGTATCATCTGCAAACAGTACAATATCAGCATACTTACTAATATGAAACGGAAGATCATTTATATATACTAAAAAAAGGAATGGGCCCAAAATTGAACCTTGTGGGACACCAATCGAAACTTGAGATCCTGATGATTTAGCTCCGTTTATACAGACACTTTGAACCCTACGATTTAGGTAGGACGATATTAGTTCAAGTGCTTTATTTTTAAGGCCATAATGACCCAATTTCAAAAGTAGTGTTTCATGTTCTACACAATCAAACGCTTTCGAAAGATCACAAAATACACCTATAGCGTTCTGCGATGCTTCCCAGGCCTCGTATATATGATTCAAGAGCCTAGCACCCGCATCTATTGTACTACGACCTTTAGTGAACCCATACTGCTCATTATGAAGTAGATTATTGGCAGAGAAATGAGTAATCATTTGATTTAACATAATTTTTTCAAAAACCTTGCTGAGTGTCGGTAAAATAGCAACTGGTCTGTAATTATTAACATCTGTTCTATCTCCGGACTTCCAAAGTGGTATTATTTTACTATATTTCATAAGATCGGGAAAAGTCCCCAGATCTACGCAATTATTAAAGATTACAGCTAGGTGAGGGGCTACAACATCTAATATATTATTTATTACTTGTACAGATATCCCCCACAAATCTCCTGTTCTTTTGTTTTTCAAAGATTGGAAGGTTTTAATTATCTCAGTCGTCGTAGTATGTTTGAATTCGAACAGAACACTACATTTACCAACGAGCCCTCTTAAGAGGGTATATGCTGTTGCCGGAGAAGATTGAAGGGAGTTTGTTAATGAAAGTGGTATATTTCGGAAGTAATCTTCAAAAGCGTTTGCTATCTCGTAATCAGAGGTGATTTTGTGTTCGTTAATACTTAGTTCAAAATTACGGTCATGTGATTTAGTGGTACCGGTTTCATCACTAATGACATCCCAAGTAGCTTTTATTTTATTGTCGGAGTTTATAATTTTACCTTTAATATATAGCGACTTAGCATGTATGCAAACGGCTTTAAATATTTTAGAATATGTTCTCACATATTCGTGGAACGCTGTACTATGATTATATTGTTTTTCATCATATAGTTCATAAAGCTTGTTCCTACTTTTAAAAATGCCCTTAGTAGCCCAATCATTGAATTTACTTTCTTTATTTACCTGCATAGACTTAAATTTAAAAACTCTGTTAAATTCTTCATTAATATTTTTGAATAAAGTGTTATAGTGACATGAAGGATCACTTTGGTTAAAAGCAGACGGATTATTAATAATTTTAGAAGAAATTCGGTCTTTAAAAATTAATAGTTTGTTTTTGGTTATAGGTCTGCATTTTATTAATTTATTATTTTTATTTAGCTGGTTAAAAATAGAAATTTTTTGTCCACAGTGATCGGACCTTAAATTGTTGATTATTTCTTTTTCTACAATTGAGCAGTTACAGAATATGTTGTCTAAACATGTAGCTGATGTAGCTGTTATTCTAATGGGTTCAGTGAAAAGTGGAATCAAATTGAAACACTTAAATAAGTCCAGCAACCTAACAGTTATGGACGTCTGTACAAGAGTATCCACATTAAAATCACCACATACAATTAATTCTTTTCTTTACTAAAATATTACTGTCTTACTGTAATGTATTATCAATATTTTTTAAGCTATTGCATAGCTTTTATCGCGGGCCTTGAGCGTGGGGACCGAATCCAGAAATTCCGTAACGAAAAAAACCTGACACCCCCTGTTCGCGCGTAATCGACGACAGCAACCGACGGCTGCCGACAATTGCCGAGGCGCGCGCGCCATTTAAAAAACTTTGACAATTGAGTGGACAGACCTCTCGTATAATCATCTCGTGAACGGTGAAACAGTGCCGTAATAATTTAAATATCCTTCTGTCATCAAATTACATCATCAAATCGACATATTTTGTAAAACTACTATTCGGATTACATCTTATGAAGAAAATTCAACGTTTTATTTACGCATACACACCCCCAATCAGCGCCATCTAGTACCTTAATACTAAGGTATGGTACGTATGTTTTCTATAAACTAGATGGCGCTGTTCTGATATAACTATATAACTTCAAATTCAAATTCAAATTCAAATTCTTTTTATTGCGCAAATATGGTTCATACAGGTCTTAAAATTACTACATGAGCAAACATATTTGGCCGGTTACAGCATGCAATGTATTACAAAATCTATAGTACTGATAGTTTTAAATAATAAATCATCTATACATTCTTAAAAAATTCATTAAAATTATAAAAACATTTGTCAATTAGCCACATTTTTAATTTGTGTTTAAATAATTTGTCAGGCAATTGTTTGGTGTCCATGGGTATCTTATTAAATATTTTTCCGCACATCGCGTGGGTGTTTTTACAATATAGAGTTGTTCTCGGAATAAACGACAGGACAATTCTGTTTTTATTCCTTGTGCACCTTGGGTATATTTCCGATGCCTTAACGAATAAATTCTGGTTTGTTTTTGCAAAATATGCCGCTTCTAGAACATACATACAGGGCAAAGTAAGCAATTTATGATTCTGGAAATATGGTTTGCACGATTCCCAAGGCGGTTTTCCACACATCGCTCTAATACATTTCTTTTGTGCAATAAATGCTTTATTTATGTGTGACGAGTTACCCCAAATAAAAACACCGTAACTCAATATAGATGCAACATAACCATGATAAGCGGCAAGTAAGGTGCTCATCGATGACGTTTTACGTAATTTGTGAAATATATATACCGCCTTGTTGATTCTGTCACAGACTTTATTGATGTGTGTTTCCCAAGTGAGATTTTGCTCAATAGCAATACCCAGGAAGACAGTATTCTCAACTTCTTGGATGAGTTGATTACTGTATTGTACATTTAGCTTAGTATTTGATTTTTTCGTTGAGAATTGCATAAGTTTAGTTTTGTTTATGTTGACCTGTAAGTTGTTGTTATTAAGCCATTGTACAACTGCGTCAATTGTTCTATTAATGTCATTTATAAAATTGTCAATACTATTATTTTTCGCGCATGTCAGTGTAACAGAAAAGTCATCAGCAAATAAAGTACAAGGATTAGATGTCACATTAGGAAGGTCATTTATATAAAGTAGGAACAATAAGGGTCCGAGAATGCTCCCTTGAGGAACTCCAACATAATTTGTGTAACAATCTGATTTAACATGTATTTTTTCATTTTTATAGTTTACATTTGTGACTTCTACCCATTGTGTTCTATCACTTAAGTAATTTCTTAGCCATTGTAAAGCTATGCCTCGGATTCCATATTTTTCTAATTTGATTAATAATAATTCATGGGAAACCAGATCAAACGCTTTGGTCATATCAAAGAAAAGGCACCCAGTAAGGTTTTTGTTGTCAATGTTTTTTAACAACCGAGTCACAAGATCAAAACATGCCATGGATGTGGATTTTCCTTTCTGAAACCCATATTGTTCGGTTTTTAATATGTTATGTTTGGTCACAAAGCTTTTTATGCGATCTGACATAACCGTTTCAAATATTTTGGAGACTACAGAGATTAAGGTGATCGGACGATAATTGTCAATGGATGTCCGTGACCCCTTTTTATGGATAGGTTTTATAACAGCTTGTTTTAAGAGACTTGGAAAACAACCCTCTGAGAGTGAGAGATTCACTAAATATTGTAAAACCGTTGAAAGTTCACAAGCACACGCCTTAAGTGGTATTGTAGCAATTTCATCGAACCCTTCCGCTTTTGTGTTATTCAAGGATAAGATTATTTTATTAATTTCATCATAACTACATGGTTTTAAAAATATACTCGACGGGTAAGAATTATTTAATGTACTATTTGTAAATCTGTAATGGTTAATTTTATTTGTTAAGTTTTTATTAATAATATTAGCAATTTTCTGCTTGTCCACTATTTTATGTCCGTCATAATCTATTTCTTTAATGCTATCATCTTTTATTGTATTTACATGTCCTTTTTTAATAAGATTCCAATATGTTTTTGATTTGTTTTTTGAATAAAGCATTGTTTTTTCATTAAGTTGCCTTTGTGATATATCTATGCAATTGCGTAATAGTTTCGAATTTATTTTGTATTTGATTTTGGTACCTTCAGATTTATTTTTGTACCACTGAAAACGAAGTAATCTTTTCGTTTTGCAGCTAATTCTGATACCTTTACTTATCCATCTATTTGGAACTGTAGTTTTAATTTTTATTCTCAACTTAGGAAAACATAGTACATAGAATAGTTTAAAAGTGTCGTAAAAGCAATTATAGGCAGCGTCAGTATTTTTTTGCTCATATACATCTGAAAATGAGAGACTACTAATACAGTTACGAAATATTTTTATATTATGTTTAGAATAATCGCGTTTAAATATATAAAAGAAGCTTTTTGATTTATTTTTTGTTTCACTAGGTATATAAAGAAGTTGCGCCGTTTCGTGATCCGATAACCCAAGTTGTATTAATTCACTATTCGCATTAGTAATATTACTTACTAAGTGGTCAATACAAGAATTTTGTCTCGTCGGGCTTTTGATATGTAAAATCAGATTATAATTTTTGATAATATTTAATAACTGCGTAGTGTGTTTATTTATTTCCAAAGTATTAATATTGAAATCTCCGGCTAAACATATCTTTTTATTCTTGGGAATAATTTTCTGAAGAGTCCAATCTAATTTTTCAAAGAATATGTTAGTATCCGACCGAGGCACTCTATATAAACAGATAACTATAAGGTTTTGGCTCGGTATTTCAATGCCGCAGCTTTCAAAATCGAAATCTACCGAAATTTCTTCAAAGAAAGGGATTTTATTTAAAGTAAGACCCAGTTTAGCTAGGATGCATACACCCCCCCGTTTTTTATTATTAGACCTATTATAAAACGTCACCATATTATAACCGTCTATTTTAATTACATCTTCGTGGCCCCTTTGGACAAAAGTTTCGGTAAAACAGATTATGTCGGGACTTTTATTTTTACTTGATAATTCCAGTAAGCAAATTTCAATAATATCTTTTTTAGCATACAATCCGGCAATATTTTGATGCATGATTTTAAAATACATTCCATCTACATTTGGTGTTCCGAAAAAAATCATTCGTGGTCTTATCTGTATAATTATATGAAATTGTTTGTGTGCTTTGATTTGAGTACAATTTTTTTGGCCCTGTAAAACGTGTCTTTAACGTATTTTTATTAAAAGGTAAGAATTTTAAGTCGTAGTCAATCTGATCCAAGGCAGAATTTATTGTTTGGCAGAGTTTACGTTTATAATTTAAATGTAGTGTGCTTGCATATTCTATATCGTAATCTACAAATTTACAATGATCGAATTGATTACAAATCATTCGTAGTACATTATTCAATTTGCTAGTATTTAAGTGTTTATTATTACAAACTTTTAAGATAAGGACCGGACACATGTTCAGCGATTTTAAAGCTGCCCCTAACTCGATCTAATAATTATAATTGCATAAGTTGATAAAAAATGCTATGCAATAGCTTTACCGCGGCAGTCTCCGAGTGCCACATTTAGTTTTTTTTTTAAAGGGGAGGAATGGTGTAGGGACTACACTTATGTTTGAACATAATATATTTGAACCTACATATACCTATACTCGTATGCATGTACGTTGCACTAAATGCACCGCACCGCTAGTCTCGGGATTGTCGGACTACGGACGGTCGCGTATGTAATGTAAACTGGACAATAAATATTATATCGCATATCCGCTTTTAATTACCGACTTCCGAGCCTCAACAACCTAAACGAGGCAATTAACATAGCTATCAGCGAGGAACGCCTTCAACAAACATTATACAGGGTGAGTTTTTAGTCAGTTAGAATATTAATAGGGGGTACTCAGTATTCGATTCTCGTTCCAAATATGTAATAAAAAACGGTGCTTAAAATTTCACCTAATTATCCATTAAACAACCCAATCGTGGACAACCTAACGCATACCGCACACACGGTTTTAAGTAAATAAAAATCAGCCGAAAACGCGGTGAAAGACTTCCGGCCTTTTGTATTTTCTTTGATGCGCCGCCGCCGCCACCGCCAATATTCGGGCGCACCAAAATACGCGCGCCATCGCGCCAACGACCCTTTGACAGTGCCGCCGCCACGGTCACTCCCCGCGCGGCTGAGTCCCGAGCCCGACACCTACCTCGCCTTTCGAAGCTTCGAGCGAACTAACTGTGTATTTTACTATTTTAGCTCAGTTTGTGTTGAGCTTCTAAGCGATCAGACGCAAGTAATTTTACTTCCTCGTTCGTGTATCTTAGTGACATAATGAGTACTGTAATAATAACAAATAACAACATTGTAAAGTTGTATCGCGAATTATTCCCAAACCGAAGAATACCTACTCCTTACGTGATGTTCCCTACGCCTACGCCTTACGTGATGAAGAATACCTATACCTTACGAGGTGCCGTGGCCGGCGCGCTGGTGAAGCAGCAAGGTCAAACAACTTGTGTACGTTACGGAGTACTCCAACGGGGACGAATTAAAGTGCAGAATAGTGACTGCTTTTGACAAAGTTCGTAGTGAATAGAAGTGATCCTTTCGTCTTATATCGCGTGAAAGACAATTTGTGCAAGCATGCTGAATTGTGCATTGAGCGAGAAGGTGCGCATTTTGAAGAATTGTTAAGGTTGGTGTAAATTTGTTATTAGGTTAAATTCTCCATCATTGTAAATAAAATTTATTATTACACATAACCCATACCCGGGAACAAACATTTATTGTCACGTTTTATAAACGTCTGCCCCGGCCGGGTATCGAACCCGGGACCCCTCGTTTCGTAGGCAGGGTCACTTCCAACTGGGCTACGGGGTCGTCAAACTGAATATGATATGATGTATGATGAAAGTTGAGAAGTTTACGGAGTTTGCATTAGTGACGTGATAAATTGACTAAATTGTAGAAATAACAGAATTTTAAAAATACTCTTTTAATCTTTTAACGTTTAATAGTGTTTATTTTAAATTATTTTTAAAATGGTAATTAAACAGTTATTTATAACTTTCAACGCCCGCTACTGCTATCTTGTCCTTACAAGGTCACTAACCTCGTCTCGCCCCGTACGGCACCGCCGCGCGCCGCGCCATCGCGCCGCGGCGTGCGGCGCAAGCGGCATCAGCTGTGTTTTCGGGCGTTTCCATACGCTCCGAGTATTTTGAGACAATTTTGATTGCCATTTTTGAAATAATTAGTAGTGTAGAATTTTGACTTTATATTTTTGATCATTACCTATGACCACGTTCTTTCATGTCCTCGGGTATGTCAACTGACTAAAAACTCACCCTGTATAAAAAATCACAACAACTTCTAGACCGAGCACTGCCATCTTCTTCCAGAACCAGGGACTCATTTCAGTTCTCTCCCAAACCTAGGTACCTACCCATCTCAGTTCTCTTCCAGACCTAGAGACTGGTTCCAACAGAGACCACAAACACAGAGGCCTAATTTTTTCGATAACAACCGTAACCCAATTATTTGTAGATATTGTAAGGCAGCTGGCCATTCAATCGAGCTATGCAGGAAGCGCGATTATAATAATCGTAATCGATCGACTTTTGTGCAACAACAACCGCGTGTCCATTTCATCGATAACAACGAGGAAACTAATGACTATGATGGAATCGATTGCCCAAAAAACTAAGTAAGGTCTCGTATGGGTGTCGTGCGAGACACAAAATAATTCCAAAATCCGACAACATATCCACTGTATCCGCTGTATCCACTGTATCCGCTGTATCCACTGTATCTGCTGTATCCGCTGTATTCTCTGTATCCGCTGCATCCACTGTACCCACTGTATTCTCTGTATCCGCTGTATCCACTGTATCCACTGTATCCACTGTATCCGCTGTATCCTCTGTATCCGCTGAATCCTCTGTATCCACTGTATCCTCTGTATCCGCTGTATCCACTGTATCCGCTGAATCCTCTGTATCCACTGTATCCACTGTATCCGCTGCATCCTCTGTATCCACTGTATCCTCTGTATCCGCTGTATCCACTGTATCTGCTGCATCCTCTGTATCCACTGTATCCACTGTATCCTCTGTATCCTCTGTATCCGCTGTATCCGCTGTATCCGCTGTATCCACTGCATCCTCTTTATCCTCTGTATCCGTTTCATCCTCTGTATCCACTGTACCCACTGTATCCGCTGTATCCGCTGTATCCACTGCATCCTTGGTATCCTCTGTATCCGCTGCATCCTCTGTATCCGCTGTATCCGCTGCATCCTCTGTATCCTCTGTATCCACTATATCCTCTGTATTCTCTGCATCCTGTGCATTCTCTGTATCGAACTGTACCCTCTGTATCCACTGTATCCACTGCACCTACCAAAAAGACTACACCTTCCAAATTTGCCTCCTGTCCTGTAACCTCTGTATCCGCTGTATCCACTATTTCAGCTGTATACTCTGCGTCCACTACAACCACTGTATCCAAAAGATCCGCTGTTTCCGCCGTTTCCACTGCATCCGTTAAACCTGTAAAACTTACCACATCCGCCGTTCCCTCTGTATCCGCCATTTCCACTGTATCCGCCGTTTCCGCCGCATCCACTAAACCTATAAAACTTACCACATCCGCTGTTTCCGCCGTTTCCACTAAACCTATAAAACTTACCACATCCGCTGTTTCCGCCGTTTCCACTGCATCCGTTAAATCTGTAAAACTCACCACATCCGCTGTCCCGCTGTATCCGCCATTTCCACTATATCCGCCGTTTCCGCCGCATCCGCTAAATCTGTAAAACTCACCACATCCGCCGTATCCACTGCTCCCTCTGTCTCTACTAAACTCACTGTTCCCGAAAATGAAACTCCCACTTTATCCTATGTATCCACGGTCCACGATAAACTATTAAATTCTGAAATAGATGATGAGAATTAAATATTTGAAATCACTACTAATCCTACAAAAGTCCTACTTCCTCATGTCCTTATCTATTCTGCAATATCCGAAATTCCATTGTCCTTATTAGTCGATTCGGGTTCAGCAGTCAGTCTCATCAAATCTTCTTGTATCCAAAAACCTCTTACACTAATCGATGAACAAATAAACCTGAAAGGAATTGTATTAAACGAAACCCGACTCAAGGACATCTTAATAGCCAATTGCCTAGTGAAAGTAAAAAATAATAACAGAGTAAATAAAACAGTCGTCAATACCTCCGAATCTCCTAAATCCCTTAATTCTAATTTACTTCTTACCCTAATTCCATTTGATTCAAGTAATATTGCCTATATAAATAAATCTCCACAGTGTCCAATAAACAATATACAAGTCTACGACTCAGTCTCTCGTACTCCAGAAGTCCTCAATCAACTTAGGGCATCGCACCTAAATTCCGAAGAAGCTAACGCCCTTTATGATATTTGTTCTGACTACTCAGATATCTTTCATTTGCCAGATGACAAACTCACCTTTACTTCTGTTCTGAATCACCAAATCAAAACGAATTCTGACACACCTATAAATACAAAATCTTATCGATTCCCTCAGTGTCATAAAAAAGAATTCGAAAATCAAATAAAGAAGATGCTAGATCAGGATATCATAAAACCCTCACTGTTTCCTTGGTCTTCTCCAATTTGGGTTGTCCCCAAAAAGTTAGACGCGTCAGGTGAACGTAGATGGCGAGTAGCTATAGATTACCGCAAGTTAAATGATATTACAATTAGAGAATCCTATCCCATTCCTCAAATTAATGAAATTCTAGACCAATTGGGTAGTAGTAAATATTTTACCACGTTAGATTTAGCGTCGGGGTTCCATCAAATTCAAATTGCCCCTGAAGAAGCAGAGAAGACAGCCTTCAGCATCCTTGAAGGACATTTTCAGCCTTATTACAAAACGCGGTCTAATTTTAGGCCAGGTCTAAATCCCATTTAGACCATGATCTAATCACAATTCTTATTACAAAACGTGACTTAACGCTAAACTATGGTCTATCTACTGTCAAAAAGAAAAACCTGCGAGACCCCTAGTTTAACGATGGTCTAACTCACAAACGTCAAAGTTAGTATTTCGAGGTTAGTGTCGTTTATATTTGTTATTAGCCAAAAAAGCAGTTTAACATGTTTGAGTCAATAGATTTAGCAGATATTGCGGATACTTTATTAATAAGCATCGCCGAGCGATCCAACAGAGGTCATGTAAACCGTTTAGCGTAAATCCATTTATCGAATTATGTGATGAAGATTTCAAATCTAAATATAGATTTTCTAAGAGGTTTGCTATGAAAATAGTGGATTTGGTGAGACTAGACTTGACTCTCGATCCTCGGGGAGGCTCATTGTCCCCTGAAATACAAGTCATGTGTGCAATACGATGCTGGGCTCGCCACGAAGTAAGTGCATAAAATAAAATCTTAAAATTATAGTCTTAGTACAATAACGGATAAAGTCAAGGCAGTCCAAGATTTTCCAATCCCTAAAACTCAAAAGGACATTAAATCCTTTCTCGGTCTCATATCCTATTATCGCAGGTTCATTCCAGATTTCTCCAAACCTTTTCTTCTGACTTGCAACGCTTCCAATAATGCTATATCCGTAATTCTATCTCAGGGTGAAATAGGCAAAGATCACCCCGTCGCATTCGCATCTCGGACACTAAATAATCCCTACATCTATAGATCTAGATGACTCCAATCCTTACCTTCTAGAATTACTAAGTAAAGTCGAAAACCCTGTAGAAATTAGTAACGCTGAGAAACAATTACATTCATGCTATAAAATTCTATTACAAGATAAAATCTATTTCTTACTATTCACTAAAGTTCACCATTTTTATGAAGCTACATATCGTGAAATTTTTAACACTCTGAAGAATATTAGAAATGAACTCCTTATCATTGGAGATACAAGATGACCTTACGAAGTTTTCTATTGCTTACCCTATCCGGAGTACCACAGCTGAGGAAACCAGGGAACGTTTATTACATTTCATCTCTGTTTTTGGATTACCTAAAAATGATCCTTAAAGATCAAGGAACCAATCTTACCCCTGAACTTTTTAAGAAAACCTGCGAGTTTTTGAAGATAAAACAATTTTGGTCATCTCCAGATCATCCTCAAACTCAAGGCGCACTAGAACATAGCCACTCAACTCTTAAAGAGTATTTAAAGTCCTATGTCAACAAGGACCAGATTGACTGGCCTCGTTATATCTACACTGCAATGTTAGCCTATAATACAGCAGTCCATTGTACTACTCACTATACTCTTTATAAACTCATGTTTGGACGAAAACCTTTTATCCCAAATTAATTATTTGAAGAAACTCCTGGTGCAACCTATCCTGAATACGTGAGGATGCTCCAAAATCGGTTAAAGTACTCTCACGATAGAGCCTTGGAGAATATTCGTAGATCTAAACAAAACTCAAAAAAATTATTACGATTCTCACACTCGTCCAGTAAAATATAGAGTGGGAGATTACGTTTATCTCAAAAATCATGTCAGGTTACGAAAATCATTATCCCCATTGTGGAAGGGGCCCTACAAGGTCGTAAAAATTAATGGGAATAATGGGAATACTCTGACTCTACTAATTAATAGGAGACACGTAACTCATCACTATTATGAAATAAAGTTAGCTGAAACTCCGGATAATCTTTAATCAATATAATTAGAATAGTTTTAGCCTAGAATAAGTTACCTTCTAAGTTCTATACTTACCTTATCCTTATATTATGTATAATACTTACCTGATCGTTCAGCGTACTCGTCGACGCAGCTGGCTCCCAATCCTGTAATTAGATATAAAATGTATTAATATCTTATCATTAATCATTATTGATAACGATAAACTTGCTCTTACCTAAAAAGAAAACTTAAGTAGTAAAATAAATTGTAAACTTACCTTAGTCCTTTATTATTATTTTCAGCGTCTCTTCCCAGTCCCGCCATGAATATACTATACATCGCATTACGTCAGGCTCCGGCATCTACTTTGACTATTTGGGAAAATTAAAGATAAATAGTGGGCAACTTAATGTAGTTATTCCATTAGATATATCCTACTTTAAACAGCATATTGAAAATATAAATTCAGCAATAACTCTGGTAAAAAGCCTTTGTGAACATGAAATTACCGACATAGAATATCAAAACATGTTTCCACCTCTAGAGATACGAAATGAAAACATTGTCAAAATCTTTTCATCATTATCACATCTATTGGATATAAGAACTCAACGCGGCGCTTGGTTTGGAGGTATAGGGAAAGCAATGAAACAAATTTTCGATACTCTAGATGAAGATGACGCTCTTGATTTTAACGCCGCTATAGAAACTATAATTAATAATGAAAACAAATTAACATCATTAATTAAAGAAAACATCTTAGTAACAAACTCGATTATATCAAATTATAATGATACAATGAATAAAATTAAAATCAACGAAGCTAGTCTGAAAGAGGCTATTCACAATCTCTCATCCACATTGAATAATGTAACCATATCCTCCATTAAAATACAAATAAAATTAAACATAAATTCCCTTTTAAATTGTATCGATATATCCATGTTAACTCTATCATTCGAATTAGATGACATTGTAAACTCTATTATGTTCAGTAGTCGTGACATACTGCACCCTGCGATAATTACACCCTTACAATTGTACCGAGAACTTATCGATAATTATAGAAATATACCTAATAATTTAGAATTACCCGCTAAGATAGATTTAAGTTCAATTCATTTTATTATAAACTAGCGACCCGCCCTCGCTTCGCTTCGGGAAAAGATTTAGTTATATATTTTGGATAATTCACACTATATCTTTATAATTTATAGCCTATGTGTTATTCTGATGTGTAAGCTATATTATTGTAAAGTTTCATCAAAATCCATTCGGTAGTTTTTGCGTGAAAAGGTAACAGACAGACAGATTTACTTTCGCATTTATAATATTAGTAGCATTTATAATGTTAATATGTTTCAAAGGTAACTTGTTATTTTATAGATGATAAGATAATTTTTGTTTTACGTATACCACTGATTTCAAATGAGGAATATGACTTATTCCACAATATTCCTTTACTTTTACCTCATAATTTTACTGAACTCTTTCAGTTTAATTATTCCTGAAAATAAATATATAAGCATAACCAAAGACAAATCCAATTATTGTAACTTAGATACATTGGATAATTGTTTAACTGTTACAACCGGACATTACATATGTGAAGTGACAAACATTTATGCGTCAGAGGCAAAACCCTCTTGTGAAAGTGAAATATTGACTAAAGTAATTAAGGAAAATTCCAAAACAATGTAATACAAAATTTATACATGGTAAAATTGATATTTGTAAGAAACTTAATGTAAACAGATGGATTTTTGTCCAATCTACTCCTAATAAGTTATCTATAGATTGCCCGCATTCTGAGAGTTCTGAAATTAATATTATGGGAACCGGAATATTTACCTTACCCAAATATTGTACCGGGTACTGTAAAAGTA
Source organism: Ochlodes sylvanus (assembly GCA_905404295.2). NCBI lineage: Eukaryota > Metazoa > Arthropoda > Insecta > Lepidoptera > Hesperiidae > Ochlodes > Ochlodes sylvanus. Next base: position 14,189,218 of record FR990122.1, on the reverse strand, counting down.
CTGTAATAATATCGAAATCTAATGATTATAATATAACAACGCCTATTACTATTTCAACCTTTAATCTTTGTTAGGCGAGGGGTGCAGGGGCGTAGCAGATTCGCTAGCCCGTGTGCCTGCAACCGCCGATGCGTCCCGCCTGGGTTAGTACCCCTGTGTTGACGGATAGTATGTAAAGGTCCGAGATGACCTGCGCCGGTAACTACCCGTCGGTTGCGCGCTGAGGTTACCGCGCAGTAGCCCGATGTCCACCTCGGGGTGAAGGGAGTCTTCGAATGAAAACGATGGAGTGGGGTCAGATGGCATGCGGTCAGACGATGGGAAATATCTTGCACAAGTCGCTATCTTCGTAATTTCTTCGTAGTCTTCGTGTTTTGGAACCGCGCTTTGACCAACAAGACAAGAGGGTCTTCCGCTCGCCTTTCTTTTTGGCGAGGGGGTTTTCGGGCCTCAAGGTATGACCTTTTTGCCCGGGCTTGAACTCGGGAAAGCCACTGCTTCCCGGAAATAAAAGGCCCCGCTGTTGAGCAGGGTCCTATCGTCACGTGTGCAAGCCTAATCGCAGCCAGACGCCCCCCCTAGCGAGGGGGGCTCGTCTGACTCTAAGAGCTCCCGCGGAAGCGGTAGGCCCTCAGGCGGTCGGGAGTGTAGGGGCGCGATCCCCTTAAGCGCCTCGTGTGGCCCGTTGCCGGATCGGTCGAACATCGACTTTGCCAACCGGGCCACAAACTGCGCGATGGTCTTGACTTTTAGGTCACGCGCCACCACGTCATTCCTGACGTGGTGACGTCCTACCATACAGAAAGCACCTTAAAATCGTGTTTCTATGATGGTAATTTTTCCCTTTCGTCTGACCCTTTTTTGCCCTTTATTTATTTAAATATCTCTTACAATCAGTTAAGTCTTATATCATCTTATAGACTTCGTTACTAGTTATGTATACAAGTTATTTTCTTTCTCTACATTGCATTACATAATTACTTATTTTCAAAAAACCTATCCCTTACTATCTATGGGAGGGGGTCGGTCGCATCTTAATTCTTTATTTATGCCAATTTACATATCGTTATTACATTTTTCTTATAGTTTCATCATTGTACATAACATTCTTATCAAAATATTACATAACAAACAATTTCGAAATATTACGTAATATTAACTAAGTTAACGATAGTGTTCTTGCTTCCCATTGGTCGGATCGGCCTCGGCAGCTCGCGTAGCGCACTGTAGCTAGCGCCCACCCGTCGCGAGGTACCAAAAAAATGAGATTGTTTCTTATGTGTCGCCGACATCCTCCCCCTCGTGCCGTGCACCATCCCTTGGACTCGGCGACTCTCCCGGCTGCCCGTCTTCTTCTGATGCGCTGCCTGGCACCAGTAGCACCAACTTCGAGCTCGGCCGTCGCAGCACGCCGCCTCTCGTTGCGACGTCCACGACGCGCGTTCGCCCGTCTGGCCCAGGCAGCGTCGCGGCGACTCTTCCTCGGGGCCAGGTGCAGCGCGGCAGGGTCTGGTCCACCACCAGCACGATGTCTCCCACCTTGAAGTCGAAGGGGCTTGCGCGTCCATTGATTTTTCTCGGTAGCAGCGTCGGCAGGTACTCGCGCAGCCATCGCCTCCAAAAGTGGTCAGCCAGCCGCTGAGCCATCCGCCAGGACTCGCGGCCGACCAGCTCGCCGTCGTGGGAGGCACCGACCCTCGGTGCTCCGCATGACCTCCCAATCAGGAAGTGGTTGGGGGTGAGCGCCTCCTCTTCGGTGTTGTCGTCCAGGTTGGTGAGTGGTCGGGAGTGGAGTTGACCACGTGCTCCGCCTCCAGCACCAGGGTGTGCAGGACCTCCTCTCGTGGGTGTCGTTCGCGTAGAGTTGCGGTCAGGGCTGTCTTGATAGACCTGACGAGACGCTCCCATGCGCCCCCCATGTTGGGCGCGCCAGGTGGAATGAATTTCCACCGCACGCCGATCTTCTCTGCTTCGCTCATGAGGTTTTCTTTCTGCAGCTCTTCCCACGCGGTCTTCAGTTCGGTGTTGGCCCCCACGAAGTTAGTCCCGTTGTCGGAGAACACGGTCTGCGGCATGCCCCGTCGGGCCGCAAACCGCCTCAGCGCCAGGAGCATCGAGTCAGCTGATAGCGAGACAGCCAACTCGATGTGCACGGCGCGCGTCGTCAGGCAGGTGAAAAGCGATCCCCAGCGCTTTTCGTGTCTTCGCCCCACGGTGACCACCATGGGGCCGAAGTAGTCCACCCCAGTGCAGGTGAACGGCGGCGCGCCGTGCATCAGGCGCTCAGCTGGCAGGTCGCCCTCAGGAACTCCAGGGGGCGTGGCCTTCTTCACCCGGCACCACTGGCAGCTGTGTAGAATTGCGCGCAGGCTCGATCTCAACCCTAGAATGTGAAATCTCTGTCTCAATTCGTTCAAAACCGTTGAGTGATTCGCGTGGTTGAATCGACGGTGATAATCCTCGATGATCAGGCGAGTGATACGCTCTTTACCGTCCAGTATCACAGGTTCCTTTGATTCGGTTGTCACCCCTCTGACGGCGTCGATCCTTCCTCGTACACGTAACAGGTTGTCTTGCAGTTGCACGTCGATCCTCCTGAGCCGGCTGCTCTTCTCAATTGGCCTGTTGCGGCTTTGGTACAGTAATTCAATTTTAAAACTTGCCTGCTGGCTCCTACTTAGCAAGATTGCCTCGGCGCGGCGCAGGTGATCCGCCTCGATGGGAACGAAGCGTGATGTCGGGGCCGGCGTGTTTTCTTTCTTGAACTTCATTTTCTTTTCTCGCTTGCCCCACGCCGGGTCCCGCCGCTCCTTCCGTTGAGAGACGTTTACACTCTTTCGTGCCCTGCAGAGGTCAACAAATTGTAATATTCTCGCGACTGTACGCCAAAGCCGTTTCCAAGTTGAGAACCGGCCCGGATCCAAGACGTCGCACGTCGTGGTCGCTGCGACCGTTGCGCCCAGGTCCTTTTCCTCTACCGATGGCTCCTTCCTGAAGCTCCTTGGCGCTGGCCATCGGTGCTCGTCGTACTTCAGGAACTCAGGCCCGGTGAACCATCGGTGGTCGCTCCCGAAGTTCTCTAGTATGTTTCGGGTCGCGTCATCTGCGGGATTCAGAGCGGTCGGTACCCACCTCCATTCCGTCGGCTGTGTCAGATCCTCAATTTCAGCCAACCGGTGCGCCACGAATGTCTTGAAGGTCCTAGGATCCGTCTTGATCCAGGACAGCACGACGCTGGAGTCCGACCAGAATGTTCTCCTTTGCACGTTTAAGTCAAGTTCATCTGCAACAGAACAAGCGAGTCTACAACCTAAGAGAGCGGCCTGCAGCTCCAGCCTCGGAGTGGAGATCGGCTTCAGTGAAGTTACTCGTGCCTTCCCAGCTATCAGTGCTGTGTTGAATTCTCCGTCTCCCGTGCTGGTTCTCCAATATACTGCTGCTGCATACGCTGACTCGCTGGCGTCGACGAACACATGCATCTCTCCCTCGTCGCTGTGTGGAGAGAAACACCTGGGCACCTCGAGATCCTTTAAGATTGCAATACTACTCACGTATGTTCGCCAGGTGTCCTGCCTCGTCCCAGTCCACGCCGCTTCGCCAGATGCTCTGTAACAGTTTCTTGCCTTGGATGAGGATAGGTGAAGCCAAGCCCAGCGGGTCAAACGTCGACATGACCGCGCTGGTTACCTCTCGCTTGATTGGTGCCTTGGCGCTGTCGATCACGCTCCTCGGCGTGTTTCGTAAGTCTGCTCGGAACGCCAGGCTGTCCTTCCCGGTCCTCCACCTCAGTCCCAGGGCCTTCTCCTCACGATCGCCAATCGCGATCTCAGCATCCTGGGCGGTCTCGTGGCTGATCTCCCTCAGCAGGTCCGGGCGATTCGAGGCCCATCCCCTCAGCTGGAACCCGGCTTGTCTGTGGATGAAATCAACCCGTTTACTTATATTCACTAACTCAGTTGCGTCGTGGAAACTATGGAGATAATCGTCCATGTAATGGTTTCTCTCCACTGCACGCGCCGCCTCGGGGAAGTCCTGTCTGAAATCTGCAGCGTTCAAATTCTTCACGTAAATTGCTGTGCATGGGGAGGACGCCGCACCAAACATTACCGACGTCATTCTATACTTAGTAGGCGCGTCGCGTTGCTCGCTGCGCCACAGGAAGCGCTGGCTGTCCCTATCTGCGGCGCGGATCCGGACCTGCAGGAACATTTCTTTAATGTCTGCTGCGACCGCCGCTGGCCCCTGCCGGAATCGTACCAGGACGCCGAACAGGGATTGAAGCAAATCAGGACCTGTAAGCAAAGCATCGTTCAAACTTTTGCCCCCTGACTTGGCCGCTGCATCAAACACCAATCTGATCTTCTTCTTTACAGGGTGTACCACGGGGAAGTGGGGCAGGTACCAGTCTCTGGCCCCACCCTGCTCGGCGCCATCTGGGATCTTCTCCGCGTAGCCACTCGATATCAGATGTTCTATCTGTTTGTTGTATTCATCGCGCAGCGCTGGGTCCTTGTCCAATTTCTTCTCAATGCCTCGCAGCCTCCTCTCCGCTGCGACGTAGCTTTCTGGCATTGTTTCATCATCTGACCTCCACAGCAGCCCGGCTTCAAATCATCCGTCTTCTAGCCGCTTGCAGGTCTTCTGTAGTATATTCAGCGCTCTCTGGTCTGAATCTGTACTGGGACGCCGGGGTTGTACACCAAGTGAATCAATACTAAAATATTCTTTCACCATGTTGTGAGTCTCTTGATCTGACTGAGCAACATGTGAACACAAATTTATAAAATGTACAGGCCTCACCCCTCTAGCGTCGTATCCGTGCAGCACCCATCCTAGGTCAGTCAGCGATGCCACTGGTTGACTCGGCTTGCCTTTTCTGACTTCTCTGGACACGATCAGCTCCCAGTTGTCCTGCCCCACAAGCAGTCTCGGTGGCTCGCTGTCGTAGACCAAGGCCTCTGCTATCTCTCCCAGGTGCGGGTAGGCTCCGATCGCTTCTCTGTTGATGAACTGTGGAGACAATTTCAACTCGTCTATGGTGTGGACTCGGTTAAGGTTTCTTACCCTGTCATGGTGAACCCCTCTGATCCGGACGCGTAGTCGTTCGGAATCCTTCTTCGTGATCCGTTGTCCACCCACGGTCTCCAGCGCCAGCTCTTCGATCTTGCCTGTTGCTCCAATCTGAACCGCCACCTATGAGTCCAAAAGAGATACGGTTGACCCCTCATCGAGTAGCGCTAGTACCTTGGTAGAGCCTTTGGGTCCGTACAGCTCAACAGGAACCATCTTCAAGTAGGCCCGTGCAGTCTTCAATGCGTTCACTGGCGAGGGCACGCTCGTGGTGTCCCCACCCATCTCGACTGCAGGGTTTGAAGCTCTCTCTTCATCGTGTAGTAGCTGATGGTGCCAGCGTCCGCAGGCCTTGCACTCTGGCTTGCGGCATGCCCCTTTCCTGTGCCGCTCGCCCAGGCACTTGAAGCATAGGTGATTCTTCTTCACAAATGCCCACCGGTCATCCACCGGAATCCGTTTGAACTGTGAACAATCATAAATTAAATGACCCCCTTTGCAATATGCACAACCTTCCTTGTTTGACGGTTGCTTTTGCCTTGTATCGTACTCTCTTCTGTTTGAACCCCTGTTCTCCCCCTCGTGGAGAATCCGGCCAGAGTCCTCAGTAGTCACATGCGCTGCTGGCCGGGTCGGAGTCCTCTTCATTGGTTCAAAGCGGGGTCTTGCAGTCTCTAGAGTAGCATACGCACCACATCGATCCGCCTCCTTGTTCAAAAACTTTGAAATTATCAATAGGTTTGAAAACTCACCCTCTTCAGAGTCTGCCGCAAAATCGTACCATCTAAACTTCATGACGGCCGGCAGCTTGTCTATTATCTGCTTCACGGCTTCGGGTGAGTGTAGGTACTGCGGTCTCTTCAGTCCTTGTATGGCGGCGACGCTGTTGTTGACTTGGCTGGCAAACACACAGATATCACGGGGGTTATCACTTATTTTATTCAAAGCCTTTACCTTGTCTAGCTCCGCCATGACCAACGCATCGGCTCGCCCGAATCTGCGCTGCAGGGCTCGCATCAGTTCCCCCGGTGATGTGTGTGAGTACAAGAGGCTCTTGATTGCCTCTCGTGCCGCTCCTCTGATCGCCTGCCGTAGTCGCGCCATGTTTTGAGTATCTGAAAAGACGGATGAGGTGTCGTCGTATACTACCTTAAAGGCGATCCACTCGCTACTGTTTCCATCGAAGGTCGGCAACTCATGGATGTACTTCGGCTGCGGCACCGGTCCCTCCCTGAATGCGAAAGCTTCTTTCAAGGCGTCCGCTAGCAGCCGCACGTCGCTGGGCGCGCTACTCGCCCCAGGCTTGATTGCTTCTCGACTCTTCTGTTCTTCTTGTTCACAGTCAATCTTCTTTGCTTCTCCATTCATCGATGCGTCGACCCATTCTTGAACTTGCGCAGTCCTGTCTTCAGGATCCTCGTCCATGGAGTCCTCTTCGCATCGTATCAGCTCCAACCGGGTGCGTGCGAGACTGGTTGCCGCCTTGGCTTGCTTCAGCTCCAGACGGGCCAATTCTTCTCTTGCTTCCAATTCTCGCCTTCGGTTCGCCGAGCTCGCGGTCCTCGTCGACCGCGCCTTCCGACTTGCCCCAGCCGGTACCACCGTCGAATTCGACTTCTGGGCTTCCGATGTCTGGGCAGGTTCTCCGTTCTTGACGGTTCCATTCCCGCTAGCGCTGGTGCCTGTTCCCGTTCCTGTCGTCGTGGTGCCAGTCCCCGTCATCGTGGTGCCAGTCCCCGTTGTCGTGGTGCCCGTCCCCGTCGTCGTAGTACCGGTTTCTGTCGTCCCGGTCGACGTGTTCTCTTCTGACGACTTGGCTTCCTGCGTCGACGCCGCTGTTCGCTCTTCCGAACCCGCTCGGCGCTGGGACCCGTCCCGTTGGGATCTGGTGGTGGGCATCTTCTTTCTTCCTCAGGATCCGGCTCGAAGGACCAGTTGTTGGGCGAGGGGTGCAGGGGCGTAGCAGATTCGCTAGCCCGTGTGCCTGCAACCGCCGATGCGTCCCGCCTGGGTTAGTACCCCTGTGTTGACGGATAGTATGTAAAGGTCCGAGATGACCTGCGCCGGTAACTACCCGTCGGTTGCGCGCTGAGGTTACCGCGCAGTAGCTCGATGTCCACCTCGGGGTGAAGGGAGTCTTCGAATGAAAACGATGGAGTGGGGTCAGATGGCATGCGGTCAGACGATGGGGAATATCTTGCTCAAGTCGCTATCTTCGTAATTTCTTCGTAGTCTTCGTGTTTTGGAACCGCGCTTTTACCAACAAGACAAGAGGGTCTTCCGCTCGCCTTTCTTTTTGGCGAGGGGGTTTTCGGGCCTCAAGGTATGACCTTTTTGCCCGGGCTTGAACTCGGGAAAGCCACTGCTTCCCGGAAATAAAAGGCCCCGCTGTTGAGCAGGGTCCTATCGTCACGTGTGCAAGCCTAATCGCAGCCAGACGCCCCCCCTAGCGAGGGGGGCTCGTCTGACTCTAAGAGCTCCCGCGGAAGCGGTAGGCCCTCAGGCGGTCGGGAATGTAGGGGCGCGATCCCCTTAAGCGCCTCGTGTGGCCCGTTGTCGGCTCGGTCGAACATCGACTTTGCCAACCGGGCCACAAACTGCGCGATGGTCTTGACTTTTAGGTCACGCGCCACCACGTCATTCCTGACGTAGCGCCCCGCTCCCGTGATGGCCCTTAGAGCCAGGTTTTGCTGCGTCTGTAGCCGCTTGCGCTGCCACCTGCTGGCCAGTGCGTACCACGCTGGCGCCGCATACGTCAATCGGGACCGGACGTAGGTGTAGTACACCGTCCGTTTCGCGGTAAGTGGTAACCGGGATGCAAACACCGGTCGGAGTATAGCGCACGCGACACGAGCCTGCTGGACCACATGGTCGCAGTGCTGGCTCATCCGCATTGCGCTATCGATGATGCATCCCAGGTACTTTACGGTTGGTTGCCACACCACCTCCCGGCCACGGAGGCGCAGCGGCGTCAGCAGGTTCCTTCGGGACTTGGTGAACAGTATGGGGACCGTCTTCCCGACGTTGACGGAAATCCTCCATCTGTCCAACCAATCCGGTAATAAGTCCAGCAGGCGTTGCATGCGCTTGGCTGCTAGCTCTGCACTACGAGACAATAAGAAATAAGCACTGTCGTCCGCGAAGAATGCAAGCACTGCATCGCGCTCCCACTCCTGGAGATGACCTTCCAGAGTGGGAATGTCGTTGGTGTAAAGCGCGTACAGTGCTGGCGAAAGGCAGCTGCCCTGTGGCACACCCGCACGTATGGGGCGGGGGTCTGAGGTCGCGTTCTCTACCGTGACAACGAACGACCGCCCATCAAGGAACGACGCTAGCAGTCTAACCAGCATAGCCGGCACGGGTGTGTCCAACAACTTGTAGACGAGCCCAACATGCCACACGCGGTCGAATGCTTTTTCTATATCAAGAAAAAGCCCGACCATGTGCCGCCCGTAGTTGAGCTCGTTACAAATGTGGTGGATCACCCGCGTCAACTGAAGCGTCGTCGAACGGCCGGCGCGAAACCCATATTGCTCGTCCCTTATACCAAGTGACGGCACTATGCGTCTCAACACCAGTCGTTCGAACAGCTTCGCCAGTGTCGACAGCAGCGTGATGGGACGGTAGCTAGCCGGGTAACGGCGGTCTTTACCCGGCTTCGGGAGAACGATGACCTTCCCCAACTTCCAGGTGGTCGGGAAGTGGCCCGTGCGAAGTATGCCATTGTAGAGCCGGGTCAAAGCGACCATGGCTCTTTTGGGCAGCATTGCCAGTGCCAGGTTGGTGACTCCGTCAAGGCCTGGGGCCTTGCGCTTAGGTAGTCGCATGGCCGCCGACCGTGTCTCGGAGGGCGCTATAAAAGACACTGGAAGGCGCTATAGAAGACTGCCCCTCGAGGTATTCTGCCAGGATTTCGGCCCGGTCCTACGCGGGGTACACCCGCTCGTCCCTGCTGTTGTTCAGCGGACATACTGGCACACCGGCTCGAGACATCTGCCTGGCGAGATGATGGAGAGAAGTCATCGACTCGCCAGCCTGTTCGATTCTACTCTCCCAGGTGGCTCCTCGGTACTCCCTCATCTCGACAGTCAGCCTCTCGACCAGTGCGTTCAAGTCACGCTTGACCCGGGGACAGCGAGTGTGGGACCAGGTCTTCCGTAAGCGGCGCTTCTCTGAGATCATGTCCCGCAGACGGACTGGGAGGGTCTCTAGTCTATTAGTGACTAACCGGCTCTGGGTGGTGGACGCCGCCAGTGCATCTTGCACAGTGTTGGTAAACAACTGGGCGGCCTCCTCCACCCCCTCGGGTGTGCCTAGAGATTTGGTAAACTTTATGTCGCTTACGCGACACTGGTACCCATCCCAGTCCGTTCTGCGTCTGGACCGCGGTATGGTCACACACTCCGCCCCCAGGCCAAACGTGACCAGTATGGGCAGGTGCTGGGAGTCCAGGTCGTAAAGTACCTCCACGCTGACCGGGCAGGGCAGATCTTTGTGGAGTACGATGTCCAGGACATCCGCACTGCCGCCCGACGTGGGGACGTGTGTTGGGGCCTCAGGGCCGAGCACCTCATACCCAAATCCCACAGCGTCGGCATACAGCTTGCGACCCGCCCCGTTGACGATCCTCGAACCCCAGGCAGTGTGCTTAGCGTTGAGATCGCCAGCGAGGAGGGTCGGCCCATCGTTGAAGATGGTGTGGATGTCCTGGGCATCGAACTGTTGTTGCGGTGGTCTATACGCTGCATATAGTTTGATCTCCATGCCGGCCATACTCACTTCCACCCCTATGGACCGGGTGTATGTGAAGGCCGGCAATGGGAGCGCGACGTGAACCACGTCATGGCGGACTAGTGCCGCTGTGCCCCTGTAAGGCATTCCAGCCGGCGACACCTCGTCACGACGGTATAGGTGGTAATTAGGGAGGCGAAAACGTTGGCCCGGTCGCAACTTTGTCTCGCCAAGGAGGATGACGTGTATGTCCTGCCCCCTGGCGAGCGTGCGCAACTCCTGGCCCTTGTTCGCGATTCCCCCCGGGTTCCAGTACAGCACTCTAAGATGTACTGTCATACTGGAACCCGAAAAGTTTGGCAACGGCCCCTCTAATGGCCCCCACAAGCTCCGGGTACGCCGCTAGGGACGCGCAGCCAATAACGTGTACTCACCGTGCATTGGAAGTGTCCTACAACCGCAATATATACACCCTCTATCATACGATTGGGCAAAAGAAGAAGAATCCCAACAAATACTTGCATTAGAAAATTTGCGACCTATCTCATATTCCCCTACAATTCTGTAAATGATTTTGTATCTAAATTAAAAATAAACTATTTTTAAGCAATTTTCTTGTATTATTTCATATACCTACTATGTCATTCTACAAAAATGATAATGATTGTTTTAGAGAAAATAGAAGTTATTAGAGAGATAAACCAATTTATACAATATGTAAACTAAATGAGAGGTATTTATCATTGTAAAATCCACAGTAAATTTGTTCACGTTATTTATTAAAAAATTCTATTAAAAAATTCATCAATTGTTATATCATTACAAATTGTGTTGTCATCAAACAATTTCAGAAAATCATACATTGATTTACCATGATACTTATAATATATGTACATGATGCAATACTCTCCACATACGGTTGTGAAATCGTTTTGGATACGATTAGTGTTGTAATTCCACATCCTTGCATTCGTTTTCAAAAAAGATCTATGATATGTTTGAGGTGCTCGACCAAATGAATCAAAGTATTCCCCAAATCCATTCCCATCTATATGTATGGCTACCCAATGCGATCCAGGTTTGGTATCAACATCTAAGTTACTTATGATATACATAGGAGTATGAACATGTATCGGTAAACGATTAGCTGCGTATACGTTAGATTCAATGCTCATATCAATTTTACTTAAGTACTGTTTTATTTCCACGGTATCCATGGTATAAGTAGATAACACAGCTTTTCAGCTCTGCAGTCCCAACAACAATGTCAATTTTATTAATGATATTTATTTTAAATAGGAAGATTAAAGAGGGTGTAGCAAATAAAACATTGAAATATCATATATTGAATATTTTTATTTATTGAAGCAATACAAAAATAATAAACCTAACTACTATAATCTACTGATATATTACGATGCTTATCTATTTCTATTACATTATCAAATTCTGCATAAACAATACAATTAATAGTTTGAGTTAGAGCCGACTCAAATCGAACTTCTAATCTTACGCTACCATGTTTGATAAGATTCCAATGACTCATAGAGTTAGCTGATAAATCAGGAGTTAAATCAAATGCAAGCAAACAATAACCATTAGCATATTCATCTCTGGATATCCCATTGCCTTCATTATGAAAATGTACACCTGTTCCTGAGAACAATGTATGATATGCGCTAGTAAAGACATTACTACCAAACGATGGTTGCAATGCCTTTGAGGGGATCTGATTTCCATCGACATATAAACAAAATGTATTGATACCATAATTTGCAAAATTGAATGGATTCTTATTGAGAGTTCCGTTAAATGCAGCATTATTCACAAATCCCACTATACACCTTTTCGGTACTTGTCCAAGGAATATATTATCAAGGGTTTTACCTTGAACACCTGATGGTATTGTTAAAACTTTTACTTCAGCTCGCGTAATGGGATATTTAGCAGTGGTAGACGCTAATACTTTTTGATGTGCAAGTAATACGCTTGGATTAATCCGAGCTCTACGAACAATCAACGTTGCATCTGTAATACATACTTTAAACTTTAAATCTACTGACCCTGCCATTAGGTTGAAATTTTCTCTTGATCGAACTAATTTAACACACATGTCAACGCCGTTAATTAAAAATTTATCTTGATTAAATAAATCGCCATGTAGATGCCCAATCATTTCAATCTCTTTACTCTCTCTTGACATGAACTCTCGCTTAATAAACCCTTCATTTTTTACGTCAGTCTCATTCATTTTTCCTGCTGTATCTCCATACCAAAGACCACAAGTAAGATGGGATTTTTTGGCTGCTGGGCCATAGTTCAACAAGTTTTCAATATAGGCACGATATGCATATGTGTTATTTGGCGGTGACACAAGTTTTTGATTTAAGTATACATCAAGTTGACTGAATATTGAATGCAACCAATTATTAACTGGAGCTACGACTGTAGCAGCTGCTAACTTGGAGTTGTCTTGATTAAGTATCTTCGCTTTTATATGAATCAAGGTATGAGACAAATCTACATAGTCATCTCCTGCACCAGGAACTTGAAATTCTAGGGGTCCATCATCAGCCAGCGATGAAATAGGTTTGTAATGTATCCATACTCCACTCTCAATGCTCGTCTGTGTGGACGGTAGCGCAAACAAATCTAACTCTGATTTAATACACTCACAAGAATGACTATGTAGAAAAGACATAATTAATTAGAAAATATATCATTAATATTTCTGAATTTCTTTTTTGCCTTTGTTGTAGTGTTCACTTTCGTGGACAATGCTGGAATGGAAGGAGATAAACGTTTTCGTTTGATTTTATACCCCGAACCAGACATATTGATTCTTTCAATTTTACTATCTACTTTTCGTTTTAAATTAGTAGTAGCTTCTTTTAAACGTGTTTTAATTGAATCGTCTATGGGTTGTGCATTAAACATGTCAGACAAAACTCCTACTCCGGTGCTTAATGCTTCTTTACCAATAGCTCTTGCACCACTAGATAACAATGGTAAAACAGATCTAAACAACCCTCCTAGAAAACTCCCGATTCCATGGCCTCTTTGATACGGTGTTCCTTTGTAAATTACTCCAATACCAGATCCCGCTTGATGAGAATAATAATCTTCATATGGGCATTTCATATTATAATTATGTTTCAAATACATTATACATATATTTTCTTGAAGTGTAGTTTTAAGCACACTGTTCCGAACTGGAATGGTATTTTTTGAACTGTGCTTGTTCTTATATCTATTTCAATAGTATCGAATTCCCTTCGCATAACAGATATATAGTGAGGTGGAGAGAAAACATGCATTTTATTAGCACCATATATGTATTTTGAAGGATCTAATGGTATGATTCTCAGAAGAGGGGTCATCACATCCCCTACGATTTGGGGTTCTACAATGTCAGAGTAAACAAATAACTGTGAAGGTAAACCTAAATGCAAATTAGCAGGACATTTACCAATATTCTTATCTCTGAGGTTTATATTGGGTTCAAATCCCAACTGTAAAGATAACTTAGGTGATAGTGTTACTGATTTAATCGCCTCATCTAGTATTGTAACTGTCACAAACTTTGAAATTTCATCGTAACGAAATCTTACTTTTTCCTTGATGTTGTTTAATGCCTTTAGAATATGATTGATGTTATCGTAGTTTGTTGCAGGAATATGTGTCTTATAGTATGTAAGGTATGGTTTTGTTTCACCAGGCATTTGCATCCATTTTGTAATATATATAACGTTCTCATGTTCTTGAACGGTAAACATAGTGCAAGGATATTGAAATTCAACTACTCCAACGGACCATTCTCCTTCCAAAATGATGGGTTTAGGTAATTTAGTTGAAAAATATGTAGTTTTGTTATCTGGAAAATATTCCATGGAACTATTACTAAGTAAAGTTAAATAAAAACTTTGGTTGTTCATATTTCTTTCAATTGGGAAAATGTAATCCAACTATTAAATTTGTGAGGATAACCTTTCCACTTCACTAACACTTCCTTTCTGTTACCGGAATAGCGAGAGCGTATTATTTTATCTATTTTATAATGTAGAGTGGGGTCATAATATACTTTCTGTAATTCTTTTTCATAAAACGTACCTTCTATATTTTCACCTTTCAGATCTTTTATGGTGTATACAGGCCAAGGGTTTCTATCTATTATGGAAGATATAATAAATATTTCATCACTCCAGTTAGATTCGTATCCTTTCTGAAAAATGTGTTTGCTTTTAGTTATTCTAACGTAATCACCTACATGCAACTTTGGTAATACACTGCCTGACGAGAAATTATTATTTTTAGTATCATACAAGTTTCTCCATACTGTCATAATATTATTTGAATTTACATCACAAGGAGACATCTTAATGCTAGAGTGAAAACTATGGTTATAAGAATAAACTAAATCTTGTAAAACATCGATATATTTATATGTATTTTTATACGTAAAGTAACGCCACATTTTCGTCTTAAGAGTTCTCTGAAATCTTTCAACAATACTAGCTTTAATATCTGGATTATTTGTTGTATAATAATTTATATTTTTCAATTTTATGTATCTTTGTACATCTTTTGATATAAATTCTGTTCCTTTGTCAGATTGTATGTGTGTTGGTGTTATGTTAGCCTCAGTAAATATACTCTCTAAACATTCCTTAATAGTTATTGAATTTTTTCTTTTCATGGGTCTGACATATGCATATTTGCTGAATGCATCAATGACGCATAAAATATAATTATATCCATCATTGTACCTGGAATAAGTCCTCATATCACTCAAGTCAGCTTGCCAAAGTTCATTTAGATTTGATAAGATATATTTATTCCTAGGAAACTTTCTCTGTACAGGTTTGTGCACAGTGTAGGTTTCTTGTGATTGCAGCCATTTCTTTACATCTTCTCTTTTCATTTTTCCTTTCATAGCTTTCGTTAGTTTGTCGACACTACTATAACCTGCGGGATTTGATGGATCATAATAGAGATTATGTATTTCTAATAAGGTTCCCATTTTTCCCACTCCAGCTTGTTCTTTAACTTTCTTTTGTTTTGTTTGTCACTCGTTGGTGTAGAGAATGATTCTTCTTCAGGCGTTGAAAAGTTTAACTGTGACTGCATGCCACTTATAAACTCACACCGTTTGGGATTACCAATATAAGTAAGAGGAACTCGAATATCTTTTAAAGCTTTAGCAAAGGTTTCCCATCCTATAGGATCACTTTTTTTTAACGGTCTCAATGAGTCGTTCACTAAATCTATAATATTACTTCCATCAATCTTTTTGTTATCTATAATCACAGTTCCGTCATTATCCCACTTAATTTTATTTTCATTGGAAGATAGCAAATTCATTAACAAGACGGCCTTTTTTGCATATGTTTTTGGAATGAGATCGAGAATTTCAGTAGTCGTATAACTATTTTTCTCTGGAATATTTTGTTTATGAAGTAGTTCTTTGTCTGGTGTGTCAATTGAGACTACACGTTTACTATCCAAGTTTTTATTTTTGTAGCTCAATATTAAATCATCAAATGTATTCGTATCCTCAGAAATAATTGGTATATGATAAGGTTGGCGATCTTCCTTGGTAAAGTTAAGATATCTTCGGAGTGTTTGTAAATATAAAATACACTTTTCACGGTCATCGATATTTCTTTTTAAAATATTATTCATATCAGCATCCAATCGGGACAAGTTAGTATCACCTGCGCTTGGTTGTTTTAGTTTTTCTATCACACTTGGCTCAACAAGCAACATTCTTTTAGCATTCTCCATTTTAAATGAGGGAACTTACTAATCCACTGAGAACTGAACCTAATATAATAGGGAGAAAAGCACCACCTTTTTGGATTATGAGATTTTTCCGAAACAAATTCGTAGCACCTTTGCGAACCAATTTCCGAAGTATATTTTTGTACTTGCTTAACTTATTCTTTTCCTTATCCTTGAGATCAATTTTGCCCTGGAGTACGTTATGAATACACTCGCAAATACAATTAATTTCTTTTTCATTACACGATTTTAAAAGAGCTCTTTGATATTTGGGTTTAAGTGTATGCAAAGCTGCTAGTAAACTTTTATGCGTCTTTAGTCGTCGATGCATCATTTGTGAATGATAGTAATTTGTTGATTTTTACCATACTTAAAGCCTTTTGTAGGAATGTAAACGATGCAATGCCCATCTGATGGAAATATTTTAGATTTTAAACGACACATATCATTTGTGTCCTGTTTCAAATCTATTAATAAATATCCATGTGGTTCATTTGTTGCATCTTTGTAGGAATCTTCCATAAATTTCGAATTATCTGGCGATACTTGTCGTGCTAAGTATTTAATTTGTGTTTTATCGCGAGGATTTTTGAAATAAACTATGTAACCGGAATTTAAAGATATGTCTCTTTGGCCTTTGCCTTGGTGAAATAAATTTTGTGTTATATAGAATACACTTAAATTTCTGTGATGACTTCCTTTCGTAAATATATCAACAACGCGACCATCTGACTCTCTCATTAAATCATCAATAATTATCAGATGTGGTTCACATCCATCAAAACTGCTAAGGTTTGGTATTCCTTGATAGAAATTAACAGTTTTTAAATTATACAAAGGTTGCATTTCATCATAGCACCATGTTATTTGTTTGAAATGGGTGTCACATATATCCTCCATATATTTAATAAAGTTTGTGACAAAAATTGATTTTCCACATCCAGTAGGACCTGCAACTATAGCAGTAAAAGGATGAATAAAATGAAACATTTTAAGCTCACGTGTGTTTGGTTAAAGGTGTTGGAATAAACTAAAACATTTTGTGCAAGAATAAAACTATATTTCAAATACAAAATAGAAATACAATATACAATCATTCACATATTAATAATAATAATAATAAAAAGAATAAAAATAAAACAATGTTACTAATAGCTAGACATCTTAAGTACAATATTAGAAGTAGTTATACAATAATCAAAAATAACTTAACATTAGATATTTACGTGACTTTTTTTTTTATAAATCAGACATTTACAACTAAACTAATCTATGGGTATTTTATAGTGACCCCAAGCAAGCGTATTAACATTATTCGATACAATATATCGCTTGGTATCATTGTGTGAGAGACACTTCTTATTAATTTGTTGTGTAAAAATATTATGTTTTATAGACCTAAATCTTAACATAGTACGGTATTGAACATTTTCATTAAATAAACAAGATTTATAATCTTCCATTTTAAAACTTTTCGTAACACTTTTATTAACACCTTTTGCTTTTGCCAAAAACGTATTGTCAATATCCAATGCATACATTTTAGATCTCAACCCTACAAACTCTCTTAATATTTTGCCAGCATTTTCATCTTTAAACATACCTAATTTTTTTTTATTTATATTTTGATATTCGTATATGTTATTTAAGGGATAATCAGATGTATCAAACCATTCAGGCAAATCAGGCTTGATATCTTCATAAAAGTTGTTGGTAATAATTTCATAAACTAAACTATCCGTATCAGTGTATAGTAATTTAATTTTGTTTGGAAACTTGGGTAGCATGTAGTTATAATGGAAATCGTACATAAGTGTTTTAGAAATATCTAATATACAAAAACCTAAGTAGATGGGTTTGTTATGAAGGGCCTTTGTTCTTTTAAGTTGAATCGCAACTAGATTTTCCGAAAATATAGACAAACTATGAAACTCTGGTTTTGCAATTAAATCCTGAGCACCAAGACTTTTACCTACATTTTCCCAGTGAGTTAATAATTTTACATTAACTCGTTTCTCGACATTCTCCATTGTTTTTCCAAATACAGAATTGTTCATTAATTTATAAAAATCTTTTTCAAAATCTGTTTTAGCTTGCGTACGTAAATTTGTATTTAAATCTATATATTTTTTTAACCATAAACTTTGATTGAACTTCAATATTCTATGAATTTTTTTCAACTTCATACCTAGATTAATACATTGTTGTAAATTTTTATAGTGAATGATATATTTAGTTTTATTGTATAAATTTGGGACAAGTTTAACGTCTTTGGAATCCCCAACAGATATTTTTTCAGGACATAAGGGTAAGTCAGAATGTAAGTCATGAATATCTATGGGGTACTCTAAATCTACTTCTAGAATAAAACCATATTCTGTATTGTTCGATGCACTATAATCTGATTTTATATCAACCCACTCAAACTCCCCTGATGGTAAATATTGAGACATTGCCCACCCGTATAGATTATTAGCATCGAAGTACATAAGATATGAAGTAGATACATTTTTATCAAAATCTTCCATAAATGGATTGTTAGCCTTTGCATGCCGTTTGCTGCATTGAGATATCCCACCCCTTATACCCCTTGTAATAAATGATATTTTTTCTATATCTGTAAGCAATTCAAGTTCTATTTTTGTAATTTTTAGCATTGCATCCCAACTTAATCCTGGAGCAGTATAATAATGAGTTGGATCTAAACCATAGGTTTGTAAGCATAACATTCTAAAGTTTTCAAATATGTCAGTTAGAAGTAATACATCAGTTTTAAGATACAAGTTGGAATAATCGAACATATTTTTGCAGTTAAAGTTTTGCCAAACATTTTTAGCGTGGTTGTAATCATTATCTGATATATGAGAATCTGACAGCGAACTGTAAAACTGATTTTTGTCTGGAAGTGATGTTAGGTTTAAGCACTCAAAAGATGTCATAAATTCGTAAGGATAAATACCCTTCTTTCTCACAAGATTGAAGTCTTCATTAATAGGAAAGTTACGTTTTAAAGAAATAAATTCTTTATCAATCAAATTATTAGCTAATTGACTAAGGCCACATGGTAAAAATTTTATAGAATCTATAAACCTCAATTGAACAATTTTATTATTTATTTGTAATGTTTTCGAAAATGAAATATATTTTTCTTTCGTCTGCGGTATAACTTCGATATCACCATCAACAAAATTAAGAGCATGAACAATAAAATGAGAATCATAATGGCTAAGATTATGTAAAATTACAGGAATATAATTCGGTATACGAAACTTCGAGTTACATATATTATGTACAACGCCTCTAAAATGTCCGGTTTGTGGATTGTAATTAAATTCACGTTCACCGTTTAAATGAGTTTCACATATGAAACAAGTATCCGATGTTGAAACCTTAATATAATCATCGTTTGATAATGCTTTAGGAGCTACCTCAGTACTGTTTTTGGTACATATAAATTTTAAGTCTTTATGCAAACGAATCATAAATTCTTGTGTACTGTTTGGGCCACAATATGTTTCATACTTTGACAAGTTATCATCATAGGAGCATTTTATGTAGTAACCGAAACTATACACTTCATGTTTTTGGACATTACTTGTGTAAGATTTTAATGGATCGTTAGAACATGATTCGATTGGTGTTAGAAAAGCTTCAAAATCTGCATATACAACAAATGGTGTTTTAAGTTTTTTGTTAAACTTGTCAAATTTTAACTTATCATTAGAAACTGACTGTCCAAACCAATTTTTTGATGTTTTTTGAGAATTAGGTAGTTCTGTTTTAATATGAAAGCAATCATGCTGTTGATGTTCTGTCAACTTTACTTGACTAGGAAAATGTAATAAACATCCATCACAAATATAAATAGCATGTTCATGACTTGAAATTTGATTACTGACTAAACGCGACATATTTTTTATATAACAATAATGATTATTTCTTCCGTTTGAAAGCAATAATAAATTAACATGGATACCCTTACGACATTTTGTAAAATATAAAGGGCCTACAACAGAATGAGTTTTATTGATTTTATCAAATTCTAAACCGAAAACGTTGATACTAATATTATTTAACTTTTCCACTTTTGAGATATCGGATAATTTAACTGGAAAAGAGACACCGTCAAACTTCAGTTTATTACAATGCATGCTATAAGATGAAACGCGATCAGGATTTTTATTTACTGGATACAAAGCAGAAAGCAAAGCCCATTTTAAACATAAAACATCTACGTTTTTAACATTAATAATTGCTCTTTTTACCATAATGTCTCTGGGTAAATCAATATATGACGAACCTCGTAGGGGATTAAATTTGTTAACATTCATGTCTAATGACTTAATAAAATTCAGAGTCCAACCGCTATCTTTTTTTTCAAATGTATTAATTTTATTAATAAAAGTGTCACGTAAAGACGAAAAAAGAATATTTAAATCATCGCCTTGAAATATAATGTAATTGCTTGTTTGAAAATCGAAGGAATTGGAAATATTTTTTGTTTGTTGAATAAAATCAGCATGCAATACAAAATTTACTTTGAATACGGTATGTTTTAGAATAGATTCTTCAATTAATGATTGAATGTCATTATGAATTGAATTTAAAAATATCTCTGGTGTTTCAAAAGATCCATCACTTTTACTATTTATTTTATACGATATTATTCTCTGTCCGAACGCTGATTCAACAACATGAACGTTTTGCAAATTATCGTGTAATTTTGATGCTTTAGTTTTATGCCGATTACTTTTTAAATGATTTGTAAAATACTTCTTACATACTAAAATTTCACATACATCACAATGTACCTTATCAGATTGTGCAGCAGAAGGATGAGACGAAGTAGAAGCTTCATGTTTTACTCTTTTAGTTTTGTGGGTATTATTTTCGATGTTGTTGGTTCTTTTTCGGGATCCTCCACCTAACTGACTGTAACAATACAATTTAAGAGCTATAAAAATATATAAAACCACATCATATTTATTTTACGTTATACTTCTTTTCTAAAGACCAAAAAAATTATATGTAAAGTTTGTTTATACTTACATGATATTTGTTTCAATCTCACAACAAATTTTCACTAGTTCTTCATCATTGTCATCATTAAACATAATGCTTGACTCTATATCACCACATAACTTATAAAGTTCAGACTCAATTTGATCGTTGGAATCCATTACGGCTAACTTGGAACACATTCGTTAGGTATATATCTTATGAAATAGTTTCTGGTTGTTAGCTTCTAGTTATTTATATGCCCAATGCCGTGGGTGGGGGCGCGATACTTCTAGTTAATGTTATCTCTTCTTTTGCTTTTACTTGTATAAATTTTTATTAGATGAGTCACGGTGAGAGCGTTACATTCCTTGGAGTTTGTCCTCGATAAAATATTTTGAACAATTGTGCTTCCCGGCGAGTGTCTTTGTAATGTTGTAAATGATGTCCCGCGTACTTTGATAACGCTTATCATCTTCTGATTGCACATAATATTTTACTCGAGCGTCGGAGTATTTCCAATAATTAATAGGTTCGATGTTGCGTATTTTATTCATATCATAGACATCGATTTTTATGAGATGAGTAGCGGTGAGAGCGTCATCTTCCTTGGAGGAAATATAAGAGACTCCGTCGTCACGTGCTGCTGATACATATGAAGATTGTACTCCGAGTTTTTTCTTCTTTTTGGGCTTCTCAAAGAACATGTCTATGTCATTTATTCTTTTGATATTATAGTTTTTCTTCATATTAACAACTAATGAATCGTCAGGTTCCTCGGGCGTGTCCGGAAAATAGTAGCTTTTGAATGTGTCGTGCTGAAAGAGAACATAATACAGGTTAATTTTATACTACGACACTTTATTATTAGGTTATCGAGAGCTGGTTCATTATACATGGACAATTAATGCAAAAAATATGGAAATACCTACAGATATCACATAGGAAATGAAAAGATTTCACTAGATAATTAGCAAATCATAAAAATGAGAACAACAATATTATGAAAAAAAAAAATACCGAAACACCTACAGATATCGCGGGCATGAATATGTACATACATGTCTAGAACGTGTGCACACAGGAAATTAAAAGTTTTCAACAGATAATTAAGAAATTAAGAAAATACTCACATCCATTATATAGTAGACTCGGCTCACTTTCACTGTCACAATGATGTCCTTTGAGCCATGCTAGCTAAATTTATATGGAAGGAGCGGAATGTGGGCGGAAACATTAGCAGATATCCTTATCTGTATTGTGGATAAAGGAACGGATGCATCGACCATTAAGGCAAGCGATAAAAAAAGAATGTAGAGATACCGTTGAGTGCTTTCTAAGTAAAGTGAAGAATTACGTGAATAAGTCAATAAAATCGCGAATGAGATAATAAAGCCAGAAATAAAATTAATTCACCGTTAAGCGACCCGCGAATTGATTAATCGAACCGTGAATAAAGAAAATTCGCGCATAATAAAACCGCGGATTACTTAATTGAAGCGTGAATAAAGTTGATTCGCGGCTAGTAGCCGGTGTATCCCGAAGAATCGAGTTTTCGTGAGCCAGAACCGGCATATCCCTACTACTGCAGAGCCAGAACCGGCATATACCGCGAAACTCGATTGTTTGGGATTCACCGGCTACTAGTCGCGAATTAACTTTATACGCGCTTTAATTAATTAATCCGCGGTTATATTGATTGACACGTAATAAAACCGCGAATCGTTTAATTGAAGCGCGAATCAAGTTAATTCGCGGCCGCGAATTGGTTTATCGAACCGCGAATTGATTAATTGATCCGCGGATTAAGGTAATTCGCGCCTAATTAAACCGCGAATTACTTAATCGGCGCGCGGATTAAGTTAATTCGCGGTTAATTACCCCGCGAATCACTTAATATACAGTTCATATCACTTAATATAAAGTTCATTCGCGACTAGTAGCCGGTGAAACCGGTCGAAACGAGTTTTTCGCCCTATTTTCGCCCTACAAGTGAGTTAGAACCGGCGAATATCTACTACTGCGATTTTAGGAAACATTAATTTTT